>OX246748.1:24974034-24979034 GCA_945910005.1 Isoperla grammatica
GCAACTTTATAATTAAGCGATAAAATTCACTTGTAAAATCAATTAATATTCTTCGTTGGGTTTGAGATTCTTAAGATCTTTAATTAGGCTTCTGTGTCTTGCCTGTGAGTTGCGTATCTACCTTAATGAGAATGATGTATAGTTTGTTAAGCTAAAAGAGATTGCCAATCTATTAATTACTTCTTAAGTAATCAAAAATATTAAGATAGATCATCAAGAAAATAGTTCATGGCAAGAATTCGTACCTGAAATAATAAATGATGTTACTTAATTACTAAGACGCAAAAACATTGAACTGAATAAGTGAATGTGTTTGCATATTATGATTATGGAATGCAAAATATACACTGTATATATGCATTGGATTGGCAATTTAAACATGATACCATTAATTTCATTACTTGACCATTAAATGTGTTTTTATTTGCTTCGAGGTAATATTTGGAATATTTTCAATCGTCTCTGTTATGTATATATTTATTATTGGATATATAATGTAGATAGTTTTTAAACATATAAGTTATATACATTTGGTAAAATATGATGACATTATTTGCCAATTACATGTGTAATTGGCAAATAAATATTATATTATAATATTAATAAATTAAGTTATTTAAAAAAATCATACTTAGTTGCAAATTACATTAACTAACAATTAGTTGTAAGACAGTGGTACCACATTATTTAAAATAAATAATAATTTACTGTCTGTATATTAAAAACTTTTCTATCATTGAATTATCAATTTTCTGGAATCAGAAAGGATGTTAGTCCTAACATTTAAAAAATGTAATAACTTATTATTTTTAAACATTAAACTCGAAATAACCAACCAAACCATAGAAAAGTATCAAATTAATTACATTAATTATATATACATTAACTATATCATTTAGTTATAGTTCAAGAAGTCAAAAGGTAAGAACAAAACATTAGCTCCTTTCTTCAAACACGTAACAAACGCACCTTTTTCAAACTATTAACAGTAAACAATACACGGCCACGTTTGAATCTGCGGAGATTAGAGATAAGGTCATTTAGAAAGTAAATGCCCATGAATCAACTACCGAAGATATTATTCAATCTGTACATGTATGCACAATACGGTACATACAGAATCTCCATTTCGTGCTAAGAATACTCATTATACAATGTCCATAGAGATATATGGACAAAAATCTACTGTATAAAGATTTAAATTTTTCAATGGCGCGTTTTCTTATTGCATCATTTAAGCATTACCATATTTGGCATTAAGACATTCTACAGCCAACAGGTGAGACCGGATTTAGTATTCGCTATAATATTTCAAGGACGGTTGGAACATCTTCAGTTTGAATTATGGCTGTTAAAGGTTAAGCAGGTTTGTTTCAAGTATCTAACCTGTCCGTCCGTCCGCCCGTCCGTCTGTCTGTCTATCTGTCTGTCTGTCTGTCTGTCTGTCTGTCTATCTATCTATCTGTCTGTCTGTCTGTCTATCTATCTGTCTGTCTGTCTGTCTGTCTGTCTGTCTGTCTGTCTGTCTGTCTGTCTGTCTGTCTGTCTGTCTGTCTGTCTGTCTGTCTGTCTGTCTGTCTGTCTGTCTGTCTGTCTGTCTGTCTGTCTGTCTGTCTGTCTGTCTGTCTGTCTGTCTGTCTGTCTGTCTGTCTGTCTGTCTGTCTGTCTGTCTGTCTGTCTGTCTGTCTGTCTGTCTGTCTGTCTGTCTGTCTGTCTGTCTGTCTGTCTGTCTGTCTGTCTGTCTGTCTGTCTGTCTGTCTGTCTGTCTGTCTGTCTGTCTGTCTGTCTGTCTGTCTGTCCAATGGAATCTTGTTCATATTTTAGCGATCACTTTGTTGGGGAGCTGACGATGACTTTTGGTTTTGTTATTTGCTTTGAGAGGAATGGTATGTGGTCAAATGGAGGAGTATAGTTTGTTGTTCTATCGTATAGCTTATAAGATACGAGAAATATGTTAAGGTCCGTGAAAATAGTGCTTTGTTACAGTTAAATTTCGTTTTTGTAGTAACATATTATAACGGTTTCATACAATTCAAGCTGTGTTTCAGTAGTTCAGCTTTTGACATTTTTCAGTTTATAGTTGATACATTAATTTTTCTACTGTACTTTTTAAATAAAATGATTACTACATATTTCGTGTTATCGTCATTTGCGATATGCACGAATTTCTCTATAAGGATCATATTAAAGAAATATAAAAATATGTCATTCATATTTTCTTATGAATACAGCATGAATTGAACTTTATGTTTAATACAAAGGTTATCAATAAAATAATTCTCAAAATATAATATAGGTTAATTTGTTTCCATTTCTCACCTATTTCAATTTGCCAAGCCCGCTGCAACCTGCATTGCACTGTAAAGTTCCTTGAGGAATTGTTGATTTAGTGTTTTATATTATTGACTTCTCATGGTTATGCGAATAATCCTAAACTCTTGTTAGCATTAATATTATTATTTGTTGAAAACTGGTAGGAACACAAAAACAACACAAGCCGTCGATGTTTATTAGCTTCAATGCGTATTAAATTACTAATTCATGAATCGTTTAAAATGCTGACAACTTCCTACTTGACCAAGGAATTCGACGTACCCACTGACATTGAAACGGTAGTTAACCACCGAATACCAGTAAACCACATCAACATAAAAAAATAAATACATCTTTTCATATTTTGTCTTGTGCTGTCTTTTATTCGACTTGCGGTTTTAAACAACGTCCTTGTAAATGAAGCACTGCCTACTTGAACAGTCGACTGCCTTCTATTTCACTCATTAGAAAACAGTTTGGTCTTCTAATAATAATTTTGATGTGGTAGTTAATATATTATACACTTTTGTATGGATGTTCGTCAACACATGAATATATTATAAATATTGTTTATTGTTGTCAGACATCGTAGAGTATATATATATATAGGTAGGTTATACTACAACGTATATGTTACAAAATGCAGGAAGAGAGATATGGTCCATCCATACAAATTCAATATAGGTTGTATGATAAAATGATAAAAACTTATTTCTGTTCACGAAAATCGAACAGTGATCAATGTATTCAAATGCAAAAATGTATCAGTGTATGTTATATTTCATAACTTACTTTATTTAACTAATATAAAAAGTGCTTTAAAAAAAAAGTAATAAAAAGTAAAAAAAAGCTATAAAAAGTAATATCTAAAAAGTATTGCATAAATTGTTTTGTCTTCCAATAAGGTAACTTCATTACAAAATATTTTAAAACGTTAAAACTATATTTCCTCATGTTCTGGCAAATTGTACAACACAATTTTTTGTGGACATGTGCCTATTTTTAAATATACGTTACAGTTAGAAAACTTTGTAAAAATGGAATCAAAAGAAACAATATAATTATTCAAAAAAATGTAACTTGTTTGTAGTATTATTCTCGATCATATTCACCATCTAGCATTAAAATCGTTCAGTGTGTATTGTAGGGTAGAGAATCAATGACAGCAGCTGTTTATGCAGCTCAACATTTTTTAGTTGGGTAGTACAAACATGTAGACACATGCACGCATGATTGATCGAAACTGTGATGTGCTGTCATCATCCATGGGTCTACGTTTTGGTACTAGCCGACTATCATATGTTGACGCTACGAAAAGCCTGAACAGCAATCACTGCTATTAAGCAAAAACAAAAGCTACTCCATACTTGACACAAGATATATTAAGACAATTTGTCTATAATAATTACTTATTTCTATCCGTTATGCCTCATCATCGGAAATTTATAACTGAATTAATGCCTTAATGCAATCTTTGCACTGTTAAACTGAAGGCTAGAAAAATGTAGCACAGCATCGCAAAAACGTCACCGTAAAAAAGTTTCAGTGTAACTAATTATGATTTTGTTTTGGATTGAAAAGAGATTGGTACATGGTATCTCAAGAAACTAATTTAAGAGGTACCGGTTTGGATTCCCACATCTACAATACTAACAGCTAGAGCATTTTTGGAAATTTGTCCTTATACAATCATAAGGAAAATGTTGAGATTGAGTTTTACAAACATCCCATGAACATTGTTTCCAAGTATCTTCCTTCACTTTACGTAATTTAATCCCTACAGAATTCTTACCATTCCTAATTAGATGGTAGGAATCAAACAAACATACACATTGTTTTCACTATTCTGCGCAGAGCTGGCGAAAATGAATTCAATTCAATTCAATTTCAATTGTTTTATTCAGTTACCACATATTACAAATCAATATAAATTACAGAACATTTGTTTTATGTTGATCAATACCTGACAGAAGTTAGTCTTGTGAGTCAGTAGGTATAATATCTGGTGTGCGGAGTACTGAATAATGTATATATTTTACTAAGTATTAATTTAAAAACTAGACTATAACTATGCATTTAATTAACAATTATAAATAACTAGTAAGATTTTGTAGGCTAACGAGACGATATTAAGGACTATGATTAATTCCTTAATGTTGTAATTGAAATAAATAATTAAATAAACACAATGAAAACAAAATAACATTTAATGCCTACACATATAATTCTGTTGCAAGAACTACCCATACACAAATTTAAAAAATTAAAATTTTAAACGGTTCTTAATGTGAAGCTACCCTTCTTTCTTGAGTACAGTCGTGATAAATAGTGTTGCAACATAAAATTACTAGGTGTTTTTTTTTTTACAATATATATTTTGTTGTTGTGCAATGTTGTCTTAGTTATAATTAGACGGTATGCAAATTGCCGAATGATTGGACACGCACGGTGCAGTGGTGTATCTTCTCAAGTATGTCAGTCAGCCTTCATAGTTTTCACCGTCGGTTGACCGTTAAGGTGCGTTGAGAAAGGTCAGGGTGTACAAATAACTTTTACTTTAGTTGATTGAGTTTTATATATTATGCTACGTCATATTAAGGCAAAGACAAAGAGGGGATTATTATCATATATCGTTATTAGAAAAACTCCTTCATGTTTATTTAATCGGTATTTGTTCAGTTCTGCTA
>OX246748.1:24984034-25235872 GCA_945910005.1 Isoperla grammatica
GAATTCCTAAACCTAAACAGTCTAAGCAAATGGACATAGTAATGCACGTAATGAACGCACATATATTGTTAGATTACGCGAAGAAAGAATTGTCGTTTGAGGAAGTGCATGCAGCAATATATTGTAGAGCCGTAGCAGTGGTCAGACAATTAGGATTAAAAATAAAGTTGGTACATTCTCATAACATAAAAACAAATAAGACTCCAAAATGGGAACGAAGATTAGTCAAACGCATCAACGAGTTAAGGAGAGATATTGGGAGATTAGAACAATTCAGGATGGGTAATAGATCTAAAAAGATATTACAATATTGCCAACACATATTTGAAAGGTTTAAAATCCATACTATACATGAAACACCGAACGAGGCTACAAACGAATATTTGGATACTCTAAAGCAAAAAGTAAGTGCATTAGCCAAAAGACTACGAAGATATAAAGAGTGTAGTGATAGAAAAGAACAAAACGAAATGTTTAAAGAAAAAGAAAAAGAATTCTATCAGCAAATTAACAATAAAGAAGAAATAGTAGGCAATGGTATACCATCGAAGACAGAGATTGAGCAGTTTTGGGGTGGGATATGGAGTAACCCATTAATGCACAATCACAATGCAACATGGATTCAAGATGAAATTGAGGCAATGAGTGATATCGAAGAAATGACATTTGATGGCATCAGTGTAAATGATATAAAATCAACGATACGAAATACTCATAATTGGAAAGCACCCGGTAACGATAACATTCAAAATTTTTGGTACAAGAAGTTTTCAAACATGCACACCCAGATTGCTAAATGTCTTAATGAATTTATATTAGGAGACAAGGATTTACCAGATTTCTTTACTGAAGGAATAACATTTCTTAAACCAAAAGATAATGACACCAAAAATCCAAGTAAATATAGACCAATTACATGCTTACCTACTATTTACAAAATCTTGACATCGTGCATAACAAATAAAATATATAGTCACTGCGAAGAACACAATATATTAGCTGAAGAACAAAAGGGATGTCGTAAATTGTCGCAAGGGTGTAAGGAACAATTAATTATCGATTCTGTTGTAATGAACCAAGCTTTCAACAAGAAGAGAAACATTCACGTTAGCTATATTGATTACAAGAAAGCGTATGATTCGTCACCACATTCGTGGCTAATACAGATACTGGAAATTTATAAAGTAAACCCATTGATAGTAAACTTTTTGCGGACAGCGATGACGAGTTGGAAAACAACATTAAAGTTAAACGTAGGCAAAGAGCAGATATGTACTGACCCAGTTAACATCCGACGAGGTATTTTTCAAGGTGACTCGTTTAGTGCGTTATGGTTTTGTCTTTCATTAAATCCATTATCTCATATACTAAACAAATCTACACATGGTTTCAAGATAAAGGACGGTAATACGGTTTGCCACACACTTTCACATCTATTCTACATGGACGATCTCAAGCTATATGCTTTAAATGCGACACACATGAAGATTCTTCTTAACTCAACGTTCGAATTCAGTAGAGATATATGTATGGATTTTGGAATTGATAAATGTAAGTCACTTCATGTCATCAAAGGAAAGATTACGAAATAAGAAGAGTTTGAAATTGACGAAGACAACCGGATTGGAGTAATGGACGAAGAAGATATATACAAATATCTAGGATTTGCGCAGGCTAAACGAATTGATCATAAACTGATGAAAAGTAAACTAATTTCTGCATACAAGAAACGAATAGGATCCATTTTAAAAACACAATTGAATGGTAAAAACAAGATCAAAGCAATCAACACTTATGCCATACCGGTACTAACATATTCATTTGGAATTATTAACTGGACACAGACAGAACTTCATGCCCTAGAAATTCTCACCCGCACAACATTCACCAAATACAGAAGTCATCACCCTAAGTCAGCAATAGAACGAGTGACTCTACCTAGAGAAAAAGGGGGAAGAGGCTTGATTGATTTAAACAATTTATATTATAAACAAATTGAAATTCTGAGAAAGTACTTTTATACAAAATGCCCACATTCACAACTTCATAGAGCTATAGTATCGGCAGACAAGTCGCTTTCTCCCCTCAATTTAAATGACGGAAATTTAAACTTGCTTCAAAAACTAAATTCTGACACAGCAAAAGAGATCAGAATATCAGAAAAGACGTTACATAGCAGACATTATAAAGAACTTCTTAAGGATAGCGTCGATAGGGTAGCATCGAACAAATGGTTAACGTCCGGAGACATTTTCAGCGAAACAGAGGGATTTATGATCGCTATTCAAGATAAAGTAATCAAGACTAACAATGACAAAAAATACATACTGAAAGACGTCACAGTGGAAGATAAATGTAGAAAATGTAATTTGAACGGCGAAACAATTGAACATATCGTATCTGGGTGCAAAATGCTTTGTCAAACAGATTATCTTCATAGGCATAACCAAGTTGCAAACATTGTACATAAAAAATTAGCCATGAAGTATAAACTTATAAACACAACCACTGCGTATTAGAAATACAAGCCTGAAAAGGTATTAGATAGTAAAGACTACAAATTATATTACGACCGGGCAGTTATTACAGACCAAACCATACATCACAATAGACCGGATATTATATTTATTGACAAGAAGAAACAAGAAACGATTTTAATTGATGTTGCCGTCCCTTTATGCCACAATGTAGAGACAACTTGGCGGGAAAATATAAACAGATATAAGGAATTATCTATTGAAATAAAAAGGTTGTGGAAGCAGAATAATGTAACTGTTATACCGTTAATTATATCAGCAAATGGCATTGTTCCACGTAAACTCCATGACAGTATTAAACTAATTGGTCTCCAACCGAACATATACATCGAGATGCAAAAAGCAATTATTTTGAACACGTGTAGGATAGTGCGAAAATTTTTGAACTAAGAAGAATGAAGACTTCAAGAAGTTCTCCATCCCGATGGTGGTTTTCGTGGTTTCCACCGTACAAAGAGTGAATGCTGGGATGAGTACAAATCGGCCACGACCGTACATAGCATCCACAGTTCGGTTTGGAAAAAATAATGTGGACAATGATATATTAAGTAGTATAGCCAAATGTGGGCATTTGAGAAGCAGAAGAAGAAGAAGAAGAAGAAGAAGAAGAAGAAGAAGAAGAAGAAGAAGAAGAAGAGGAAGAAGAAGAAGAAGAAGAAGAAGAAGAAGAAGAAGAAGAAGAAGAAGAAGAAGAAGAAGAAGAAGAAGAAGAAGAAGAAGAAGAAGAAGAAGAAGAAGAAGAAGATATATTAAGTAGTTCTAAGTAGATTTTAATAAGGTACACACATGGAAATACTTGACATTTGTGTCCGTACAACATGTTTATGCCGGTTTTGACCGAGTTTGTATGTATTGCAACAATAAAATAATAATAATAATAATAATAATCACCAATAATCATCATCCAATAAGTACAATACATCAAGGCTCAATAACATTACTCTGGGATAGTCAAGTCTACACAGATCGATATATTCAGCATAATAAGCCAGACATAATTATTAAAGATTATGAGAATAGACAATGTATTATGGTGGATGTAGCGGTGCCCTCTGACAATAACATCACAACTAAGGAGGCGCAAAAGAAAACCAAATACAAAGACTTACAAATTGAAACCCAGAGAATGTGGGGGATGCGGACAAAGGTAATCCCGATCATAATTGGAGCGACAGGTGCCATCAGCAAAACATTTCAAAATTATTTAGAAGATATACCAGGACAACATAACACAAGGGAACTACAGAAGACAGCCATTCTGGGTACTGCTCGCATTTTGAGAAAGGTTCTATAATATTTTGATATCAGTTTTTATATTGAAGTCTTTATGTTATGTTTATATAATTGTTTTATGTAGAATTTATGACATTGCGTGGTCCTGCGATGCGGTGCGGGTGTTTTGGGTTGGCCCGGGTTCGTACCGCGTCGCACCGCAGGGCCACGCGGTGTCATGAATTCAACTATATTTGATTTATGTGTAATATAATAATCTTTGTGATATGTAAAATCTTTTTAAAATGTAATTATCTTTGTAATGTGTAAAATCTTTGTAATGTCATATTTTGTAATGTGTGGTTGCAGCACCTAAGAGGTGAGGATCACCTTTGGTGCTGTAGACTAATAATGTACCTGCCATCTGGTGATGTGATAAATAAAGATAATATTAATAATAATAATAATAATAATAATAATAATAATAATAATAATAATAATAATAATAATAATAATAAAGCTGGGATGAGTACAAATCGGCCACGACCGTACATAGCATCCACAATTCGGTTTGGAAAAAATAATGTGGACAATGATATATTAAGTAGTATAGCCAAATGTGGGCATTTGAGAAGCAGAAGAAGAAGAAGAAGAAGAAGAAGAAGAAGAAGAAGAAGAAGAAGAAGAAGAAGAAGAAGAAGAAGAAGAAGAAGAAGAACAAGAAGAAGAAGAACAAGAACAAGAAGAAGAAGTAGAAGAAGATATATTCAGTAGTTCTAAGTAGATTTTAATAAGGTAAACACATGGAAATACTTGACATTTGTGTCCGTACAACATGTTTATGCCGGTTTTGACCGAGTTTGTATGTATTGCAACAATAAAATAATAACTAATTGGTCTCCAACCGAACATATACATCGAGATGCAAAAAGCAATTACTTTGAACACGTGTAGGATAGTGCGTAAATTTTTGAACTAAGAAGAATGAAGACTTCAAGATGTTCTCCATCCCGATGGTGGTTTTCGTGGTTTCCACCGTACAAAGAGCGAATGCTGGGATGAGTACAAATCGGCCACGACCGTACATAGCATCCACAGTTCGGTTTGGAAAAAATAATGTGGACAATGATATATTAAGTAGTTCTAAGTAGATTTTAATAAGGAAAACACATGGAAATACTTGACATTTGTGTCCGTACAACATGTTTATACCGGTTTTGACCGAGTTTGTATGTATTGCAACAATAAAATAATACATTGTGTTTATATTTTCAAGCAAGTTATTAGATTTTAATAATCTCCAATCTAGTGTTTAAAATTTATTTCTTGTAATAGATTGTATTCGATAGAAGAGTGGCTTTAGAACTTTCATCAATGTTTTAAAACATTTATGCTACTACTTGTGATAACGTTAAACCCGTATATATATTATATTATTTCTCTGATGATTAAACCTTGAGTTTCAAAATATCTTCAAAACAATTTTTTGTAGCTTGTTTTTTTTTTTTAGATTTTCCTTGACCTGGGTTTTCAAACGATTTTGATCCTTCCCTCTTACTCACTTAATATACTTACAATGTGTTTTACATAGTGGTTTATAGAGCCCTGCCCATGCAGTCATTAGTAAACGAATCACTTAGTTAAATACTTAAGGAAGTAAATAAATCTTTTTTAACTTTGGCAGCAGTGAATCACCAATAAATTCTTTCAAAACACCTTAAGGTAGGTTATGGTTTGCGTCAAGTTCATTTGAACGGCTACATACCTATAAACCTGAACAACTTTTTCTAATGATTGAGCGTTCACGTGTGACTTCCTGTTCAAATATAATTATATTCATTAATCTTATATTTAACGATAGGGTTTTTTCTTATTAGTTACTAAACATATAAAAACAGTTAAAACATTCCTCTTAAATGAGCGTTTAATGGAATTAATATAATAAAAATATGTATACATAATATGATACACGATATTTCTTTTACCAAAGGTCGAATTTTTTGTTGCACAGACTATTCTTGTGTTATGTGTTAACGCTCTATAACATTTTTCTGTTAACGTTCATCTCCAGTAATACTTGTGGTTTATATTCACAGTTTAATTTACTTGATGTGAATACGAATGCTGGTTAACTCTCAAGCATTCCTAATCATGCAAATCTTAAAGATAAAATAAGCTGTACAGATCATTCATAAAAGTGTATAACTCTTGAATCATGAATATTATAATTTATTTATTAAAGAATTGAGAACAAAAATGTAACTCATTTACTTTATTTGTAGTTGTTTCTAAACGAGAACTTTCGAGTTGAGAATGTGTTCAAATCAGACATATAAATTGCGACAAAAAAATATGTTAGAATTCATTCAAAGTCAAACATTTTAAAATTTAGTGACGGAAAATTTCGAAACCACGCAGATATTAAAAAAAAGTAAATTTCAAATTATTCCAATAATATAACCAAAAAAATTTCAAAAATAAACTGAAAATTTCGAAACCACGTTGATATTAAAAAAAAAGTAAATTTCAAATTATTTCAATAATATTACCCAAAAAATTTCAAAAATAAACGGAAATATTTAATAAAGAAGATGTAATATGTTCAAGGTGAAAATGTTTCCAAAGAAACTGCTCCGGTGCTTTAGCGCGTTAGTAAGTAATAAAATACACTCATCACCATAAAACATATCAGCACGATCGAAGTAAAACCGTTAACAACTCCAGTTAACACCTCCACCTTCACTCATTACCGTCTGATCGCAACACAGTCGTGCCAATCCATTTCGTGTTGTTGCCACCACACCGACATTAATTACCCCAGTGTCATCGCATCGCACATACCCTTCCTTTGTCGTCTGGATTGGAAGTTCAAGGTTGGAAAGCATCCTGTCTTCGGAATATTTTATCTCTAATCACTGAAACGGATGTTGGTACAAGGAACATTTGAAAATACCGTGACCAACTGTTGTTGTATCTGCCCCTGCCCATCTGCCGATGTTTAACTGGTAACTGTTCATAATGTTTGAGACGATTTGTCTTCATTATGTAATGTAATGTTCAACAAAAGACGTGGATTTTTAGTAGAAGGTTATTTTATTGTAGTTCTATTTTGATACTATTCATTTGAATGTTTTATGCACGTGAAGGAGGCGTCGAGTGAATAGTTTTTGGACCAATGAAATGCTGGGATCCGCACGAACGATGCGAATGAAGCTAACATGTCAAAAAAAATTTTTAAATTAAAAAAATAAAAGAACATGCCATTTATGTTCTGCTCTTGGAAATTAGACTAAGCTTAAATTCAAGCACGTTTAACAATGCACTTGTGTCATGTTCAGTGGCGACATTTTACAGCTCAAGCTTAATTAAACACGGTTGATATTTTTCCGTTTCTTGAAAATGTTTGGTTAAAAAAAAAAACAGTGTTCCGTATGCTTGTATACTTCTCGACATCAGAATCTATTTCATGCAGACAATGCCCTTTAGTCTATCGCCATCATTTTTATTATTATTTAATGGCATATCTTGCACTTTACTATTACCTCACATAGTCAAGCAGGTCCCACCACAATAGTTGATCTTTGTAACTCATTCAATATAGTGAGGTCCTGGTTTACGATAGAAAGGTCAAAGAATTCTAACCGCAAAACGACGAGACCAATTTTGGCAAAAATTGTTTCCAATTTATAACGCTTGCCATCTTCACTTACAATTATTTACACGTTAAGGTGGCCAAGTGGCCATTACCTAACGGTTTTGTGGATGGATGACCCTAACTGGACCTTTATTGCAGTTATAAATTGCTCGCTGCCTCACCGCAGTTTAATATCAATTATTCTTTGCGTATGAGTGTTATTAACATTTCACTTTCGATCCCGGGTTACATACATACTACTTTTTTGATACATTGATGACACCCGAAAACACTCCATACATAAATTTGCGTGGTTTAAATATCAAAGCAATTTTTTATGAGGAATGAATGTGTGAAAATTTCTAGTTTGAAAGTGTTACGAAAATATAAGTGTATACTTATTTATTAAGTTCACTTATTACGTCAATATTGGCGTAGAGTGCATCGTTGCATGACGTTATAAAATAAATGCAACCAGTAATTTGATTAAAAAAGTATTTAATTAGACGTAGAACAAATTTTGAAGCGCATCATAGGTTTAGCCGCGGTCGCTTAACCGGCTCTCATGTGAATACCGAAGTTAAGCAATATCGGGCTACTTGAGAAGGAGGGTGGGTGACCGAACTAGTAGTTATCTATAAACATAAATGTTTGACTGAAGATCCGAATGAAGGCGATGAACTGTTAAAACAAATCGTTCGTGGCGATTAGATATTCTAAAAGGTTTATAGAAGATCTCTATAGTAGCGATGGGTACTTTATGTCATGTACATGGGCATACAGTATACATTTATAAGTTATATATACATTCGTATAGGATTTACTACTGCTATTGTCTTAGTTTGTAAACAAAATACTAAACGTCAATGCCATAGTTGGAGACCTTCAAATAACTATTGTGCCAATAAAGACTTGAGTTTAGGGTCGTACATGGTCTTTACAAGCTATAAAACGGTCATTCCTCCCTACAGCAGATCCTAATCAGTTGTCAGCTAAAATGCGCGTGAGAAGTAAATTTTGGCCATAGACATATTCTTAAGAATTTTAAAATGCCGCAGACTATTAACGAAAATTATATACCTATTCAGGTATATAAAATAATATTGTAAATGGCATTTCGAAATAAACTCACATATATTTAATCTGTGTAAGGATCTAATAAAAAATGGTTGACGGTTAAAATTTGAAATTAAGGTTCATACCACCATTTTGAAATCAAATAACAATGTCAACAAGTTATAACATAACTCCATGCCAAATTACATGCACAGATTAATCGTATCAGTAAAATTGAGTTCATACCACCATGCGGGAATCAAACTACATATTAGGTAGTCTACATTACACCTTAATTAACAATGAAGTGATTATTTCACTTGGATGAATCCATATTGAGACCGTGCCACCATTTTGGAATCAAATAACGCAATGGCTACCACACACCACCGCGCAAACCAGTCATATGTGTAACCATCGCTGTGCTTATTGAGATTTGTAGTTCTTGTCATAGATTTAAACACAAGCTCACCATGGGTCCCTACCAAAAACCGTGTCCGTTAATGACCAATAAACGATAAAATTCATTATGTTATCGAATACTTCACAATTCACCGCCTTCTTCATGTTTTACAAAGTGGCACACCCACTCCACAGCCTTTTAATGGTATTTAATAACCTTAAATTAGTGCCGGTTCTACGTAGAGATTCAATTATCATCCTATTGATTGATTATTGGTGTGTGGGCCATCGCTAGTCACTTTATGTAACCGATAGAGGCGACTCAGCGGGAGGGCGTGGAACTATAAGGTTTCTAACAGCGGGAACATGTCGGCATCTGCTTTTACCGACGCTTCCTTGTTACAGTGGTTGTTATGTTTTACGTCGAATGTCTGGTATTCATTCATTACTTATAACTAGAATTTGTGATAAGAAACTTGAATAAGGGAATCACGTGATTATCAAATTTCGTCTGAATATTTTGGAAAGAATTTGTTTATTAACTTTTCTGCTTAGCTTTGTAAACAATGATTCAAAGATTTAAAGTTGTATTTCTTTTTACAATTTCGTATAGGTACGTTGTGCTAAAATTGCAATAAGAATGTAATTAATTTTATTGGTCTTGTGATCCGTAAGTAAGACTCTAGAAGAATGGAGATTTTCTGCACAAACAGTATCTTCTGAGATCTTGCTCCATCCTATCCAAATAAGACAATTTACCCACATCTGTTCTTCCAAACTTTGTCTTAAGTTTGTAAGAATGGTCTTTCCTTCCTTTGTATACCCAGCTACTTGAATTCTCATGAACTTCTCTCCAACCTGGTTAACCTTTGACTTTAGTCCATTCATTAAACAAAATTACAATTCTTCATTTAACACCATCACATTTACAGATGAATTCGTCGGTGTTCATACAATTTTTATTTGAAATTACGTTTTTGACCAATACATGATTTTTTGCCGTAACGTAAATCCCTACCATTGCAACAGAACCCCATAATACTCTTGTTTCCAACATTCCTGTGGCATTTCACTAACCCTAATCGCTTCTAATATTAATTTAATCCGTCGTCCCCGTCTTGTTCGGCGTCTACGATAATTCCCTTCGACATTATTCAGATTCCTGCGCGTGAAAGTGAGTCTTGTGGCATCACAAAGCCGGTGCATGGTTTCAAATGGCAGCTGGAGATTGCTCATCCTTCCTTGCAAGATAGGCTGGCTGGATCGTATTCAGCAGATGTATACGCTAAGGCTGTGAAGTCAAGTGCGCGCACCAACTGATCGTGAGAGTTAAGTTTTTAAGTTTTTAAGTTTTCTTAAGTTCTTTTAAGTTAATTTTTTTTGTACGAATCTTAACAATAACTTTTGAAATCAAAATTTGTTGGAAGATTTGCAAGACATATATTATCAGGGTCTAGATAAGAGTCCGAAAAATACAATAATATCAAATCCAAACGTAACAAATTTTTCACATTTCGTTTGTGTTATCTTAGACCCTGATGATATTTGTCTAGTGTATTTTTGTTTTCCTAAAATTTCGATTTTGAAAGTTGTTTTAAATATACGAACAGAAAACTTTAAATTCTTAAGATCTGCAACCTAAATACGAAATTGTGGTTAGATTATCAGATTAAATCAGATTGTAATTTATTTTGAATATATTTTGTTTCGTTACCTGTACATCCTGGTAATATCTAGCTGTGTTATCTACCCACAACTTTGATTTCAAAAGTTTTTTAAGATACGAATAGACGGTCAGCTATCCCCCCAAATTCAACAGAATGGTCTCACTCGGCCGGACCAGCCGAGAGTAGGCTCAAAAAATTTGTAATTTTTACCTGATTACAACAAAGACAATCCGGAAATCGAAATCGGTAGCTTTTACTTTTTATAGCCAAAAAACGGCAAAAAACAGAAAAAAAGAATTATTTAAATACTACAAGACTAGTTGACTGATAACGCTGAAATAGGTGTATAACAATTTGTTATTTTATTTTAAGGTAATTAAAAGTAATTTAAAAATGACAATCATTACCGTTGGCACTGGGAGCATAAAAACGGCAAAAACGGCACACATTTCAGTTAGAAGACCAGTTGACCGATAACACTGGGAGAGGAGTCAAACAACTCGGAATTTCAAACTGAATGTAGCCAATAACAAATAATGTGAAGTTACAAATAATAATCACTGCCTTTAAAACCAAGAAACCGTAAAAAAGGGCACCAATGTATCGTATAGAAGACCTACCGATCGATTACACTTAGACTGGTGGCACGAACTCGATATTTTAGAACGAATTCAGAACAAATAAAGCGACCATCAAAATCAGCAGTGCTTTGCTTGGTCTTTAGAACAAAAAGTTATAAAAAAGGCATACTAGCCAGTAGCCTGTCCCCTTTGCTAAAAAATTCAAGACAATGGTCTTACTCGGCCAGACACGCCGGGAGTGGGCTAAAAAATCGTAGTTATTACCTGATTGCATTAAAGACAATGCGGAAATTGAAATCGGTAGCTTTCACTTTTTACATACAAATAACGGCAAAAAAGGGCAATTTATGAACTACATTACCAATTAATGATAATGCTAGTAAGGGCGGCAAAACATTGAAATCTTAAGAGATCGTGAAGAAAATGTTATCCAAAATTTTTAAATAATAGCGTTGGGCATTATGGAAAAAAAAGGGGGGGGCATAAATGGACCGTTTAATATTAAGTTTAAGTTACCGATTAACTCCAAGTAACCGCTAACATTGCATGAAAGAGATGACAACACATATGTCATACTTAAAGCAGAATACTAAACAAACATTGTGAAAGTTGAAATCAAAAGTATTTGGCTTTCAGCAAGAAATGTGTTATGTAGATTATACAAGACCAGTAGAATGATAACGCTAGGTAACAAATTCTCTCGATTCTCTCACCTCTCAATCTTTAAGTATCCAACTCCCATTTGAGTATGGCTGGTGCCTGGAAAATGGTTCAATAGTGCTATCCGATGGCTTGTGACAAAACCAGCCCCTGAAGAAGTGTTGGAATTGATATCGTGCAAATGCAAACTGTTCCACAGCCAAGTGTCAGTGCAGTGATTTGAAGCTTAGATACAGACTTGTGTTACTGTGAAAACCAATGCAAAGAGGTGCAAAAGAGACCTTGCATCCAGTACCTAAAGGAGGAAACTAC
This sequence comes from Isoperla grammatica, assembly GCA_945910005.1. Classification (NCBI taxonomy): domain Eukaryota; kingdom Metazoa; phylum Arthropoda; class Insecta; order Plecoptera; family Perlodidae; genus Isoperla; species Isoperla grammatica. The sequence continues at coordinate 24,996,096 of OX246748.1, forward strand.
TGCAATAAGAATAGTGACCCCGATTTCTAAAGTATACATACATAATATTTAAGCCCTCATTACACCAAACTTGATATAATATATTTAAATGAAATATAGTGTTTGCGTTACCAATGCGAATGTGTTTGTGTACCAGTGATTCTCAAAGCACGGAAAATATTTAACAAGGAGGCGAAGAGGATAACCTTTTTTAAGTAATGTATGAAAACTTCATATTTTGAGTCTATCCACTCAGTAGCATGACTGATTTCCAGTGAGGGATTTTAATTTAAAGCGACTGAGCCAACCCTATAGCCTCCGAACCCCATTGACGAGTGAGCGATAACCAACTATAAAGATAGATATTTAAATATAAAATATGTGAATCAGTGGTTGGACAGTGCGAACACCTGCGGGCAAATATCAGAATCAACAAGGATGATTTCAGAACATCTTTAAATTTATTGAGTGATTCCTTGCTAGGATGGCTTTAAAGTCACCGATGTATTTCTGTGTTTACAGCGAAGTTGGACACAATAAGGTACAACTTGTATTTGTTGTTAACGTCATCTCACATGTGTGTTTTAATAAATTGTATTTACATTGGTGTTTTATTTACTTGTATAATAATATAATATCATGATCTAACATCTACATAATTTGATGCTTCGTACTCGTAGGTTTATAACACAACAAGTTCAACAAGTTTACAACAAGGTTTTCAACAAGTTTACACTTACACATTGGCCATGTGAATGTAAATACGTGTATGTAAATATGTGTGTGTAAATATGTGTGAATGTAAATATGTAAATACCATAGAAATGTAAATGCCGAACATTGGTGTTTTACACACTACACTACACAAACCGTCTAGAACTTACGGAGTTAGATTGATGGAACACATGCCATCCATATATTTTTTCATTCTATTTGATCTTTTAAATAATTGGAAACAATAAGCCTATTTTAATTTTTTCGTTTTTGTGTAAATAAAACTCATACAAATATTGACCAACGGCGTTAATAATCATGTCCAATGATACATTTTTCTTCCTACCCAATTATTTTTTCATGCAAATAGTATTTCCATTTAATTAAATGTGACTTTCTTGCCGTTCTTCAAGCACTTGAAATAATACCAACAATTTGAGACTTATCTTTTATGGCCGCGTCCAACTGCATTTGGGTTTATTCTATTTTTGCGAAAATAATATCACTAATAATCTTATAACCAACCCCCCCCCCCTTTATGACCCTTTTTGCCCTTTAGGATATGAAAGGCAAACGTTAACGTTTTAGATGTTCGCACGATGCTTTTAATCGCATTTGTTGCCTTCTCTCCCAGAAAGTCAGTCAAGCGACCTAAATGACAGCGGTGCCTTTCTGGTACCCTTTTTCATCCACCGGTAATGCCTAAAGACACATGTATTGAGTTTCACATTATTTCTTTTACATAATGCTTAAAATATCAAATTAGCCTGAGACCTCTTTCATTATTACTGGTCAGTTAGTCTATTTAATGAAAAGTGCCATTTTTTACTGTTTTAGGATCTCAACGCTAAACTCTGCAGATTTCCATTTTCGCATTATTGTTTCTTTATTTCTAAAAAATATCGAATTTTTTGACACCTTTCTCAGCGCAATCACTCAATTGGTCTTGTACATAATAAATGTACCGTTTTTTGCCGTTTTTTGGCTATAAAAAGTGAAAGCTACCGATTTCGTTTTCCGGATTGCCTTTGCTGTAATCAGGTAAAAATTACGAATTTTTTGAGTCTACTCTCGGTTGGTCCGGCCGAGTGAGACCACAAAAGTGCGTAGCTGACCGTCTAGAAAGGAAAAGCTTAAATTCTCATTCTTTTTTATCTCTGACTACCGTAGACTCTTTAGCGGTACCACAGTCTATTTGCACCTAAAAAATAAAACACAAACAAAATGGCTCAATATCATAGAAGGGACAATTGCAAAATACAAATAGTACAGAAATATTTAAAATAACTTGAGATGCTCGGGTATGAACTAGGAAAACGCTCCGCGTTCACAGATGAGCGATTTTAACAAAATTGTGTATTTTTTCAGTAATTAATTTTTTGTAGGTTGGCATCTTGACGGATTTGGCTGATTATGTTAACAGCATCGAGTTTAGTAGTCACGGGTGTTGACCGAACATTTCAGCCAAATCCGTCAAGCCGTTTGACCTGTGCGCGACGAACAAAATTTGGCGCACAGACGAACAGACAAAGCGCCGATCGAGTTGTATGGAGAGATTCGCTATCGCTCATCTAACGAGGAGTCCCGATCGCGCCCGACTTACCATCCGAAGTTGCCGAGTACCCGCGCAGGCGCACAGGTTCCCACGCGTACTCGCAGCCCCACATATTCGCAGAAGGTGTTACAACTTAAACTACTCTAATTGGGTCAATTAAAAAGAAGCTGCCGCTCTTAATTATGTCACGATACGTGTTGAACATGAGTTAATCGAGAGTGGTTCTAGAATACTGGAGTAGACGTGTTCAGATGCAGGAATGTTCGTTGTGAAATATTGTCGGTTGGCATTTCACTTTTATGCATTTCTCTCTGAAATCCTTGAAGATAGGAGTTATTACTGTAAATAAAGATGTGAGATGTTATGTTTTATTTTTTTATACTAAAGGGCGATGGTGAAAGATGGTTATTGAATGGTTCACCCTTTACAATGTTTACAGTGCTGATGTTGGCTATTATTAGTGTAAGGGCTGCCATTATAATAACCTTTTATGTCATCTTCTTTGAATTATTTGTGTTCACCGTGAGAACAACATACCATATGCTTATAAATGATGTTCATTAGTTACAAGTAACTTAGCTACTCTCATCTCAAGGTAGTTTATTATTAACTCCGAGAAGTTAGTAAAGTAAAACTTAGGTGGCTCGTTGGTTCAGTGGTCAGCATCCCTGCTTCCAATGCTGAAAATCCGGGGATCAAATCCCGGTTCAGGCAGAAGGTTTTTTAACATCTAATAAGGATTCAGTCCTATTTCTTCTTGTCTTAGGAATAAGTAAACGCTGATTTTGGAGCCGTCCTAGCAACGAAGCACTCAATAAATTCAAAGTTGTTCTGAATCGGCCTTGTTGATTCTGACATTTGTCCGCGGGTGTTCGCACTGTCCAATCACTGATTCATTTGTTTCGTATTTGAAATATCGATCTTTGATTGTTTACCGCTCACTCGCCGATGGTGTTCGGAGCCTACAGGGTTGGTTTAGTCGCTTTAAATTAAAGTCCCCCACTGCAAATCAGTTTCGTTACTGAGTGGGTAGACTCTAAATGTAAATTTTATTTTATTTATTTTTATCTAAGAAAATAATATAGCAGTGTAAATTACTTATTTACTATCCAAATTCAGCTCAATATGTTCATCTCCGATTTAATAATTTCGGATTCCTTATAAATAATTATTAATCGATATATGCAACATTCATGGTGTCTTCTTCTAGTCCAGAAACATACACACAAACATACCACCAGAAATATATTTTACTTTGTAGCATGTGTCATAAAATAAACAAATCAATAATATTAATACATTTACACAGAACACTTCACAACACTTTATTATGTTTGGATTAGGCTGAAGAGGGTATGGGCATGCCCATAATCCTACACTGGCCATCCTGTCCTTTATGGGACAGAAAAACAACAATAAAATTTTATTATTATGTTTGGAAAAATGAATATAACTTTATTTTATAGCTAGACTAAATAATTAAGAAAATCTAACGGTGGAGGTCACGTTGCACAGCTGAAATTGCACTTCTTAGAAATGTTATCATAGAAATGCCAATTCTTGACAAAACCCACAGAGAGATAATCCTGTACTCCTGTAATTTCCACTAAGCTTTAAAGTATTAGTTGTATACATTTAAATAATCACTGTGAATTATCAACCGGTAACCTCTACTCAAATTATTTCCTCAATTAGCCAGCATCTAAAAGGCGGACAGTTAAATATACACACGTACCGTACCGTTATGCAGGTACGTTAATGACCAATTTATCCATGTAATAACACAAATATACTAATTACACTGACGGTATATTTGCATGGGAAGCTTTTGATCCCACAACTCACAAAACGTTATTTCAATACCACAGAAATGTTGGTTGGGTTGGGTTGGATTAACCTCCACGTAACTTAGACGTATGACGTATGATATTTACTCACTGGTTACAATGTAGGTCAGTCTGGGTATATTTTTTTTAACCGTCAGGTTGCAAATGAAAGAACTTGTCTCTTGCTTAGAATCTAATAAAAGTTAAAATGTATAATAATAATATAAATTTACTGACATGTAATAAGTACAAGGTAATGTAAACAAATATTTTTTATACAGGCTTTGCTGGATCCCATAACAATTTAAAAAATCATTTTGCGGCTAAACTAATTTTTACATAGTCCCGTTGCTTTATCGACCACAGCCACCACAGTTTAGCCTTGTTCGTTCGTATGAAAACCAATAGTATTTAAAATAAAAATTTTGAAGTAGTAGAACCTGTACTTAACAATATCGGTCCCTGTAGCCAAGGCTGCTGCCAATCGACACAGAATAATAATAATAGTAATAATAATAATAATAATAATAATAATAATAATAATAATAATAATAATAATAATAATAATAATAATAATAATTATTATAATAATAATAATAATAATAATAATAATAATAATAATAATAATAATAATAACATGTAAACACCGGCTTTGACCGAGATTGATGACTGTTTAAACTAGTAACATGTGATTAGTGAAGTTAAATAAGGTAGACACATGGAAATACTTGACATTACGTCCGTATAACATGTTAACGCCGGCTTTGACCGAGATTGTATGATTGTGATACATTCAATAAAATAATAATAATAATAATAACAATAATAAATATAATAATAATAATAATAATAATAATAATAATAATAATAATAATAATAATAATAATAATAATAATAATAATAATAATAATAATAATAATAATAATAATAATAATAATAATAACAATAATAATAATCATTATAATAATATTAATAATAATAATAATAATAATAATAATAATAATAATAATAATAATAATAATAATAATAATAATAATAATAATAATAATAATAATAAAAATAAAAACAATAAAAATAAATAGTATAAACACGAAAATTGAAACAAATTATACACGGAATATTTGTAAAAAAATTAAGATTGTACTAATGTTGCCTAAAAATAATAATAGACAAATCTAAAACGCATCTTCTTTCTCAGATTCATACTGTATAGTAAATACCTAGTTTATATCCAGGTGATAATGCTGCACATTGTTCATAATTTATGCTTACTTCCATAAACATTGCGCAAATAAACGGAACAGGGTCTGTCTCTACAATCACAGTCTTATAAAGAGTAGAATTAACATCCTGCAGACCCCTCCCTAATTGCCAATAATGAGACCTTATAACAATATAACACATTTTAGCATTTCATCAATCCTAAATCATGACCCTCGATCATATAATCAACCATCACCCGGATCAGAGTTTAGCAATAATCATTGATCTCGCGGCCTCATGAGTATTCGTGAAAGTGAAGCCTTAAGGGGGAGAGGTAGTCTCGCTCAGTGCGCAAAATTCAGGCTGTATGTCCACCTAGCCTGGGGAACTCGATTTCGGTATTAAGAAAAAGCACCAAATTCTCTAAAATATGATTTATTTTGATTTTCTTTCGTGACAATTTTAAAACTTTTTTAGAGCGTTTTTAACTCGCCGAAGTCGGCAGGTAGTCTCACTGCGCAAAATTAACGTGGTTTAGTTATACGTAGAGGTGTTTGTTTTTCGCGGACCGCGAAATCGCGAAAAGTGTTGATAAAGAAGGGGGAGATAAACAAAGTGTGTATCTGTTGATAGGCACCTTAACAACATCAAAATTTCACCGCGAAAATTCGCGAAATCCGTCAATTCCTAGTCATAACATCGAAATTTGTATTACAGAGCGAAATAACACGAAATCTCGATTGTTTTTAATTTATTATAAACATTTTTAAAAAATTTAAATTTATTATTATAGTCAAACGTCATTACAACACAATCGTGGGGACCTAATATTTTTTCATTATAATGATGATTTCGTTCAGAAGATCAACGATTTATTTTTGCTGAAATTCGGCGTCAAGCAGAGCAAACTAGTACAATTCTGAGGGATTTTACGTGACGGACAAGAAGATTCTTATGTGTTGTGACTGCCGCCTTTAATTCGACCGTAAAGACACACTAAACAAACACAGGTAATGGTAATGTTAATACACTTCGTATTAACTAGTACTAGTTTGTACATACAAATAAAAAATTAAATAACATTAAAATTCCATTTTAATTTAAACATGTTTCTGGTGAAATTTACTGTAGAAAATCTCCCAAAAAGCATAACACCGCCATAACATCGAAATTATTAAATCTATAAACTAAATTAAAGAAAACATAACACCATTTACAAACACCTCTAGTTATACGTAGAGAACGCTACACAATATTGAAAAATTTGTAAATAACCAATATTCAGCTTCGTAAGAAAAAAACAACACATTACAAAAGTTTCAAATATTTTAAACACTACGGTTATTATTTTTAAGCCAATTTAAGAACTAATAATTAATTGTTTACCCTGTAACGAAAACCGTAATGATGGCAATTATTACAATTTTGTTAGTCCACTTTTTAGTTCTTATGAAACTAGATGTTCATTATTTATTAACCACTTTTTTTAAATTATGTATCGTTTCTTAAATGAATTACTAAAAACCTTGATTTTGCACGGATTTAATAGTTGAGACTAACCTTTCCCCTTTCAATTGACTCGTCCACATTCCGGATATGAACTAACGGTAGAACTATTTATTCGCCTGGGCTTGCCTTCATGACTCAATAGTGTGTTGTAACAAACACAATAGATTATATATTGGATCCACTTGTGCCTTCATTGTAAGATAATTATGTACATGCACTATTGCTACGGTTAATTATTGGTGAAGATAGACAATTACGCGTGGGTATAGTATGACCAAGGTTAACGGATATTGAGGGATATAGACACTTTAGGCGTTTGGGTGGCTTGACGGTAGCACGCGCGACTAATTCCGGAGGACGCGGGCTCGACTCCCGTCACAGGAATTATAATAATGCAGAATTGCCCATCAATATAACCGTGGATTTCAGGAATGACGGTAACACCGAAATATGTAAGAAATAATTACTTCATTTTACAAATGACCAAACAAATAAAGTTAAATGCAAAACTTTAATGAAGATCAAAAACCTAAGTGTGTATAAATTGGCAAATGACACAAAAATGTATGAAATTCATGTTTTTAATAACGAAAGACACAAAAATGGGAAATTTTCAGTTCAAAGCCATTCCTTTTTTTAATCTGGCCAGTGTATCTCATAACTATTTAACGTTTTTCACCGATTCAATCTAGTTTTAAAAAAGTGTTTTCGTAGTCAGTGTACCAATTAAAACATGCAAACTTTTCACATGTAAGGCATCCATGTGTATTTCGAGCAACAACAAAAAACTAAATCTATGGGGTATATGCATTCACCGCTGAAAAAGAGCTTTTAATAAATACAACTATTAAGTTCGCTCTGATCGAAATCTTCAATTTAGTGGAAGAGAATTCAAATCTACTACCTAGGAGTGTTTCTAATTTTAGCAACGTGCCCTTTGTGTGTGTATAAAAGATGGTGGGGGGGATATTGATTTTCCCCCATCAATTGATCAAGCCAAATCATGACGTCATGATGTTACAACGTCGCCTTCCGTAAACCGATAGATTCTTAAACACACTCAGAAGACAAATATATTAATTGCAAACCTCTTGTTTGTTCTCTTCTTGAACGGTTGAGACATGTTTTCGCCCGGCTTGGCTTAATGGATGCTCAACATTTATGTCATGTAGGCAAAATACTTACATAAGCATTTTGGTATATTACAACAATGTTAACGTATTCAAAGTTTAAAGTATGGGTGGACTTAACTTGGTTCTAGCTAAATTGAAAATTCGATTAAAACAGTGATTAAAACAATTTGGGGGGGGGGGGGGGGGGTTGGGTAAGGGGCGAGTGACCAATCCACCGATAGTATTCAATACATTTTCAAAAATTTGTTTTTCGCATTTATAGGACTTAAAATACGAACTTACAAATAAAAATTAGCAACGTAAACAAGTAGTGTCTTCGAGTCTACATCAGGAATTTCTACCCAAAATTGGTATTATTTGTCACATATTTAGCTCTCCTACCAATTTGTAAGGATATAAGTGTATAATCGAAGGCTACTGACAAGAATTAATTAAAATATGTAAATTAAATAAATTAAATGCAAACTGGGGGACGTAGAATTATATGATAAAAATAAACGCATTTACTTATTTATTTAAAAAAGTCAAAAACACGTGTCTACTATTATTTATTTTATCCTCATGATAGTAAAATTATTTATTATAATCTATTATTTTTACTTTCATAGAAACAGTCGTTGATTTAAAATAATTTTAATCTTAATCTAAAATTAATCTTAATTTATTTAATTAATTAAATAATTAATTAATTTAAAATTAAATAATTAAAAAATTATTTTAATTAATTAATTGATTTAAAATTAAGCTGAAACATTTTTTATTTTTTAAAAATTACTCTTTTCAAATTTGTTACTATGATGTAAACCTCCGCCTTCTTACGAAAGATAAACTTAGACAGTTCGTCACTGCAATGGATCCATTGTGAGAAATGGGGAGCGTCCTATGCCGTAATCGCCTACACGAAAGTACTTCGAGTGTCTTTACCGATGGTTTCACCTGCTTGAGAGCCCCAAGTGCACCCGGCCTCAAACATGACATAACTCAACTCAGGTGCTGCTTCTTAACCGGGATAGATGAGCTAATAAATAAATATCGACCACGTCTAAAACAAAACACTCACAAACATTCTATTCACAATATTATTACCTACTACAAATGTGAAGTATGTTACGAAGACGTTCAATAATATATTATCATGTCTTTGTTGTCATTTTTCTTCATTTTCTTAAATGAGTGATTCATAATTTAAATATGTGTTGGTAAACGAAATAAATTTAAATATGTGAATTGGTTTAAAAAAAAATAATAGATTATATCATTTATACGTTCACTAGAAAATGTAATCACAACGTTGTGTTTCACAGGCGTCAAAGGGTTTGAAATCACAAAAAAAAAAAAAAAAAATGGGAATATTTAAAAAAAATCCCGGTTGTAAAGAAGGTAAACACCAGTTTTACCTGATGTATATAAGATTGTTAGTATAGTTGAGAAAGACTACTCAATAGGGTTTTATTACAGAGTTAATCCCAAATTTTGCATTCTGACTGAAAAGAATCTTTATCTAAAATTGCCAGTGACAGGAATCGTACCGAAAAGTAATGAATAGCTTTCGGTAAATAAATTCATATTTACCCGGGTATCATAAAACTCCACGAATAGCAACTTTATCTTACATCACGTTTATCATAATTTGGAGGCGCAAGCTGATCGTGACCACAATTCGTGCTTCGTTCGACCTCGTTAAAGAAATTCACTCTCTGTCCTGCGGTGAGAGGAGTGGGAACGATGTGTGGGAAGATGGGAAGTCTACGCCAGCCGATACATTCATACAAGCCCTTGAATAATATTCAATAACACTACATTTACGATTTGATACACTGCGTGTTAACAACCATAATTTTTGTGGTAATTCACCGCTACTTATTCGGCTGAGTAGCCGACAAGAGTGTTTGGGTATAGGTTCAATCATTAGAGAAGAGTAAGAGAAAAAACTGACGGAAGCGCGGAGTAGCGATATTTGCAAGGACGCATGAAATCTACCAAAATGTTTATTTTTTGTTCTTGTCACGATGTAGTTATGGCAAATGCATGTGAGATGTGTGTGGAATGTGGAAAAAGTGGAAATGTAGATTTTTGTATATCGGTTTCAGTGAATTTCTTTCAATTATCTGTTCGTTATGTTTTAAACTTAGTATTATTATTAAAAATGAATATCTGTTAAGGTTCTTGTATGGGTTATAATATTTTAATAAAGCCACAAATTCTTACCAAAACACTCAACTTTCAGGACTAAAAACATTAGGTGTACGGTGTACCAAAGAAATAACTCTCTTGTCGACTCTTATCAAAACAGTAAACCTTAAACCTTAATTAATATCCTCATTTGTTTTCAAAAGTATGGTAAACTTGTCTACTGAAATAACGCAGCATAAAACAACATTACTGTTTTATCTACTCAATTCAAAACAATAAACTTTTCGCTCTTCTTTCCCATCTATTCGGCGCTATTGTATCTAACTTAGCTTAATCGAGTATTGACCGTTTATATGATTCTTGAAATCATATCAACTATATCAACTATATCCACTGATCCAACGATAACATAACATTTTTATCCAATAGACTTTATTTAAAACAGTGATTATTTTCATCATCACACTATTCAATTAAATCTTCATTGTCCATCTGAAACAGATACGTTTGTTATGTAACTGTCACAATTTCATCTAAACATCCCGTCATCCGTGCAACCTTGTACGAGATTTTCTAAGTGTCATCAATACATTCACTGAAACCACAAACGACAAAAACACATTACTTTCCTATCGACCTTGTCAAAAACAGTTAACTTTTAACTCTTTTCTTCTCATGTAACCGTCACCATTTTATCTAAACAGTTTGTCAGCCATTTCTACATAATTTCAAAGTGTTTTTACCTTATCGACTACCACACATATTCTTCTCACCTATCAGTGTCATTGTCTAAGTAACTGTTCTTGTGTCTACCTGGGTGTCCACTTAGTGTGCCACGTGACATTAAGATGGCGTCATGTAACGGTTGGCCCGCCTGGGGGGGAAGATGGCCGATCAGGAATTACGTTAGTAACCTTGAGTGGTGGTTCTTGGAAGAGGCTGCTGCTTTAACGAATGTGACAAGCGAAGAGAGGTGTATGTGAGAAGGTAATTGGTGGATGAAACCATTTGGAATTGTGAATTTCTCTTGTTGGTGGTTTCAAGGTTATGTACTAGTATGAATGTTTGGTAGATGCGATTTTGTTGACCCTTAATTAGAAGTTTTTATGGTGTATGCATTGTTCGAGGTGGTCGTTTGGAAAATTTAGAAAGTGGTTGACTCCGTCGATCTGAATAGGATAGATTATTGGTCGACTTTGTTTGATGAAATTATTGTGGGTATTTTTAATTCCCTCCGTAAAGTATTTATTTCTGTGTTGTATTGCCTCACTTGAAAAATGAAATAAAATAAAACAATACCATAATGTCACCAAGACATAATTTTGTCAAATCATAATTATGAAAAATGTTGAATATTTAAAAATGCATTCCAATAAAGCGGTCAGTTTAAAACATTATGAAATATCTGCTACATCGAATCCGTTTTTCGCTTTAAAAAAATATCCATTAGTAGATTATTGTGAAATGAAAGATGAGATCATAATAACATTCTACTTGTTTCTTGTTATTGTGCAATTTATAAACTTTTACGTCTTCAAGACACTCATACTAATTTGTTTATCTTGTTTTTTTAAAGATGCATTAATATAAAGATATTAAAATAATCAATTTTGTATTACTTCATGTTCCAAAAACTCTTTTTGATTGTGTTCACAAATCACTAACCGTCATCTGAAAGCAGAAATAAATAAATTGTGTCAATTATCGGAGTCCAAAACCTCCGTTAAAGAACTGTCATCACAATTGGAATGTATTTCCAACCATTTACGGGCATAATATCTTTAAAAGAATTTGAATCATAAATCATAGATATTTCACCATTAAACGGCATTAATGTCAATAGTTTTGATTAATCACCTTCAGTTAAAAACGCTGAATTAAAATGTGGGTAAAACTTGCTGACATTATCTCTAATTTTTGCATGTAGCTTGCAATTATCTTTTAAGAAGATGATCAATTATGGTGTGGTTTTGTGCTTCTTTTTTAAACACGTTATAAGGACTACTTACTTATGTCAAGGACGAGAAGGAAGAAGATTCGTTGCAATTCGAAAGTCAAGGTCGGTCTTGAGATGCGGTTTCTGTAGGTCGACCATATGTGGAGAAGTAATTTGATAGCTGATTTGATTAGTATTCATTGATCGAAAAAAGAAAATTACTGATTTCATCTATGATAAGTGTAATATTCATTGAAACGGTTAATGGTATAGGGAACTAGCAACACCGAAAGACAACAATGGAACAAATGAATTGATCTGATGGACAAACCATCAGTTGTCAAAATCATAAAATTGCAACCATAGAAATAAAAACAAGTGTAGCAATAGTAACTGCTCACCATTTAAAACTTTTAATGATAGACAACGACTAAGTGAAAGTTTTGTATGTGTATTTGTTTGTTTTTTGTTTTGTTTTCCAAAATCAGAAGAAATTATTGTTTGACAGCTTGTTGTTTGTCCATTGATTCAATTCATTTGTTTCATTGTTGTCTTTTGGTGTTGCTAGTGCCCTATATAGTACATTAATTGCATCACTTATGTGTTTATTTAATGTCTATCCTATTAAATTATAAAACTAATTTACTCAGGAGTACAATAATGAAATACAACTAAACAATATACAAAGAAAATAAACGATACCTAAACATAATAGGCAAAGGGGAAAAAATGTATTCCCTAACATAATATTACTGGTAATAAATAAAGAGTTTTAAAACATCCATTTTAAATCTATGATTCTTTATTTATAAATTACTATTTTTAGACTTCTTACTTTATTATTATTATTATTATTATTATTATTATTATTATTATTATTATTATTATTATTATTATTATTATTATTTTTATTATTATTAATATTATTATTATTATTAATATTATTATTATTATTATTATTATTATTATTATTATTTTATTGTTGCAATACATACAAACTCGGTCAAAACCGGCATAAACATGTTGTACGGACACAAATGTCAAGTATTTCCATGTGTTTACCTTATTAAAATCTACTTAGAACTACTTAATATATCTTCTTCTTCTTCTTCTTCTTCTTCTTCTTCTTCTTCTTCTGCTTCTCAAATGCCCACATTTGGCTATACTACTTAATATATCATTGTCCACATTATTTTTTCCAAACCGAACTGTGGATGCTATGTACGGTCGTGGCCGATTTGTACTCATCCCAGCATTCGCTCTTTGTACGGTGGAAACCACGAAAACCACCATCGGGATGGAGAACTTCTTGAAGTCTTCATTCTTCTTAGTTCAAAAATTTTCGCACTATCCTACACGTGTTCAAAATAATTGCTTTTTGCATCTCGATGTATATGTTCGGTTGGAGACCAATTAGTTTAATACTGTCATGGAGTTTACGTGGAACAATGCCATTTGCTGATATAATTAACGGTATAACAGTTACATTATTCTGCTTCCACAACCTTTTTATTTCAATTGATAATTCCTTATATCTGTTTATCTTTTCCCGCCAAGTTGTCTCTACATTGTGGCATAAAGGGACGGCAACATCAATTAAAATCGTTTCTTGTTTCTTCTTGTCAATAAATATAATATCCGGTCTATTGTGATGTATGGTTTGGTCTGTAATAACTGCCCGGTCGTAATATAATTTGTAGTCTTTACTATCTAATACCTTTTCAGGCTTGTATTTGTAATACGCAGTGGTTGTGTTTATAAGTTTATACTTCATGGCTAATTTTTGATGTACAATGTTTGCAACTTGGTTATGCCTATGAAGATAATCTGTTTGACAAAGCATTTTGCACCCAGATACTATTATTATTATTATTATTATTATTATTATTATTATTATTATTATTATTATTATTATTATTATTATTATTATTATTATTATTATTATTATTATTATTATTATTATTATTATTATTATTATTTATTTAACAATCTCTTAGGTACAATTTATACAGATGCAGACTTACGCTAGAGTGTGGACCCAGGTAGATCTACACCTATATGGAACTATTACTAAGCTATTATTAAGCAGGTTAGAGAGAGCTAAAAGCTCCATGACACAAAGTGCTAAACCTGCTTTTTAATCTAAAATTAAAAACTTAAACTTAACTTAAAAATACAATGTTAACTTAAATGAGGATGATAATAGACGACAGTGTAGAGTATGGTAGAGTAGAAGAAATAGAAACGTGGGTGGAATTTTTATGAACCATGCAACGAAACATAATGTACCGAATTCATGTACCAAGGAATAGCAGTGTTTGTCAATACATATATCATTAGTTATACACTCCCTTACTTTATTGTAACTGGTATTTTTGTATTAGTTATAATTATTATTATACATTACTATTTATATCTGGAATCTCAGCATAAAAAGTCTGTTTGTAATCGTGCTCCCGTTAAATAACTATTAATATTATAGTGACTGATCGAAATTATATAATAATTAAAGAACTCATCAACTTATTTCAATTTTTATCAAGACTAAAATACAAATCATTTTCATTAATGTTTGTACTGTTGGGTAAGTAAGGCAACCACACGAGTTAAAACACCAGACACATCACAGTTCCATTACATTAATTACCAATTCCTCCCAGAAAACTCAAGTACAATTCAACAAAAATTCAAATGAGATAACATGTCAACCTTGATACGACCATTGTATATTATAATCTCTAAAATGTCAGTGAAACCATTAGCAAATACTACTCGCGTACTTGAAATCTTCATTAAGGTCAAGTGTACCGTACGTACGTACACCATCTCATAATTCCTATTAATACAATTTGTTCTATTGCAACAGCGGTATAATAATTTTAATGCTATAACCTTGAGCGGTATATTGTTTATTTCTTTGAGTATGAATAATGTACGGACCGGGTTTCGCATCTCTTTGAGGTCTTGTTTATAAATCACGATTAAAGAAGGTATGCAATTTAAACTTTGTTAACATTACAATATTGGAGTTATTAATAGCTTTAAAACCGTGGATCTTCTTTATGATACTGTACTGAGGTAGTTAATAAATGCGACATTGACATTTTCTTGGTTCTCGATGTACGTTTGGGAATAATTTTAAGAAACTAACTGTTAATGGTCGGGTGATTTATGTAACTGGCTGTCTATGGAAGTGGTGAAGCATGTTTATGTACCTGAATAAAACATTTAACATGTCTTACGCCTACGCGTTTGACTTTGGGATGTCGCGTGTGCATTTTCTGTGTTGTCTTTCCGTTATATGGTAATGAATTACATGCATAGTGCATTGAATAGAAGGTTAATCGATACATTACTTCAGTTACGTCTGAAATAGTTTATTTATCTGTATAGTTAGTACATTTTCGTCTACTTCCACAGTTTGAAATCAGGTTAATTGCTACGTGAAAATACAAAGCAAACAAATAGACATTTAAAAAAATTGGAACATTTCAAAAGAAATATATCACGATTATTTCTAAGAATATGTTTTGTTAATAACACCAAAATAGTGCAATTTTGTTTTTCACGTTTATCTATCAGAATAGATTGTATTCTGTGTTACATATTTCATTTGCTGGTCTAAACGCAACAAATACTATACATTTAATAATTACCAGAACAATACAAAAATTAAAATGCATTTGTTGTTGTATAGATTCAGGATATAAATATAAATGAAAAACTAGATATAGAGCATCAATACTTTTTTTGAAGATGGATTTAAAAACTTATTTATAAACGTAACATTTGCCATACGGAACCAAAATATTACAAATCTTTTTTCACCTGGGCATTCACTTTCTTGAGACCAAAGTGCTGGTGGGAAGCTCTCTTCCCACCAGCAGTTTTTTTTTGGGGGGGGGGGGGGCTCGTTCTAGAGGACAAACTACACAGTTTTGTTCATAATAAGTTTTTTTAAATAAATACAAAATAAATAAATTCACATTAAGAGTCTACCCACTCAGTAACTGATTTGCAGTGGGGGACTTTAATTTAAAGTGACTAAACCAACCCTGTAGGCTTCGAACACCTTCGACGAGTGAGCGATAACCAATCAAAGAACGATATTTAAAATATGAAACATATGAATCAGTGATTGGACAGTGCGAACACCTGCGGACAAATGCCAGAATCAACAAGGCCGATTCAGAACAACTTTGAATTTATTGAGTGCTTCGTTGCTAGGACGGCTCCAAAGTCACCGTTTACTTATTCCTAAGCCAAGAAGTAATGGAATTGAATCCACATTAGAAGTAAAAAAACTTCTGCCTGAAGCGGGAATTGAACCCGGGACCTTCTTCATTGGAGGCAGGGATGCTAACCACTGGTTCAAAATCAGGTACACAACTAATAAATGTGACTGTATTATATTTCAGTAAAAAGAGTGAGAACAGTAAGACGGTAGCTGTAACCTACCTGTAGGCAGCACATGAGAAGGTCAAATCATAAATAATCATGCCTTAATCAATGACATCATATAAAGTCACGTATTAAATTGTCCTCCAATTACTAAATTAATTGAAAAACAAATACAAACAAACAAACAATAATAGACTAATATTCATCATCAAATAAGGAATTTTCAACACAAAACATGTTTTATGGAGATATTAATTAAGGATTAATTATATACCCATCACTTTTGAAAGGGCTGAAATTCTCTCAGCTGCCGACGTTTATCAAACGAGCTTCCAAGAACGATGGGTAACTTTTCAGCATTTACCTTCCAATAACGAATTTTTGTTTCGTTTTTCATGCTAAACCTAAATCGAAATAACCGACATTATTCTTCCCCCGTTTGAGGGAAATAATGACAATCAATGAGGATCTCTCGTGTAAGTTTTAAATCAGCTTTTCATGGTGTTTACCTCTTCACCTAAAGAGAGACATGAATAATTATCTCTGGGCAGGTTCCCTAAAAATGTAATTATGGCATTTATTAATTATATTTTCAGTTGATATTTAGCTATTACGCCTAAACACTCTTCGTCTGAGAAACTAAATGGGATATAGATATATATGCCGCACATAAAATAATAAAATGTCTCCATAAATACCGCGAATTCCAAAATTATCAGACATTTTAAATAACAAAAACGATATATTTTTATCATATCATCGTTCATGAAAACCACCTGTTCTATATTTTGTATTGCCACATGTGGTGCAGTCACTCCTTAAAACAGTAGACACCGCACCTCAACTTCCTTGGGCCTACCCTACACGATATTACAGCAGTTTATTTAAAAGCATGCTATGTGAAAGAAGGTCAGGTATTGCAGTTCCAACACGCTTTGATTAGTTATGAGTTCTTGGAATGTGGCGGTGCCGAGAAGTGCAATTGTCACAGTTGGAAATAGGTCACATACTAATTATTTATGGAGACATTGAATACATTATGTAAATGTTCGGAACATTAGTTAGCGCTCCCATTTCCCACTCTCATAAACCTAGGGTAAAATAATGTTTAAAATTAGAATCATATTACATTGAATGAAACAAAGAAAACACTTGTTTAAAAAAAATGTAATTTTCTTATTGACAATTATTTAAATAACGTATAGACAATTTTAACACTCTTTTGAATGCGTATTGCTTTTCTCTAATCAAAGTTTAAATAAACTAATTGATTTTATTGACACCTATCTAGCTGTATCAAAATCAATAGTTATAAAAACCAATTTATTGAATAGTTATTAAACAAGTTTGGTAATAGGGATGCAACTATGCACTATTGTCACGAATTTGTTTAGGCTTTCAAATTTCCAGAGAATATCGCAACTTGGATGGTTTCCACTTATGAGCAAGAGATGCGAGCACATTTATTATTAACCAAGTATTATTATTGATTAACAATTACGGAATTCAAATTAAAGCAAATTATAAATATATTAGCTCCCAATGAGAGCAGCATACACGCCGTAGATAAGAAGACTTTATGTTGCTAACATACTTATAATCTGTTCTACCATTCATTTACTTATGTCGCATCGTACATGCAACATATACAATAAACACCAAAACCGGACTAACGTGCAACAGTGTAATCCAATCTCATGCTTGAATAACCCTACACCTATTACTATTACATTTATTATGTCTGCGCATAATTTACATCTACACCCAAGTATATACAACCTGTTACGTTCAAAGCTCCCACAATTACTTAGTCTCGCCAATTTCAAGGCTAACCGCGATAAAATTGCCTTTAATAATCGGTTACCGATCACACAGTAACTCTTTTTACCGGTAAAATAATCACAAGATTCCAGAAGCGCGTTTCGGGTATATAAGGTATTTAGGTCATTGTCGTCACCATCGCATCGCATCGCAAATCACCTTTTACAACACGGCTCTATATGTAATTAATTACGAAAACTATCACTTCTTATGGATAAGTGAAGAAGAAGAAAAAGAAGACGAACTAGGTGGACAATTATGCCATAATCGGATAATAATGCCAATGCCATGAGATTGCGTAGCGGGCAAGATTGAAGAATCAAGTCGCATATCTATACAATGAGCTCATCCCGCTCATCACATTGACCAATCCAATTTAATAATTGAAATCTCTTCGGGTATTGGAGGTTGTGGAGTGTTAATGACTTCAATATTCTGAAACAAAAAAGAAAAGTGATGAGTTGTTGATTTTTTTGAATAGGTTAATGTATTCTGTGTTTTTGTGTGTTTAGACATTTGATCGGTTTCGACATAAATCACATTAGTGTGGGTTTAGGAAATCTTATTAATTATTATTTATTCAGTAGTTTCGTTTTCAAGGACAGTTTTTTTTTTTTAATAAATGAAAGGTGCGTGATCTAAAAGTGATGAGCAGCAAACAAATTAATGTTCACTGGCTATTTTTGTTCTTGAAACTTGAAACAAAAAAAATATTTATTGGTAAACATTAGTGTTAAAAAATGTAAACATGTTTTAAATATCGATTGAATATTGTAATTTCGATCAATAGATTATTCAGTTATGAATGTAATTTACGCATGAATAGAAATAATGTAGAATTAACAATAAATATTGAGTCATACAAACGCACCGCTAGCAAAACTTCTTAAGTATGTAATTGTACTGACCTAATATGCTGCAGAATGCAATACTACACTCACAGTAGTATTCCCTATCCATCTTGGATGGGAATAGGGATGGAGCAAGGGTTGTTGGAGGGCGTTTAGGTTACAAAGAGAGCCGGCACGAATGAGAATGAGAAGGGAGAGACAGAAAAGAAAAATGAGAAAAGTCATAGACAATCTAATAATTAAATATATGATAGAGCCTTTTTTTTTGGTCACCGGTCACCACGAGGAGGAACCATAACGAAAATCCCAACACAATGGTCGGCATCGTGATCTCAATCGTAATCCCGAAATCGTGAAATTAATTAAGTTTAACTAATTTAGTTCTTATGGCGCAGTTTACAACTAAATCGTAATGTCGTAATGATTTAGCATAAGAAAATGTACAATTGCGGTTCCGATCCCGATTACTATCACAATGCCGATTGTTTGATCGCTATACTAGTCAGTGATTAAAAGTAGAACTCAAAAACGAGTCAATCCCAGCACTGGCCTTACAAAAAACTTCGATGAACTTCAGACAACGATTCATGTAGTGGGATCGAATCGAATCTGTGACCTCTCGAATTATATTCTCGCGTGCTACCCAGGGGCGGACAGGCCCACCGGGCAACCGGGCAAATGCCCGGTGGCCTGCCTGTTTAAGCCCAAATTTGGCCTGGTCCGACTGGAACATGCATAAACTAAACTGCCTGGCGCCGGCGGTAAGTTGCCGCGCTGGCGGCGCTGCCCACGACAATTTTATATTCTTTACCAATTATATATAACACTATGTATGTGTTACTGTTAAGAAGATATAGATTTCACGATAAACTTTCGCTTTGCATTGTCTATAATATACTCAAAAATCAATATACTTACATGTGCAAGTTTGAAATTCAAATTTCTTTAAATCCCGAGTCCCTCCCACCCCTTCCTTCACGATGTTGCAAGATTTAAATTACATTGTAGATTCGTTGGATTTTGGTGGAACTTGATCTCATTCTCATCAGTCGTTAGACAGTGTTCCAATATTATTGCTGGTGTTTTTCTACCTTTAACCGAGAAAACTACAGTATTTTGGTAGTGCATTCAGCCTGCTATGTGTTTTCTAAAATGCACCAAATGCCTTCTAAAATCCTGGTTTTTTTAAACTTCGCCTGCGGCGCTGTTGTTGGGGGGCCACAGTCCCCCAAACCCCCCGTGCCTGGCCTGACCAAAAGTTTGCCCGGCCTGGATTTTCTTCCCAGTCCGCCTCTGGTGCTACCGCTGTCTGAACCACCTCTACCGACACATTTACCTTATTATATAACGTAGTATACGCCTCGCCTCGCGTATACATATTTCATATATACAGATACGTGTGTGAGTTAGTGAAACCTAATACAAAACATTAATCTATTGATTCTTACCCAACTAATCGTGACGAAATAATAATGAGATGTCGTAAATCGACGAGGATAAAACACTGTTCTGATGTATTAACATTAGTGAGATGGTTCTTTCTTTGAACCTCTCCGAAGATGACGAGATAAATCTTTTGGTATTAAGTATTTACCAATTTTCTCAGAACAGAACAAAACAATGGGTTTCACCCGATGAATCGTTATCGAAGTTACTTAATCAATTTATGTCGATTTGACTATCGTTGTGTGTGCGGTAATCGAATTGAACGATGGCGTGGATCGATTTAATATATCGATAATAGCTTCACTATTAATATAGTCGATTAGGCATATAGGGTCTCTACGGCGATACTGCTTTCAGCGCTTTTAGCGGCGTGGCATAGAACTAAGATCGCGAATTCAGAATGATTGTCTGTCACTTGTGTATATTTCCTATATCTTCTATATCGAATCTGATTTTAGATTTAGTTTTTTGAGTCACATTTGAATATCTTGAAGAGTTATCAAGATATCAATAAATAGCGTTAATCAATAAATAAATTCACATTTAGAGTCCACCCACTCAGTAACGAAACTGATTTTCAGTGAGGGACTTTAATCTAAAGCGATTTAGAAGCCAACCCTGTAGGCTCCGAACACCATCGACGAGTGAGCGATAACCAATCAAAGATCGATATTTCAAATACGAAACATAAGAATCAGTGATTGTATATCTTGAATAGTTATTAAGATATCAATTAAATGGCGTTAATTGTGAATGCTTTAATTTTGCCAGCAACCTATTGGTTACGGAAGTGTAAATGATTTATGTCTGTGCCTGTATGGCTCATTACTGGTTGCTGAACTTTAAGAAGAACAATACACTACAATTAAACATAGGTAGTTATCACAATGGTTTACCAAGCAAGGTTTCTTCATGAGTTGAAGATCGCCATCTATAAGCCTTTAATTTCTGTTATTATTTGTTTTGTATTGTTTTTGAATGCCCAGACAGAAGGTCATAATAAGCCAAATACAATTCGGAGATGTTCAAAGAATAGTCTATAATTGGTATAGGTAATCTATTTAAACGCTCTACACCATGTCAAGATGCAACACCGCTAAAGTTCGGTTTCCACACTTATTTATGTATTAAGTTTTAAGGCTCAACAAAATCAAATCAAGCCAAAAGCATTATGGCGTTTACACACTTACCTAGCCCAGTCAATGAGGGTCGACATTTTATAAATCCGGCTAATGGTAGCGATCTTATATCTTAAATAAGTGTGTGAACCCACATTTAATAACCTTATTAAGTTATTGTCTGAGTAATTGTTATTAAGACATTTAAAGACCTTTTCTGTAATTAATGTTTTTACCAGCAGAATACACATTGTATAAAACCGTCCATTTTAGAATTTCAATTAGTAAAGTCTATGAACTGTTAATTTTATTTTATATACTTTATAGGTATATGTGTTTTCCCTCTATATTGTGCCATATATTACGGCTATTTAGGTAACGTCTGTGGGTCAGCCGGATTACACATGTACATTTATTACAATACAGAGTTTGCTGCGAACATAAACATTCAAGCAGGCTAATTGAAATCACCGAAGAGTGAGGTTATGATCCCCAAGCGTAGCAGTATAGATTTAATAGGACGCGTCTCATCTTACTCTCAGTTGTGCAACTATTACATTACAAGTTATGTTTTTAAGTTCAGACCTTTATGACCAACTTCGTAAAAAAAAAAAAAAAAAAAAATCGTCTTGAATTCGTTTCTTTCGTTTGATGTGAGATGTACGCTCACAAAGGTTTGTGCAATTGTTTTTCTAAGAAAATTTTGTTCAGTCTCCGCCCCCCCCCCCCCACCTAAACCGCCCCATCCCCGCCAAAAAAATCCACTCTTTGCCTATCGCTGCTTATTGTTTTAAGTTTCTATTGATGTGATTATGCGATTCGAGAATAATGGACTAATATTCTTATTATAAAGACCAATTTTCTGTTACATTTAAAGTTTAAATATTAAACAATTTATATATATAACTATAGAATAATAATTATTGGTTGCATTTTGGCTCAATGATGCTCATTATAAAATAAGAACTAGTAGTTTCAGTAGTTTACGTCGATCATATTCAATATAGGTAGCTTTCAATAGACGTCACGTGGCGGCCATTATGAGGTACACATTGCTTGTTTACATTTGTACTGTCAATAGAAGACACATAGGTTATCCAGGAAAAATCACAGTTTCAAGCCGTATAGGTTGATGTGTGCAGGTAAAAGTTCAAGAAAATGATAACACATGCAAATGATTTTCTTCAAACAGAGTTTACGCGTTTTTATTTTGTTTTCAGTCTTAATACGGGACCTTTGTTTGAAAACAGTTGATGTGTCAGTCAAAGGACATCTGAAATATTGCAACAATGCAATGTCGAAAGAACGTAAACAAATGTTGACAGAGTACCTCAGTATGGCTACCGTGCGATACCGGAAATGACGTTATTGCAAGCTCCCTATTGGATGCAACGATCTTAAAGGAAACTGTGCTATCGGGGTTTTCAGGGTATAACTGTGTCAAAACGTAGAACCACCACGGATATACCCGGAAAACCACGATAGTATAGTTGACTCCGGCCGTGAAAGCCTCCGAAATTGAAGGGAAACTGATCCATACTTTATATATTATAAGAGTGCATGATAGTTAAGATGATAATTTAAAATATCCGGGCGTGATGCGGGATTCGCAACCTCGTCCCTTGTTTCAACACTACTCAGGCACGTAGCCACAGCAAAACACAGACTACGGTGGCCTCACACGAAGGAATACAATATCGTTGTAGTTTCTGTGGTCGCCGTTAGATGGCAGCGCCTTCCAAGAAGATTGGATTCACTCGATCGGCGTGAATCCACGTGTATCTACCAGAGACAGTCCGAGGATTTGGCGTCCTGTGCCGATGTCACTTGTAAAACCCCTACACGGCTGTGAAGACAATTACACCCCTTCCCCAGCCAATAAGACACAGGGGCACATATCCCCCGAAAATTCTGGATTCATTGATTGTCTTTAGATCATTTTCTAGGGCTTTAGACAGTTCAAAATTACCGTTTTGGTAACAGTATGGTAACAAAATACTGGCCAATCATTTTCGAGTCTGCAATGTATTTAAGGAGTAAGGAAATTATGTCCAATTAGATTATTTAATTTCAAATTTAAATGAACGCATTTATTAATAATATATTATTACTAATTATAAATATTTTAGTTCATTGAAACGTTTTTTTTAACGCTTGAAGTCATAACATTACTAACCAAATAACTGTATTACACATTAATTTTGGAAACTCCTAATAATATAGGTACCTAATATGTGATGACTCCTGTTTTTTTTTTTTTTTTAATTACGACTTCAAGCGTGTGACCTTTTCAAAATCAATTGTGTGCAGTTCTTTTGTCTCAATCTCTGTGTACCGTGAAGTAATAATTGACATTTAACAGTTACTCTCAGCTAGTGATTAGTGTCGCTGATTGGAATTAGTCACGTTACCATAACTGTTAACCGCAGTTATGTCGATGATTTACCGGTTATTATTGAGGCCTTACCAAAGATCTTGTATCAAATAACAACTGTTACTGTGTCTCGTGGTGTTCGCCCACTAACCCTAAAGATCCTGGTGCAGGTTTGACGTACTTCAAAGTTAGGTCGTCCAATTGAAATCATGACAATTTATTTAAATGTGATAATTATTTTTGTGACACAGACATTATAAGTTCAGTAAGAATTGAATGTACTGCACTTGTGACCCAAAATATAAATAATTGGAAAAACTTAAATTTATAGATATTGCATTATAACAATAATTTTATAAATAAATATATTGGACATTTAATTTAATCGATTATAGATCATAAGTTTAAATCCCCTAAGACCCGGTTTTTCAACTGGTTAACGGGTCGTTAACGGGGCCGTTAGCTCACGGTCCGTAAGCTGTAACCCAACAAACCCAATGCAGATAACGGACCGTCAGCTAACGGCCCCGTTAATGACCGATTGAAAAACCGGGCCCAAGTATCGATACTATCAATAATATCTTCTCATTTCCATGTAATCATTTTCAATGTGTATGCTTTGTTTTTTATTGCAATGCGTGTGCGTGTGCGTGTGCGTGTGCGTGTGCGTGTGCGTGTGCGTGTGCGTGTGCGTGTGCGTGTGCGTGTGTGCGTGCGTGTGCGTGTGCGTGTGCGTGTGCGTGTGCGTGTGCGTGTGCGTGTGCGTGTGCGTGTGCGTGTGCGTGTGCGTGTGCGTGTGCGTGTGCGTGTGCGTGTGCGTGTGCGTGTGCGTGTGCGTGTGCGTGTGCGTGTGCGTGTGCGTGTGCGTGTGCGTGTGCGTGTGCGTGTGCGTGTGCGTGTGCGTGTGCGTGTGCGTGTGCGTGTGCGTGTGCGTGTGCGTGTGCGTGTGCGTGTGCGTGTGCGTGTGCGTGTGCGTGTGCGTGTGCGTGTGCGTGTGCGTGTGCGTGTGCGTGTGCGTGTGCGTGTGCGTGTGCGTGTGCGTGTGCGTGTGCGTGTGCGTGTGCGTGTGCGTGTGCGTGTGCGTGTGCGTGTGCGTGTGCGTGTGCGTGTGCGTGTGCGTGTGCGTGTGCGTGTGCGTGTGCGTGTGCGTGTGCGTGTGCGTGTGCGTGTGCGTGTGCGTGTGCGTGTGCGTGTGCGTGTGCGTGTGCGTGTGCGTGTGCGTGTGCGTGTGCGTGTGCGTGTGCGTGTGCGTGTGCGTGTGCGTGTGCGTGTGCGTGTGCGTGTGCGTGTGCGTGTGCGTGTGCGTGTGCGTGTGCGTGTGCGTGTGCGTGTGCGTGTGCGTGTGCGTGTGCGTGTGCGTGTGCGTGTGCGTGTGCGTGTGCGTGTGCGTGTGAGTGTGCGTGTGTGTGTGCGTGTGCGTGTGCGTGTGCGTGTGCGTGTGCGTGTGCGTGTGCGTGTGCGTGTGCGTGTGCGTGTGCGTGTGCGTGTGCGTGTGCGTGTGCGTGTGCGTGTGCGTGTGCGTCTGCGTGTGCGTGTGCGTGTGCGTGGGAAGCGCCGTTATCTCCACTCATCACACTTCTGTTCTCCAGCCAGCCAGCGCCAGTGAAAGTGATCACTGAATGCCAAGGTCGCGAGGCCAAGCCGACCACCAAACACTTAATTCACTTTCGTAACATTGAATGCGCGACGCGGCCGGTATACTGTGTATAGTATACAGGTATACAGCTGCTTGGCTTCCTATTAACAGGTTCTTTAGAGGCCTTATTATCAAATACCTGCAGCGTTGTCTTCAAACGGCATTGAGACAGGTTTGTGCGTACGTGCGCATCAATCAATGTCGGGCAATGAGGCTCATCGGAAGATAGGTACGCCTACTCTAACCTAGAAGATGTGGCTGATGTGGCTTTACCTAATTTAGCAGGACACATATACTCGTGACTGTTCATTGAATTATTACCGATACCGATAGAGGTGGCTCAGCGGTAAGACGCGAGACTAATTCGGGAGGTCGCCGGTTTGATTCCGGCCACCGGCAGTCCTGACTGAAGGTTTTTTCCGAGGTTTTCCTCAGTCGTAAAGGCGAATGCTGGGATTGAGTCATACTATCAGCCCTCGGACATTCCCTTCCCAGATATCCAAACACCCTAATAACCTAGTTAGTCACCTGAAGAGGGGCACATCAGGTAAAGCTGGTGTGCACTCTATAACGGGTATTCCTACGAAAAATTATTATCATTAATTGAATTTTTAATGATGAAATCAGTTTTATTTGTAAAGTTATTACAAAAAACTTTCTTTGTACAAAATGCACGATTCTATCTAGAAAAGAAAAGCATCTGTGAACAATTTTCTAACAAAGAGAGTAAACGTGTTTTATCAAATCCAATTATTTTATATGAACGGAGTAATTCACAAGTACGATCAGAAATCATTTCTTGCATAAGATTCAATAATAACACACACTATAAGGTAGTTGAAAATATCCAAGGTTAACCTAAACCATCTCAATTAACAGATTAGTGCACATACATACAAAAGCCAGAACACTAAAGATAAATCGACGGTAATAGCTATTTTTTGTTGGTCATTCATTAATGTTTCATTGTATATTGTATAGATGTAATTAAATAAATCAATCCTTTTCCTTTATAAAACGTTTTATCAATGAAGGGGATAATATAATAAAATACAACATAAAAAATAAATAAAAAAACATTAAGGCTCACCTAATAACTACTTATTCGTCGAATAGCTTGTTTTATCGATGGCAACCACCAATCAAAACCCTTGGAATCCTCCAATTGCTACAAATAATTTTCTTATTAGGAGATTGTAAGACCGGCCCTTAGAAGATAAAATTGTATTTCTCCAATCATCTCTGAGCATCGCCATATTTCAGAATGGTCGGATATATCTGAAGTGTCGTCACTCATGTTGGAATTCCTCTGAGGGTCGTTAAAGTCTCGCTGAAGAAGACAGAGTCAAGTGTGACGAAACGACCGCGCAATGCATGGTGACGTGTTGCAACAGCACATCCATCAGATGCAGCGTCATCGACGATACGGTAAACATAACGGAACTAAATTCTATAGTCATACCAACAAAACAAACTTCGAATATGAGTCACAATCATGAAATTCTTATTTTTAGGTCCAGTCTTACACTGTCCTAATAACGTATTATTCGTCGAATAGCTTGTTGTCTCCATGGCAACCACCAATCAAAACCCTTGAAATCCTCCAAATAGCTTAATTGCTACAAATAACTTTCTTATTAGGAGATTGTAAGACCGCCTCTTAGTTTTTAATTTATGCATTTATGAGTTTTAATTGTTCTGAAAGACAAAACTTTTAAAGAAGTTTGTCATGAAACATATTTTTAACTGAGATCCCGAGAGAGACTTTAACACCGTGACAAAATATGCCGAGGATAACTCTGCCTGTCGGTAGAGACGATAAAATTGTCAACATATGTATCAACTCACATAAAATTAGGGAACTATAAGCTTACACTTTATATACTATCAGGCTAATAAATGTATAATATATTACACTTCATGGACTATAATATATGGTTTGCAATAATGTTTTTGAATTATCATTATTATACGACCTTGCTGTTGAGTAGATCATAAAACCATAAATAATGAACTGAAATGCAGAAATTTTAGAACAAATGTGACCTCGTCCACAAATAGACTTCAATTGATTATAATTTGAAGAAATCACACAATCCTCACAATTGTCCACATTGCTTCTGTGCATCACGAGCCAATGTTTTCACAATAGTACGTACACACGCGTCACTATTCCAATGACCTCGATAAGTAAAGATGTTACCAGTCGTCCTTGGGTTTGCTAAGTTCCAACTTGTAATTTTTTAACATTCCTGACCTTTTGAAAGCGAGAATAACAATTTAAAATTAATGCTACCCAGATATTTCGCTTCTATTTATGATCCTAACACTTCACGGCCCATTAGAATCTAATTCGATACGTAATGATTGGCTTAATAATTGATTTCGATATCGATTTATTTTAGAGTCGATCGTTTATAAAATATACTCCAAAGATAGACATATTTTTTTTTGTTTTTTTTGTATTAACAAGTATTTTAATCGGACGCAAAACATAGTTTATGGAAAAAAGAAATAGAATAACAAATAGGTAAGTTGAGAACAACTTTTACAAGTTTAATTCAACACTTCGTCGAAGGCTAAGTTAGAAGACGTTCTGCAAAAGAGATTTATCTGTATACATAATTCAAAGGGAATTATGTTGACCTTTAAGAAACGGTCGGTTAAGATCTATTTATATCTTGTAGCCTTATTATCGGAGACTTGTTTATTTTTAGTTTTGAAAATATATGGTGTGATATCATTTTTAAACACAATTGATTCTTGATTCTTGTTGCTTTACGTCTATATTATTGCTATAAGGGGTGATGGATGAAAATGAAGGACAATGACAAAAGAATCCATGCCTTATGCGGGATTCGAACCCACGTCCTTGGGTGTCGTTACCTTAGCGCCCGAACCGTCTGAGCTAACGCAGACGACTGAAACACAATTACTCGCATGTTTAAAAGACCTGTTTACAAGGGTGAAAAAGCTTAGATATAAGATTGTATGTAGTTATGGTTATTACGTTTGTGATACTTCTTGAATATTAGTTAAATAGTTGATCTTATTTAATTGTTTTACCATTCATATAACAATTCCGTTCTACTGTTAAAACTATTTTTTTTTTACTCGAACTTTTTTTTATTCATTATTTGTATGTAAAGAAAAATGAGTGATATAATTCAATATTCAATGTCCCAAGTGAGGTTTCAATATGAATTCAAACAAATATACAAAAATTAATAGGACTGTAAAATTGTTTTAAAATGATCGAATTAGTTGCAGCTATGCATAATAAAACAATAGATATAAATTGCATCAAATCTTCAATTGCAAATATTCGTTATAATTTTTACACCGTAAAGGTTAGAATATCGTCACTAGGTGTCACAATGTTAGTAATTTTACTTTCAACATAAGACATACGGTCATTAATGAGTCAGCGAGATGCTGTTGTGGTTGTTTATCTCCAACTTGTGCAAGCCTCGATTATGTAATCACAGTATCTCGCCTCTTTCTCTAAGAACCTATATTTCGAATTATCATAGACGAGGATGAGAGTATATTAGAATGAAACTATTGACTTACTGTACGTTAAGTAAGTTCATGAAGATAAATCATGAATAGACAATACCGTGGGATTATTTTGAACTCAACATCAGTTAATTAATTACTTATTTAATACGTTTCATATTTTAATCTAAACGAGTGGAAATAACAAAACAAAAACATATGGGTTTGTATTTTAGTGTGTGTGTGTCCATTCAGGAAAAACGTATTAGTATATACAAAAAATAATGTATACAAAAATGTACTGAGTAGTTCACAACGAGGGAGTAAAGTGTGCCCGCTAAGTGCGCAAAAACATAATATACAAATTTAAAAAAACATATGACAACAATTAGTTAATTAATTTTTTTTTTTTTTTTTTTTTTTTTTTTTTTTTAATAATTGGCTTTATTATGTACGGACTCAGGTAGAGTAACTGTAGTTCGGTGCATTTAAATTAAAAGGTATTCTATCGAGCTGAGATCAGAGCATTGGTTGTCCATGACAGCATCGCAAGGCGGAGTGAACACTGCTACGGTTACATGCTTAGCTTTATATCCGCGTTCTCTTCGGCGGCTACGAGAGTGAAATGTGACTCCGCCCCCTTATTTGAAAACGCGACGAAACGAAGGCGCCCGCATTCTAGCGGTGAAATCTCGTACTATTGGTAACATATTTTTTTTTAATGAATATCGCTTTGTTTGGTGGTGCGATTTAAATGACGAGTTTTGTAATTGGTTATGATATTGAGCGGTAGTCCAGGTTGGTGGAGGACCTACCTAAACCGTTGTCGACGTTAGACCGTCCTTCGGATGGGGAGTCCACTTGTTGCGTTTCAAAAAGAGTAGACTATGTGCCATCCTGCCGTCTTCATCATCAATCACAATAGATTACATTTGGACTAGTGGTACCAACATCATTTTGCAAATATATAATAAATCAATAAAACATGTGTTATAAACTTTCTCGTGTATATAACATAAGCGGATGTACTTGCTTTTAGATAGTTACCAAAAATTTTTAGATTTTTAAATACAATAAATAAAACATAGGTACATTTTGTATTTTTCTTTACATGTTAATCTTACTTTTTACTTTTGGTGTAGGCGCCGGGTTAAAAGTTTAATATTTTGTGATAACTTTGTGATGTTTTCTTATGATTATAATTAAATATATTTGGTGTTCACTGATACAAATGTTTTATTTATTGTTTATTATTAATTACAATTAGATATATGATAGATTTTCTGAATTAACTCACTAGTCCATAGATTTAAAAGAGAAGTTTGCAAACACACACACACACTTGTTATTAGTTTGACGGTCTGACGACCACTGACCTCCTCCCTCGTCAGCTACGTCATTGGCCCATCCCTCGGGAATGCGGGGGTGAGGGAAGTCTGGATTCTAGGACCAGGGACCAGGCCTGCGAGGTTAGATACAGGGTGATACTGTACAGTTGGATGTGGATACAGGGTGATACTGTACAACTTTAAAATCAATTTCAAAGGTATAAATACTTAGTATATTTTTCATAAATTCGTATTATTTCATATGACACATTTTAGTGAACATAGGAAATTCAATTAAGATTATACAATGAAAATCATTCAAATTTACATAATTTTTCTTTTATACGCAATCTTAAATGGAACGAATTTAGGCCATTTTGGTATAGAAATCTCTGGCATGATATTATCATACCCGTTACCTGGTCTCTACACCAATGATAAAACACTTTCAAAAAAATTAAAATTAAAAATAAAATTTGAAAAATGTATTTCTCTGTTATTCTGATTGTCATATATGAATTAAAACGCAAACGTGTTAGATTTTTGTTCAATACAAATAAATTATTCAATTTTAAATTTCCTAATGGGTCTTTCGCGATGTTCTTACTTTTGGTGTAGGGGCCAGGTTCAAAATCCGATTTTTCAACATATTTTTCAAAATATTTCTAAATAAAACGACAAAATCAATTGTAATATTCTTAATTTAAAAATCTATTATTGCTAAATAAATCATCAACAATTTTTGATGACAGAAATCCGCCCACTTTTCATAGAACCTACATTTTAGATACCTATATTTCAATTTCCCGAGTAATAGTAAAAAAAAAAAATGTAACAGTAATTTTTCTATTGTGTATCTCAGACTCGTAACGAGTATCTTCGTAACAATGTCAAATCACTTTCGTACTGAAAATTACCTTACCATACAAGAATCCACAACTCGCAGTTTCATAATAAATATCAGCAAACAATCAAGAAACTACATGAAGGCTGCACTACACAAACACATTGCAACATTGCATAAAAGACAAACAAGGTGTTCATAGTTTTTTACTGTCATCTTGTTCAAATCAACATGTCACAATGAGTCAAGTATCTTTGTAACATTTAACCCCAACGGTGTTTCATTGCATTGGCTCATTACATAGTATTGTTTTAATGGATAATGACCTAAGGTGTATAAACTTCACAGTCACACTTAACATACCGGCTGACATAATGACTTGAGTTATTTATTATTTATGACAAAATGAAAGGTAATTACTACATACATACAAGTAGCCTACACCTGTTAAGTTGAACTTTATTATAAATATGCTCCATGTTGTATCATAATTAACTTAGAAGTATAAGTGAATGGGATTAGTATCTAAGGTCACAGTGCAGCAGTTGCCAAGAAAAAGGGTTTTTTTCGTTCACTTCGAGAATTATATTATTGTTCAACGTCAGGTGATGTTTCATCCAGCTGCTTTTACGGTACTTTGCTTATTTTAGCGGTAAACGAGGTCTTAATTGAGGCATATTTAGTTACGAATTTATTTTATTTTCAAGCATATGCTGGGTTTCTGTTCCTTTTTAATTAATGGTAATTTTAATGTTTTTTTTTCTTTCTTAGTAAAATATAGAACCAATTTACAAGGAGAATAAAACAAAAATATGAGAGATAGGGTTAATTGCATTAGATCGAAAAATCCTATGAATTGTAAAAAAAAAAAAAAAAAGAACATCAAACCGGTTCACGGTGGCTTATGTGGTTGGGGTGCAGGTCCTAAGCGCCCGCCACCCAGGAACGTGGGTTCGAATCCTACTTAATTCATGGTAACTATCCTTCATCTTCATTTCACTGCTCATCGCCTCAAAAAGCATGACTGCAACAATAGACACACACAAACAACAAGAATCATCATCATCATCATCATCATCATCATCATCATCATCATCATCATCATCATCATCATCATCATCATCATCATCATCATCATCATCATCATCATCATCATCACCATCATCATCATCATCATCATCATCATCATCATCATCATCATCATCATCATCATCATCATCATCATCATCATCATCATCATCATCATCATCATCATCATCATCATCATCATCATCATCATCATCATCATCATCATCATCATCATCACATTCCAGCCTCGTTCCCATGCATGTACGAAGCGGGCGGGTACGGATCCTCTTAGAGTAGCCTCACAATACATCTCTCTCACAGCGGATGACCTTAAGAGTAGAAGATGACCAACTTTCACCTAAAAATGTCGGAGGTTACGGACACAAAGAGATTATAGAGATGAGTCCAACTAAAGTGTAACCTAATTCCTCGTATGTATGAAAAAATCAAGATAATATTATTCGCTTGCGTAATTCTAAGCAGGACGAGTCATTGCATTAACATTAGAAATGACAAAACTCCATCAATAGACAACGTGATCTTGGGTAATTCATGTGAAGTGAGACTATTGGCTTGTATGCGTGTGGCCATACATTAATATCATGTGACTCTTTACTTGCTGTGTGATTAATGTACTTTTAATTTAGTTGTCGAATATATACATGTCATTAGATGTTAGCAAATAATGAAGTTGAATTTAAAATTTGTGATTGGGTTGAAGTATCAAATTAAATTTATTATGATGATTATTGTTCTAATTTTTGAATTCTATTATTGTAATCATGGTATTCGAGACGATGAGTGGTGATAGATTAAGATGACGGACAATTACAAAAAATATTCTTTATGTGGAATTGAACCTACGTCCCTAGTTCGCATACGATAAGAACCTGCGAGCCGACCGCATTAGCCACCATAGATTGGTGTGTTACAATTTTTGAAGAAGGTAAAAATTTTGAAATGGAATAAGGTTATCAACAAATGAAGGCATTGTTATTGGGAACGATAGTATTTTGAATTTGAGAAACAAAAATATCCGGAAAAATTCGTCGAGGGAAATGAACTATACAGGTGGCTCAGCGGTGAACCGTTGATTGACAATATCCTGTAAACCTGTACCGTAATAAAAAACGATCTCATTATTAAACCACATAAATATTAAGTGGCCTATCATTATCATTAAAAAAACTATTTATACATTTTGTGTGTGTATATAGAAAAACAAATCCTGTCTCTCTTTTCTGAATACAACATTTCATCTTAAATTCCTCACTTTCGCAATATTTCCATCATTAAAACACAATATTCCCATTAGATCCGTAAATCTGAGTGTATATTTTGAAACTTGATCAGCTTAAACTAACTTAAATTGCTTACACGTGGCCGTACGGTATTGTGTAATTTATAGAGAAGAAGAGTTATGTTCGTTCTGTTCTATTCTGACACATGTCTATGAGATTATAGGCCGCATCTGTGCTCAGAGGTTTAATACAATGCTAACCTTTTGGTGCCGCCCAGTCTGTATCCAGGCTAATGTTAACATGTTTATTAGTTTTCATATTATCATGTTGATGGAAGTTTGAAAGATTCTTCCTCAAAGAGAAGATTGTTTATATAAGAGATATTAAAACATTTTTTAGAGCAATTTATTAAAGTCTCAGTTCGATTCAATTCAATTCAATTGTTTTATTCAGATTCCACATATTACAAATCAATACAAATTACAATACATTTGTTTGTTTACGTTGATCAATACCTACTGACAGAAGTTAGTCTTGTGAGTCAGTAGACTATAACTATATGCATTTAATTTACAATTATAAATAACTTGTAAGATTTTGTGAGCTGACGAGACAATATTGGGGACTATGATTAATTTTTTAACATTTTAATTGATATTTTAATTGTTAGGTGTTAATTTATTTTTATAAACGGGATTGAGGTGAGAGAGTAGTTTCGTGACCAATCATAAGGCTGGGATCCGCCTAAACGGATGAACACCGTCAATAACGAGTCGTAATATTAGTAACTTTGGTCACTCCTTTGTTGTTATTGGAGTCCCATGCATGGTACTTACACTTTACGAGGCACTCCTGCCATTGCAAGACAAAACCCCCCTCGCACCTCGCCCCCCCCCCCCTTTCCCCCCATCAACTTACCTAATAATAAAATAAAGTTTATATAAATTCTAAACCATTTATTAGTTTCCAATTTGAAGATAACCATTTGTGAATTTAATTCCTCACTTCCTTGATTTATTTCCTCACACAACAATGAAGGTACCTAGCGACATTGTTTAAATGTGTGATGTCACAGCCCCTCAATCAATCGTGACTAATGCACTGCTTATGGATATGATTAATTATTTGGTGTTTAATGACGTACTCGACATCTAGATCATATGACGTCTTCCGAATCAGATCCATTAAACATCGCGAGGGTCATCATAAAGGGAGTGTAGGAAGGGAGGGAAAGGCCAAGTGGGAGGATGAATCTTAAATGGGACTGTGAAGGAAAGGGACAGGGTCTCCTTTTGTCGTCTCTTACGACTAGCAGAGTCACCCTGGGCCTATTCTACCCAAGCCCAGACATGGTTCATAGAGAATGATACACGTTTACTGTTCGATGTTGGATCGTGTGTTGTTGTTGTTGTTGTTGTTGTTGTTGTTGTTGTTGTTGTTGTTGTTGTTGTTGTTGTTGTTGTTGTTGTTGTTGTTGTTGTGTGTTTGTTGTTGTTGTTGTTGTTGTTGTTGTTGTTGTTGTTGTTGTTGTTGTTGTTGTTGTTGTTGTTGTTGTTGTTGTTGTTGTTGTTGTTGTTGTAACTTCTAGCTGTAGTTAAACCCCTTCTTCTGCTATTGGATCATAAAGAAGCTACATCATAGTTTTGATACTGGTTGCGCGATCTCTCGTGAAATCGTGTAACTTCTATCCTAACAATGTAGGTGTAAATTGTCTGTTTCCGTTACATAAGAGTGGGGGGAAACTTCTCTATCGACTAATCGTTATATCATGTTAGATCGAAATGAAGTGTTACTCGTTTGTTTTTGCTACTAGCAGCGCCATCTCCCATGAAATCCTCCAACTTCTTGAAATCGAAAGTAACACAGCCTTGTAAATACATAATACCCAGACGGCGAGGAATGTTGTTATTTAGTAACGGTGCATTAACTGCTCACCTGTTGAGTTGGTCAGGAACAAAGCGTGAGAAACCAGAGAGTATTTCTGATATTCACGTGACGTCATGGACATTGTTGGCGGCCATACTACCTTACGTTAGGTATTGTTGTTCCTACACATAGTGGCCATCATCTGTACAGAGGACTCAAAACTAACATATATAGCGCTGCTAAGCAACCTCCTTTCAGCGCCATTGATGGATAATAACAATAAAACAACAATGAAAATTGACAGCTAAACCACTCCTAATAGAAGTTTATTTTCTTGCCACCAGAATGCATCAAGTCTATTTTGAGAGCTCTATAATTGCGCTGTTTTTAAGATACTTTCCAACATAAACAGTGAATATCTACTTCCAGATGTTCGAATAATATAGATACCTATTTTAGACACTTTTGTTTGTTTGTATCTTGTATTTCAAATACTGTGTCAGAATAACATTTGTTTTTAAATCTCATATTTAAAATATGAATTTTGAAAATGTATTTTGTATATTTTCTACCATTTAATGTCCCTTCCCTCCCACTGTCCCACTGAATATTTCTCCTCCCACTTGGCCTTGCCCACCCTTGCTAGACTCCCGTATGACGACCCACGCGACGTACAATGGATCTGATTCGGATGTGGCTTTATTCTTCATCATCATCTTCTCATCTTCATTATCACCCAATCATCGTCTCGATTAGCCATTGTTGCACGAATATGAGACGTTAAGCCCCATTAATCAATCAATCAATCCTACCATTTAAATTTCAATATGTTTTCTAGCCATTTAAACATCAAAGAATATGTTTAAAAAAATCGTTATTTTTTACAACTGGTTTCCTTTCTCATCTCTTGTCTTTGATTTACAATATTATTTCATATTCAGTTATTTATTAAAGTTTTGAAGTCTTTGTTATTGAAATACTTAATGTAATTTAATTTGTGTGTTATTTTAATTTTCAAATGTAACTTACCATCATACTTACCACTATATCAAGACCCATAGAGATGGCTCAGTGCGTAGCACACGTGGGTCTAAATCTGGAGGTTGCTGGTTCGATACCCGCTACCGGCAATCCAGATTGAAGGTATTTTCAGAGGTATACCACAGTCACAAGGTAAATACAGGGATTGTCATACTAAAAGACTTCGGATACTTCTTCCCAACTACTTAAAGTACCCCAAACGTTATTAAGTCACATTAAGATGGGCATGAATTGCCCCTGGAATGGATTCCTACGAAAAGTTAATTAACCATCACACAATAAGATTATACTTCAACTCTTAGGCCCAGTTTTTCAATCAGTTAACGAGTCTTTAACGACACCGTTAGCTGACGGTCCATAATATGTAACCCAACAGACCATATGGATTGAAAAACAAGCAGTTAATTAATTATTTTTGTATTATAAACAGATACCATAGTGCGTCTTGAATTAATATGGGCGACTTTAAATAAAAAGCAAGCAAGTGATTCTGGACATCAAGCCAATGGTTTTAAACTGGCCAACCGATTGGTGGGGGGGGGGGGGGGGTGGGGATTTACCACAGGACCGTTATGGGTCCGTACATTCTAGTGGATTATGACATGACACAAGTAGAGACGGTACAATAACAAAGCTAATTGGCTTCTCTGCAAAGTGCCCGGTCACACATTGAGGTGTTAACCGTGCGAAAGTGAAGTGGAGAAGTCATTAAGGGGTCAAGCGGTGCACTGGCAGCCCAGATGGTCACTGGATGGGAAGAGCGAGAAGAAAGTTGAGCTTGTTACTTCTCCCTTTCATAGTTTTTCAAATGTATGACACTTTAAGTTTTAACTCAGATTTATTGATTTTTTATTATATATTTGAGATCTTTACTGACCTAAACAAGATTTGGGTTTAAAACAAAAGTATTACACATTCATACATGTAACAGTTGAATTTCGACCTACCAGATGTAATAAGCAGTGTTAATACATTTTGTGTTAACAAGAATGAGTAAAAAATAAATGTATATTTTTTTGTCTACTTACTCAATTAATATACGACTGACTTTCAATGAGGGGATGTTATTCAATGTATTGTTTACTTCGTTGCTGTGACGGTTCCAAAAACACCGTTTATTTATACACTAAGGCCCGGTATTATAACGCCCGGCTAAATAGTTAGACCACCACTAACTTGTTTTCTCCATGGCAACCACCAATCAGAAGCGTGGTTTCAAATGAGAAAACAAGTTAGCCCAGTGCTAAACGTTTAGCCGGGTGTTATGATACCGGGCCTCATATAACAAACAGAAAGATATTTCAATTTTCTGTGATTAAAACCCCAAAACCGAACTGGGCTCAAAATAACTGGTGTAAAACTGTGTATATTTCAAGGAGATAAATGAATAAATAAACATAAAAAATAAATTCACATTTAGAGTCTACCCACTCAGTAATTAAACTGATTTGCAGTGGGGGACTTTAATTTAAAGTGACTAAACCAACCCTGTTGGCTTCGAACACCATCGACGAGTGAGCGATAACCAATCAAAGATCGATACATAACTTACTCCTACAATACTCATGTATTTCATATAACTACAGGCAAAGTATCTTTAAACGTTGTATACACAGCAACTCTTAATCACTACATGATAACTTGTATTTAATTTCTTGCTATTTTTAACTTTTATAAGAATTTCATAATGATGTGGTATGCGATAGTTATTTCCATTCTCTCATTGCGTTTAAAGAAACATCTACACATTTAATTGCAGGTGCAATTACTTGATTTATAGGCTTGTGTTTGTATTTATATTTATTTACAATTTATCATCATGTAGTCATCATAATATTTAAAAGATTCTAGAATAAAGGTCATAGGCTTTGAATACAGATTAAATATTCTACAGACAATGAAAGACAATGTATAATACGTAACATTTATATCATGCCATTTTTATGTTTGTCCCGGAAAATTTGGAGAGGTATATTATTCTACAAAATAGGCTGTATGTTTCAAATTTAACTGTTTAATTTAAAAAGTTAAAAGTCAGTCAGTCAGAAAGTCAGAACCTTCTCGATGTTCTGATAGCTCATATATGATTTTTTGACTAGTAACCAATAAATTCACTGGCCACATTTTGTCTAGAATTCGCAGAATTAATCATAATACTTATATGGACTTATAAACAATGTTATGGATACAGGTATTTCAATAAATGGAAGGCTCATGAAATAATAGATTTGAAATTAATTTAAGATTATATTTACAAGTGATTCACTCATAATAATGTATTCGAAATATATTAAAGCTTTTACCAAAATGTATTTTACTCATGATACGATTTATTGTTTATGTATTAACACAGAACAACAAGTTTTCCTTCGTAACATGCAACGTATCATTTAATGGTAGATTGAACATTTATTAAAGCTTGTTTACAAAATGGTTGATTCATAAACTTGTGGTAAATTGTAAATGTATTAAATTTAAATCTTTTAATAACTACATGTATTCAACAATTCATGTTATTTAATCAAGAATTGGAAAAAACTAAAATAAATACATACTAACACGTTGTTTTATAAAACAACTTACGAATTAATATACACAAGCAAAATAACATTTATTTCACAAAATCAAATCGTTTCTTCTCTAGAGTTGTCTTTACTGTGTATTAAATTCAATGACTTGTACACACAGAACATTATCCCAGCAACAGTAACCGATGGGTTCGTAATTTTACGTCCAAATAGTATGTTTCAGTTGTTTTAATTACAAATTATGAGGGAACATTAGCCTTCAAAATATTTATAATTTAATTTTTACAAAAACAAATATTGGATAAAACAACATTTCATGTAGTTTTGTTTCTCTGTATAAATAAAACAATCTATGAACAAACATCAGTTCAACAAACACCATTCATACACTATAAACTGGAAGTGATTGAAGATCAGTAGGACTTCTCCTCAACGTAACTGGTCTCCTACCGACCGACCTAATATCCGCATCAACTTCCCACTTTGTTCACTTTGTTTAAACAAAACTTAACCGATTCCTAGCGATATTTTACACAGTTCTAAAGGCAGTAAATCAACCGATTCCTGGCGATTTTTTACAGTGTCCCTAACAGACCTGTTTCAAGTAGATGATAGTCGAAAATTAACTTGAAACTGTGAAATCCAGAAATTAATAAAAACACCTGAACTGGGTTTTAAGTTTGGACTCGGATATTTCGTATAAGCGTAAGGCTAGTTGTTATGATGGGGTAACTTTATTGTTATAATGTATATTGTTAAAAATTCTGAATGGCAGTAGTATAAATATTTTTCAGATGTCTGACAAAAGTGTCTCATTAGCAGATGGTTACGTTACTTAGTCGTATAACCTAAATTGAACCCAATATGTACATATTTGTTCTTTCGGTAACATTAATCAGCTTATTTACATGGTTCGTATACTTTTTTAATATATACAAGATTGTGAGTGTACTGAGTATTCTAATGGATAACGGCATAATTATAGATCACCGTTCAATCTACGAACACATAACATTGGTAACTATAATAAGATTTTCCAATTTTGTTTTTTCTTTTATAATTAACACATTTATTTTTTCTAGTTTTTCTAGGCTATTCGTTATCATTCGTTTTTTTTCAAAAATAACTATGTTTTATTTAACACCGTTTAAATTTGTATTTATTTTACTGTATATTGAAATTATAAATAAAAACATTTATGAAAATTATAGACATGTTTTAAATTCTAGGAATAGCTAACTGTTTCCATTTGTGTACTGATTTTGAATCGACTTTGTTAAGTTAATTTTAGAGAGTCCGGAAAATCCTTTTTAAATATCTTCAAAACACAATCTCATCAATCTAAATTTAAAAATTTTGATTCTGAAGCGATGTGATCAAGTGACAACTGGAAATATAAATCCAAAAGACGTGCGCAAAGCAATGTTTTGAACCTCGTAGTTGGCAAAGAAATTCATGATATATTATTTTGAGTTGAGCAGAAATATATCACAGGATGAGGGGAAAGGTCCCCTTATAATTGGCAGTGTTAATTGTTAGTTTGTCGCAATCGATTCCGTCAAATTTCCTTTTCCAAATTCCCATGTTGTTGTGCGGCTTTTAATTGGTAAGCGTTTGGCAGCAGAAACTGACATTTAATAAAGGTTCTCTTATAATAAATTTATTTCACAGGTACACAAATAAAGTCCAAGAGCAAAGATATAAGATAAAATAATATGTACTTTGTTTTTCATTCAATGAAATATATTATCGGTGAAAATGTTTCTATCAATGTTACGTTACAAATTAAGCAAATTAAAAAAACTTTAAAGCTTTTTGTAGCGTTCCCCCAAAGGGCAAATTTGGGGCTAATGCGACGATCTTTCGTTCAAATTCACATAAGCTTTGCTATGTGATTCCGGCCAAAGTCTTTTACCTTCCAAAAAACATACAATACATTCACTTAACTTGATTTCAATGATTTTGATTGGTGGTTAAATATTTAGTATTTAGTTGGAGGTAATGAGACCGGGCATAAGAAAAGTAAAACGTTAAGATAAAAAGTTACCGTTCAAAAGTTGAGATGCGCTATCTCTACTTTCGAAGAGTACCTTTAAGCTTATAGCAGCTAATATGCTTCTGTAACTTTCCACTTTCCATTATTCTGGAATGTAAAAACATTCTTGCCAAAAGAAGAATTCTGGAGAAAAGTGTCATATTCTCATATGCATAGATACCTACATATTTATCTATGTAGACACGACCTGTCTTTGAGGTTCACAAAACCTCCACCGGAGGATTTACGAATCTTTTCTCTTTACACTTCACGTTTTACTTATGTTTACTTCTCCCTGTAAAGGGCGCGGACCTTGGATAGGGAACAACTGGATTTGAACCGTTTACTTGGACGAAGGGAACGGAACGAGGTATTGCCCGTAGCTCGAGTAGCCTCCTTCAGAGGACCTTGGTTAGGGAACAACTGGATTTGAACTGTTTACTTGGACGAAGGGAACGGAACGAGGTATTGCCCGTAACTCGAGTAGGCTCAGAGGACCTTCGAGAGGAAACAACTGGGTTTGGACCGTTTACTTGGACGAAGGGAACGGAATGAGGTATTGCCCGTAGTAGGCTTCATAGAACCTTCGACAGGGAATAACTGGGTTTTAACCGTTTACTTGGACGAAGGGAACGGAACGAGGTATTGCCCGTAGCTCGAGTAGGCTTCAGGGGGACCTTGGATAGGGAACCTATGGGTTTGAACCGTCTACTTGGCCGAAGGGAACGGAACGAGGTATTGCCCGTAGCTCGAGTAGGCTTCAGAGGACCTTGGATAGGGAACCTATGGGTTTGAACCGTTTACTTGGACGAAGGGAACGGAACGAGGTATTGCCCGTAGCTCGAGTAGGCTTCAGGGGGACCTTGGATAGGGAACCTATGGGTTTGAACCGTTTACTTGGCCGAAGGGAACGGAACGAGGTATTGCCCGTAGCTCGAGTAGGCTTCAGAGGACCTTGGATAGGGAACCTATGGGTTTGAACCGTTTACTTGGCCGAAGGGAACGGAACGAGGTATTGCCCGTAGCTCGAGTAGGCTTCAGCGTCCACTGTCGTGTTGGACCCGAATGTGATGACCGGATGTGCGAACACGTTGATGACGTAGCCCAGTAGTTGACTTCCTTCCGGTAGATCTTGAGGCCGAAGACCAATCATGAACTTGCCGACTGACTGCTCCAGATCTGCAAGAGAACAAAAACAAACAATATTAAACTACTTAATTTAAATTCAAATATAATTCATTTATATTGAAGATCACATAATTTTGACATTTAAAAAAATGTAGATATTGTGAAAAATTAATATAATTAGGGCCTAAGTTAAATGAAAAAGTTATATTTATTTTTCTCCCATTCAGTTAAAAAAACTGATTTTCTGAGGGGGACATCATATAATGTATTTTGTGCTTCGTTGCTTTGATAGCTCCAAAGTCATCATTTATATTTAATGAGCCAAAGTTAGCCGAAAAAAGCTTACACGTACTTTTTTTTTGAAAGCAGGAATACATTATTGGTAAAGTAGGTTCAAGACAATTTTGGAAAATGTTTATGTGAATCAAGTACTTTCAGTCCAAGGTTAACATTATATATTCTGTTGGGAAAAATTGATTATAGACCCTATCATAGAGCACCATTTTTCAACAACACTATTTTGAGTTTGTCGACTGCAAAAACATTCTTACAACACATTCTCATCCTTCGTACGCAACCATGACTTAAAAAAGTGTTCAATTAAATCTATTCTAGACGTTCGTCCTTCAAGAAAGTGATACCCATAACCAATGCTCTGTCATGTATCTATTGCACAAATAAGTTGTGAGACTGAGATTGTTGTATTGAAGAGTCATGTTAGCTAAGTAAATAGTTACCGAAATATGCACCATGCTGTGCAACAAGTATTGTTGGCTATTTCCAAGGACGCCGCGTAATTTGAAGTGAGAAAAATACGAATGGCATTGAAAAATTACCGTTACACTAGTGCCGTGTGATGTTTTTCCCGTTTTGTTCCATTCAACGAATGTTTCGGAACAAATCAGTCACATTGTTATTTGTGAAGACTAAGAAGCGTTTATCTGAAAGTGCCTCAAATTCAATGTCAAAGCCGAATATACTTGTTTCATTTCGTACTGTTGTTCAGATGTGCTAATAAAACAAATAGATATAATAAAACGGTAACAGTAGACAAGTTAGAAGTAAGAATTTTTCTTTATTAACATGAGAACTTGTTCAATATATTTTTCCCTCATAAGCGGCAAGAATGAAATTATGTAGAGGATCATTTTTACGGGGCACACTTTGGCGATCCTCCTCACCTCTATAATTCAATTTTATAATATATTGTTATACATAAATTGTGTTAAATTTATTATAAATACAAAAATCTAGATAAAAAAAAAAAACACAATTTAATTAATTAATTAATTAAATTTCGTGTAAGTTCTGTGTGTGTGTGTGAAGCATAACGTATGTCTTGTTTTTTTAGAATGTACATCAGCAACAATAACAATGATTGTCTATAAGGTAATTGAACCGTCTTCTCGAGCTCTGCCCACTACATCACACTTTCTCCTGCCAACCTGCCAAGAAACTGCCATTAGAAATTCGATCCTTATGGGCGATGCTATATTATTGCAACGTTTATGACCCCATAGAAATGTCACATTAGGTCACGTCATTGTTCATGTAATTTAAAACCTAAACCTTCTGCATCAGCTTACCTATAAAGCAGGGATAGTCAAACAATTACAGACACTGCATAATGACT
The DNA here is from genome assembly GCA_945910005.1 of Isoperla grammatica. NCBI lineage: Eukaryota > Metazoa > Arthropoda > Insecta > Plecoptera > Perlodidae > Isoperla > Isoperla grammatica. Next base: position 25,039,941 of record OX246748.1, read on the forward strand.
TCATGTTTGCCTCGAGCGGAAATTGAAATTAGCAGAACAATTGGAGACGGTTAATACCAGAATTTGTACACAACTGTATTAATAACCTCATATAATACTTATCTGTTACGCGAAACCTGAGATTTTTTTCTAATAATTGAAGTTCATTCAGTTGTTGATTAATAGAATTAAGATATCGTTAGTCTTGGTGCGACCCTATTTGGTGACTGGAAAAAGTTTCATCCGTGTTTGTAAACCACTTAAATAAAAATTAATAAATTCATATTTTGAGTCTACCCACTCAGTAACAAGACGGATTTTCAGTGGAGGACTTAAATTTAAAGCGAGTAAACTCATACTGTACAACTCTCCCTTGTCGCCAAACGCAAGAATATGGTCTTCGGACAACCCACCTTCTCCCTTCGTACATAACGAAACGACGGGGTCTTAAAACGCTAATAATTAGAGGACATGCCTGCTATAATGCAATTCATGCAGTTTTCAGAGAGATCATCAATTAGGACTAATAATCTGTGAAAGTTGTTCCACCTCATGCACGAACATTGCAAGCTTGCTTCACAACAATGAAACAAATGAAATGAATCGATGGACAAGCAACAACCTGTCAAACAACAATAAAATATTCTGATTTTGAAAACACATCTTCAAAACCAACAAGAAACATATAAATAAATAAATAAATAAATTCACATTTAGAGTCTACCCACTCAGTAACTAAACTGATTTGCAGTGGGGGACTTTAATTGAAAGTGACTAAACCAACCCTGTAGCACAGCCTGTAGGCTTCGAACACCATCGACGAGTGAGCGATAACCAATCAAAGATCGATATTTCTAATACGAAACATATGAATCAGTGATTGGACAATGCGAACACCTGCGGACACCTTTCACAACTTGGTTGCCCACTATTAAACGTTTTAACTGGTGAGCAGTTACCATCGCCATACCTCGTTTTCTTCATAGTGTTGCAATTTCATTATTTTGACAGCTCGTTGTTTGTCCATCAGTTCGATTCATTTGTTACATTGTTGTAGTTCGGCTGTGACGTCAGTTGCAAGTTCCCTATATATGAGCGCAATTGGGAATGATTCTTGTAACTGAGGGAACCTCGTCAGGATCACCAGTGGTCAGTATCCAACTGGCCACTTCTCCAGTATTAGTTTTGCGTTTTACCGCTGAGCCGCATCAATACGTTCTACTTTTCATCCACAAAATAGCAGCATTACTCTGTACAGGTAGTTCGAGTTACTTACCTGACATCATCCCCTTCATAGCTGGTGTGTCCATGTTAAGTGGGGACCCCTGTGGGGGCTGGTGCGCTTGTGAATGCTGAGGTATTTGTTGTCGCGTCGGTTGGCGCCCCTGGAATCTGTCCTTGGCAGGCCTGAATTGAGAATCGCTATCCTGCAACGGAATTGTATTCCCTGGCAACGGGTTGAATGCAGCAGGGATGTTGACTTGTTGGGGGGTGAAAGGGGCGTTACTATTCTGATGATAGTTTGACTGGTCGAAACTGTTATGTTGTGCGGGAGTGTTTGGAGAAAACCGATCTTTTGGTGGTGTGAATTCGGAATTGCTATCCTGGGGGAAAATGGACTGGTCGAAATTGTTGTTTTGTGAGGGGGTGTTTTGAAAGAATCCATCTTGTTGTGGTCTAAATTGGGAATTACTATCTTGTGGGAAATTTGATTGGTCGAAGTTGTTGGTTTGAGATGGGTTATTTGTAGGGAAGGGCTGTTGTGGTCGGAACTGGGAATTGCTATCTTGGGGGAAGTTTGACTGTTGGTCAAAGTTGTTGGTTTGGGAAGGGTTATTTGTAGGGAAGGGCTGTTGTGGTCGGAACTGGGAATTGCTATCTTGGGGGAAGTTTGACTGCTGGTCAAAGTTGTTGGTTTGTGATGGGTTATTTGTAGGGAAGGGCTGTTGTGGTCGGAACTGGGAATTGCTATCTTGGGGGAAGTTTGACTGCTGGTCAAAGTTGTTGGTTTGTGATGGGTTATTTGTAGGGAAGGGCTGTTTTGGGGGTGTAAATTGGGTATTTCCATTCTGTGGAAAATTTGACTGGTCAAAAGTGTTGGCAGGTGAGGGAGTATTTGGGGGGAAGGGCAGTTGAGCTGGTCTCAACTGGGAATCGCCATTTTGATCGAAGTTTGATTGATCAAAATTGTTGCCCTCTTGCATATTATTGGGAATTCGGGAATTGCCATTGTTTTGATCAAAATTTGATTGGCCAAAACTGTTTCCCTGTTGCATATTATTGTTAAATTGGGAATTTCCGTTTCCATCAAAATTTGATTGGTCAAAATTGTTGTCGACTGGCCTTCTAATGAATAAATCAGGAACATTTTGATTAAAACCGTTTGTTTGCTGCATATTATCGGGAATTTGGGAATCACTATTTTGACCAAAATTTGACTGATCAAAACCGTTTGTTTGCTGCATATTATTATTGGGAATTTGGGAATCGCCATTTTGACCAAAATTAGATTGATCAAAACCGTTGGTTTGCTGCATATTATCGGGAATTTGGGAATCGCCATTTTGACCAAAATTTGATTGATCAAAACCGTTGGTTTGCTGCATATTATCGGGAATTTGGGAATCGCCATTTTGACCAAAATTAGATTGGTCAAAACCGTCGCCTTGATCATCAGGCGTATTGGTATCTAGATAACTTCCGCCATCTTCCGTAAACGAACCACCACCTTGCTGCGAATCAAATCCTCCATCTTGCGAACTGGTATCATTATCAGCAACCACAATCGGTCGAAGAGGATCGACCGAGGCTGACGTTGTTGTTGTTGTAGTTGTTGTTGTTGGTCTGGTGAGAGTGGTATTATCCGTGAGGCCGGGGATGTCAAAGATATCGTCGAACAAGGCAGTGTAGTCACTCTCATTCTGTGCCTGAATCGAATCAAAATCGTCGAGAGTAAAGTTTCTGGAGAGAAGGTCTGACGCAGTGGTGGACTGGGGAGCGTCAGTGGGGGCGGCGTTGCCCTCCAGTACCACGGGCGACTCTGTGTTGTAGAGAACGTCCAGTGGCGGAACGGGGTGGATGAAGCGGCCCGGGCCTGGGGCTGCAGCCGGGGTTGGCGCGTTCATCTGGATGAGGAATGAGGCACATTCCATGGGGATGCGCTCTATGGGGTCGAGTAGTTTGGGGGCGGCTGAAGCGCAGGCCACCAGGGCCAGGAGAATCTAGAAGCAAGGTCGAAGTTATTACACATTGGAAATGTTTTATGATCTTATTTTGAAGAGTGGAAAAACATTATTCTTGTCATAATATTGTATACTAGGAATTAAATAATAAGAATAACAGTACAATTCTAGTTGTATTACACAAAGTATAAAAATGGGGATATATTCGTAAAATGTTGTAACTCAAACACGGCATTATTTTCAGCTGTAGGGCTACTGATTTTCGTACTGCAATTTTGTATTCTATTTTGATAGCCAATAAAATATGTTTAATAATTTATCTTTGGGTCAACACGTTTACAACGTGAATTAATATTTCTAACAAGATTCATTTTCAGATTAGTTTACCTTAGTTTAGCTATTGTCTACCCTATTCTAGTCACAGGTGCAGAAATAAATAGTGATTATTTATTGATTCTCTCCACACACCCCTACCCTAACAACACCTACTGTAATAACTGTAATAAGACATATTTTGCACCGAAGCGAGTTTAACTTTAACATGTAAATTACAGATACCATTTAAGAAAAGCAGCTGCAATGTTGTTAAGTGTAACCTTTGCAAGAAAAGTGGATTATTACTCATACTAAGGTGCAACGTTTGGTATTTCTAGGCAGCCTTGAGCGTTGTGATCAAGAACTACCCACTGTCTTGTAAATGTATGCCGCGCAATTAGTAATGGAGCAACCGATATATGTTACTAGTCAGTGATATTACTTATGATTTGAGTTCAATTCCTTCAAAGAGAATTTTTACTTTTCTTTTTTAGGGAAGTGTCGTTCATTTTAAATATCGGTACAAATGAGTAAATCTTAAAGATCTTCATTTGAAAATTCCAGGAGCATAGTTATAGATTTTCTAAAGTCAATCGTTTAGTTTATGTTAATTTCAAAGTTCGACTTTAAAACTTAATATATATTAAGTAAAATTAATATAAATGATTGAAAATACTATTAGAATACCTTATTTTTAGAGGTACGCTCCCGTGGGTGGACATATTTGTGTGAAAAACATACATTGGAAATCCTAACCATACTATGACGGTTATTTTGAACTGTTGTGGTGTTACTTCAATTTTAAAATATGCACTTTTAACACGATAATTTATGGAGAAAATCCACTCAAAAACGAAATTTCCATTTCTATTTTGTGCATCGAGAAACCGTAACAAATAAATCGTGACGATACAGATTGTGCATATATAATAGAGAAGGTGCTCATCTTATACGTGTGTGGTGGGCAACACGGGAAAGTGTTGCGTAGTTCCTCTTCTCACCGCAAGAGGTCGCACATTAAAGAAAGACTGCCGAAATATACTGTTGGCGGTCAGAGTCACATCACACGACGATAACCCGTCGAAGCTGTTTTTAGAAAGCTGGGACGATTTGAGATGATTCAACCCAAACTAGGCCAGTGTTTTATGGTTGCGGTGGTTTACTGCACTCTTATATGCGGCTAATTATTGCTTGATCGGTTATGTATTCAGTGGCGTCATATCGATAAAAACAAGGGTAACACTATCATGTTTTGTGGATCTAATTTGGAATATGTAAAATATATAAGATCAGCACTAATGGTTATTTATTTATTATTTATTTAAGCATTTTAAAAGACATTCAGATGGATGTTACAAAAATATGCATATATGATGAGAACAGTGTGTTTTCGTCTGTTGAATAGCTCTGATCAGGGTTCGAAATATTGCGTTTTAAATTGTTCTTATATGTGACAAGGAACAGTTGACAGTCCAATTACTAGGTCTTATGAGAAGTTGTCAATCGTAAGGCCCCGTTTCTCTAAACTTTAATTACCGAGATTACCCGTTAATCAGAGATTTTCTCATGAACATCGTACCTGCTGGAATACACCTTCTGCATATTGTAATTTATAGTGTTTTTGGAACAGTGGTACCAATATGAACATTAGGAAACCGTTGGTAAATTTTGACCTGAAACTTAAATGTACTGTAAGTAATACATAAATTAAAAATGATGCCGTTCATTAGATAGAGATTTGGTGGCCATGCACATTGGAAGCCACAATGGCATGTGATTGGTAGTTCATTGTTACTATGTTTTAGCTGGCGTTTGATGCAAATTCAACTGTTCTCTAACTTTGGTTTGCATTTATCACTTAAAATCAACATGAACAAACTCTTTTGTCTCGATTACTCTTTTAATCGTTTACAAAAGCATACAATAATCATTTTCGTATACTTTATCGGGTGATATACGTGTTCAAACTTGTCATATTTCCCCGTAAACAATATTATTCGTTTTCTCAGCTAAATGAAACTTGAAATAGTACTAAAGGTGGCCTCTAATATGGCCGATGTGACGTCACGTGAATACTCCCTGTACTAGTTTTACAATTGGTACGGCTATTACAAATAATTTACTACGTCACGGAAGAAATTTACAAAGAGAATAGACAAAATTACGTTTGAAACATTAGTTCGCTGTATATTGTATAGTATATATCATTCTATGCCTCATACGATGATTTTGAAACGAAATTTTGAAACATAATAAACTGATTTAAAAGAACCTAATAGCTTAATTCCTTTGCAATTCAGACCTCACCGCACGCCACTGTAAACAATCCACTTAATTTGCGGGCGTCATCAGTCACTCACGACTTCCTACTATCGAAAGTTAATTTCTTATTTTAGACGAAAAGAAAATTACATGGGCTGTATAGTTTGATATGAGGTGGTGATCGGTTATGATTATCATGTACCTTGCCCGTCACAACACAACCTATGTAAGAGTTACTTATGTGTTAGTTAACGCCTTGCAGAAAGAAAGTAAAGATCTAAGTGTAGAAAAGTTGATTTGTTTTGACGTTTCTAACACATTTCTTTGGGTGATTTAATACGCACGACTGCATGAGCAGGAATTTCCATCTAAAATCAAGAGTAACACGGAAATGGTAACTCCATCTTTTATAAATACTAGTTTGAGCAATAAACCTATGATTTTTGTTGAGATCAGTAGGCATTGATCGACTGCTTGTGATGTCACTTCCTTTCCAATGCAGAAGGTCCCGGGTTCAAATCCCGGTTCAGACAGAAGTTTTTTTAACTTCTAATAAGGATTCAGTTCCATTACTTCTTGTCTTAGGAATAAGTTAACGGTGACTTTGGAGCCGTTCTAGCAACGAAGCACTCAATAAATTCAAAGTTGTTCTGAATCAGCCTTGTTGATTCTGGCATTTGTCCGCAGGTGTTCGCACTGTCCAGTCACTAATTCATATGTTTCGTATTTGAAATATCGATCTTTGATTGGTTATCGCTCACTCGCCGATGGTGTTCGAAGCCTACAGGGTTGGTTGAGTCGTTTTAAATTAAAGTCGCCCTCTGAAAATCAGTTTCGTTACTGAGTGGGTAGACTCTAAATGTGAATTTATTTTATTTATTTTATTTATTTTTAGATTATTGTAACTACTAACAGCAAGTTGTCACACACCCTAAATACTGTTCACTTTTATTACAAGACACTTCTTTTAATCTCTTGTCTAAATGTGTGAGTGCGCGTGCGTGTGTGGATTTTCAATCACGACTATACACTGAACTATAACGTAAGTGTCTCTAATTTGAAATATTTTCTCTTTCATGTCATGACTAAGGGCTTTGGGGTTTTCCGAAACGTTTCAAAATGTCTGTCTGGTCCATTTCTTTCAATGATACTTCACTTATAACTTTCTATGTAGGTTACCTATAGGTCTTCGCAAGATTAGGTTACTGGCGGCTACTTAATATGAAGCCGTTTAAAAATGCTCTGGCCGTTCCAAGGTTATGTTCAATCAAAGCAACTACCGCAATACCACCTTGGGGTCGGGTTTCCGTTATTGTATTGGTAATCTCAATCATCTCAAATTACTCGCCTCCTACTAAACACATTGCAACAATCACTTCTATTTATAAGACCTATTAATTGGACTGTACCCTGTTCCTTGTCAAGATAAAAACAATTAAAACCGCAATATTTTGAAACCTTATCAAAGCTCTTTAACGGGCGAAACCACACATAAACGTTATACCTGTTCTACTATGTTTCCGTTTTCATTAAAGACGGTTTCACACAAAAACATAAGACATAAGATTTAAGGTTTAACGCATAGTACTTAAGGGGTGCTGGTACACATAGAAACGTATAAGCACAAAGAGTTTATGAGAAGGCATGGCACTCGTTGAAGTTCTTTGGAGGTTGCGGCCGAATACTGTACTTCATAATTATTCTATATATTATTATGTATATATTATTATATATTATTATACATATATTATTATTATTATTTGGTGACGTAGGCCCCTACATAACTGTGGTAGTCATAACATTTTAAAGTAGATGCTTCTTTGACTCAAGTTTTTCGTGCGTTGTTTTAAGGCATAAGCATAAAGTTGAACATTGGTCAACTTTCTTATGCCTTAAAACAGAAAATTATGCGTTAAAACTATGTCTTAAACTAGTGCATTTCTGTAAATGCCAGTACGTGTTTCCTATGGTCCAACATTATGACTATGCGTTAAACCTTAAATCTTATGTCTTATGTTTTTGTGTGAAACCGCCTTAATCACTTCTATTCTATTACTTGTACGTTTCACAGCCCTTTCTTTCAGTATCATCATAATAGTAGCCAGAATAATGTACATAATATGCCTTATAAATTATTAATAATTACACCTCTACCGCGGTCTTTTTAGTATACCGGTAATAGATCATTTTCAAAATTGAAAAAGGACACTTTAATAGAATTAATCACGGCCTTCTAAATTTTCAATGACAACAATGCACAACAATAAAAACTCCTTTTCAAATGTTATCTCAAGGTGCATTTTTCACTGTTGTCCATTGTTGTCACTGAATATTTAGAAGACCGGGATTAATTCTATCTAAGGGTTCTAGATCAATGAAAACCAATTTACTATTCATAGTTCCCACGTGACGTTACAGCGGCCATGATTGCGACACAATTGATGAGGATCACTCCTAGATCATTGGCAAATACTATTCAAATTTAATTAATAATGGTACGTTTACAGCTACGCGTTGCGAGCGAGGCGAGGGCGCGAGCTCCAATCAGCGGCCGAGTTTCACGCAAACTCGGCCACTGATTGGAGCTCGCGCCTTCGCTTCGCTCGCAACGCGTAGCTGTAAACGTACCATAAGCCTAATTTAGAATTTAAAAACTAAACGTAATAAAAAAATAAAAAATTACCACAGATACCAATTTTATTTAAAAGAACAGTCTGGATTTTAAAGAACAAAGAATTTGTGTCCTACCACTACATCCTTCAATTGTTTCTCTATGGCAACGTCACAGTTTGATCACAAATGTGGCCGCCACGCGCACAGATGTGACGTACGTGCAACCTATGAATATTATTTTCTTCAATCTCTTTGGGTGAGATGTATTTATTTTGTCACCCTCCTACCATGCTTTATTTCGATAGCTTGTTTTAACTGTCAAACTATCCTATTTTTAAGAAACTTCTGTCTAGTGGTCACAGATTACTCATCAACTCGAAGCGGGAATACCCAAACGTGAATATTGTTATTTTAGTATTCATGAGAATACCAAGTCCACCTGGTTATTGTTATACCTACACAATTCAGCAGAGGAGTCATAACTCCTACTCATTAGTCTGAACACACCTACGCGTTGCCTGTTACGCATGGTTTACCTTTTCACATACGTGGGATTCCCAATTGTGGTCACAGAAACTTTCAAAAACTCGGTTGCAAATCTTATATAATTATTTGCATATTTTGGTGTAGTAAAGCGGTTTATTAGTCACCATAAGTGTGGGCCAGATCCAGAAGCCACAAAAGTAGGTTTGCGCTTTAAAGTTAGAGCCCATTGATGCCCAAGCTGATTTTAATATCCTCTACACCCATTAAATATTAATATTAAAAAAAATCACATTTCGAGTCTATTCACTCAGTAACAAGAGTGATTTTCTGTGGGGGACTTTCATTTAAAGCGACTGAACTAATCCTGCAGGCTCTGAACACTATCGACGAGTGAGCGATAGCCAATCAAAGATCGATTGTCAAATATGAAATATATGAATCAGTGATTGGACAGTGCGAACACCTGCGGATAGATGCCAGGATCAACACTTGGCCAATTCGGAACAACTTTGAATTTATTGAGTCCTTACACGATAACAAAACAAGCATCGTGTTATTGCTATAGGTTCACATAACCAGCAACCCACGAAGTTACCCAAACAGGCGTTGAGAAATAAATCTTGACTATACCCTTGATTTCTACAAATCGTGTATGTGTAGCTCACGTTACTCTAGTGTTTGTATTCCTGCTTCCATTGCAGAAGGTACAGGTTTGATTCCAAGTTAGGGCTGGTGGTTTTAACTTTGAAAATCGGCTTTAATGTAAACGGTGACTTTGGAGCCGTCATAGCAATGAAGCACATAAATGGTGTAATGTACCCCACTGAAAATCAGTTCATGTAACTGAGAGGATAGACAATAAAGACAACTTTATTTATTGGCGAGTACGTACTACGTACGTATACATAATTTCTACCATCATGAACTAATACTCTGTTTCAGTTGAGTTTGTAATGTCTAATGGATAGTGTAATGGATAATGGTGATTTGTAATCGCCATTGGTGTAATATAAGTAATTTGTTCATAAAATTATTATTCGCATTTCTGTTATAGATATCAGCCTTCCTCCACCCCCATCCCCCCCCCCCCTCCCCCGAAAAAACGTTTATCCCACCCATATTTAAAGCAACTTAACAATTTTAAATAATAACCACTTATATGGTTGCAGAATTCGGTTTTAGAACATACATCATATTTTCAGCAGCGTATTAATTTTAGACCAGGGGTAGAAAAATAACATGTTATTAGTATTATCATTTAAATCTGTAGGGCCTAACTTCAATTCTACCTGAAAGGATATAATAAATACTCGATTTGATTGGCAATACTATTATAATTTACTATTGATGTGAAGTTACTACCACGCATTCATCAAAATGATAGCATTGTGTACTATAATTTGCAGCCGTTCCCTAAAAAAGATCAGATGTGAAGGTTATTATGTTGGTGTTATTAATCGTTTCTAACCATCGAACTATCCCATTTGTAACGAATGAAACTGTTGTTTTACAACACAAGAACATGCTAAAAGATGGTTATGTTAGTAAACATATTCATATTATGGCACCTTAAAAAGTTATAGCCAAGGAAAAATGGCAACAACGTAGGTACAAATTGTGACGGGTTTCTACAACAGACTACTGAGACTTCCTGTAGGAGCTTAGATTATAAATATGAAACAAGTGGTATCACAAAGTTTACAGTTACTATTGCAATTTCACGATAAGCCGATAACCCTTGTGTTTTTTAATTTTTTTTTATTGCAAGACCCAGGGCTCGATTATATAAAGATGTTACGTTTATTAGCACAACGTGATTAAGTGCAAAATAGCGATATTAGATGCAAGAAAAAAAGATAACTCGTAACAATTATTGCGTGATTGCAAATAATGTAAGATTAAGATGCAACCCTTCCAAATCTAATACTCGTTTCTAGGCCAAAGTAATCTTGACACATCAATTCACTCTCAATTCACAAAGGAACGGATTGTTCTTAAATGTCATTGCTCTTAATTTTGCTATTATTTTTATAGCTGTGCCGCATTATAACAGTTTACGGTTCCCCAAGCGTAATTCGACAATTACTACTTTCTAAATTGTAATTACTCTTATTATGTGAGGCATCTTCGTATCGTTATATAACTCGCCACGCATCATCCTTGCAAGAAACATGTGACGTATTTGGGTCAAATCATATCATGGCGGCCATGTCTGGTTCAATCAGGGCGAAAGTCTCACGTTTGTATGTATTGTATGTGGAGGTGGATAAGATGACGATGCGTGAACTGTGGGGAGGAAGAGACAAAGAGGAAGTAGGAGAGACAGACAGAGAGATTGATTGATTGATTTCGGTCTTTATTATGGGCGGGATTAAGACCAGTGAGGCCTTTTCTTACATCCAACCGGTAATTATACTCTAAATAATAACAATTTGATAATATACATTTGACAATGACATGAATTAATTTAGGAACATGGATATACACACTACAAATAATAAATGAAATGGAATAAATTATCACTAAAATGAAACGAGTATGACACAAGCTACTTATGAGAGAGAGAGAGAGAGAGAGAGAGAGAGAGAGAGAGAGAGAGAGAGAGAGAGAGAGAGAGAGAGAGAGAGAGAGAGATGATTTTTAAAACTGTTAAATATTATGATATTTACAATTGTTATTTACTAAATCAATTAATTATGAATTATGAATTATTACGGAAATAGAAATCTTAACAATTACAATATTTGACATAACTTGTATCATCCCAACCTCAGATACTCCCCCTTTCATGCACGCTGCTTCAACGAAAACAACAGATTCCTGGCGTTCTTTCACACATTCGTTAATGCGGTCTTCCGCTTAGTATAGTGAACAAGCCTCGTTAGTCATTACTCACGCCCCCTGTCTTACAAGTCTCCAGGGTATCCAACCCAAGCTCGTTAACGATCGCTAATGGATCCGAGGAAGGACTACTAGCCAATATTAAAACCCGCGAAATTAACGTATTTTCGTCATATCTCAATAACGCCACACAATATCGAAACAGTGACACCTACGCATATTTTGGATTCGTGAGAGCTCAACACCAAATGAAAATGATTTCGTAGGTTGTACTGATTATAGTTGTAATTTCTAATTAACTTGTAAATAAGTTAAATTAGAAATAATAATTATAATTACTGCAAACTAATAAATCTTTTTCATACGGTAGTGAGCTCTCACGAATCCAAAATATGCGTAGGTGTCACTGTTTCGATATTGTGTGGCGTTATTGAGATATGAAGAAAATACGTTAATTTTGCGGGTTTTAATATTGGCTAGTAGTTCTTCCTCTTAACGGTTAGGAACAGCTAGAGATGTAGGAATTTATGTTGGTAATATTGGCCACGGCAATTTCATTTGAATGAGGCTTTAAGTTTCAAAAAGAAATTTTCAGCGACGAACAATACCAATTGATTTAAGATGACTTAATACATCTTTCATAACCATGCACTTACACACTTGGTCTCACCGAAGTATAATCAATCAACAACCTACTACTTTAGGAACGCGCTGTGCAACGGTTTTCTTGCACGCGGACCCGCATTGATTTGCACAATATCGAACCCGTTTGAGAACCGGTTTCTAACGTCTACCGATCCGTATGTGCTGTGTTATTGAAGATATCGTAAACGAGCTACGTCACAAGAGATTAAGCCAGACGTTAATATACCGAAGGGCGTCGGTCTCTTCTGGAATAATATTGTGAAAGTGGTTAAGGCTGTATGTCCATCTAGTTTGCGGAACTCCCGACTACGGCCTCTTAAAATTGCTTTAAAATGTGTTTCAAGAAAAAGTCCCAAAATGTAAATCAAAATGTGTCATCGTGTACAGAAATTAGTATTCTTTCTTACCTTACGGACTTTTCTTTGTTCCAATCAATAGTTCTGTTTTTCAAATGGTCTTAATTATCTTTTGTTATGTGATGAATTGCTGGACACCTTTCACACCTAATTAAGAACATCTGCAAAACGGAAATATTTCTTTGAATAAAAAATACCCATTCATAAGTAAGAGGATTACATTCTTTCGATGACATATTTTGATTTTCTTTTGGGATCATTTAAAACTATTTAAACCGAAATCGGAAGTTGTAAAGTAAGTGGACATATAAGAGCAATGGTTGTACTAGTAGACTATGCATATCGTGATGCAGGAAATCGTTCTAGGTGGAGTTGGGAGACAAACGTGAAGGCACCTGAACTTGGAAGGAAAGAATGAGGCGGTTACAACTTACAAGGGGCAAAGGTCTATCGTACTCACTTTGGTTGGTACTTCCTAGTTCCTGATTATTCAGAGATCGTGGAGATGTGTGTAGAGAACAGATCAGATGTCCTCTAGTTACTGAATTAAACTTGATTGTTGTGGAATTGTGTTATGCATGATATTCCCACCATGACAATCACTTAACAATTAGGGACTACACGAATGTATGGTACATCTATGCTTTCGGACCAATTAAATGAATTTTGATTAAAGTCGATATTTAAAAAAAATATTTAAAAACAAATAAATGTAAACTAACCATATTGCAGTGTAAATATTTTTGTTTTTACGGTTTGGTTTTTGGTTTGATATGGTTAATAAATGCAAGTTAAAAACGAATTTAAAAACTTAAGTTTTAGTTAGTTTATTATTATTTTTGTACATTTTCAATGACGAGTTTGTTGTATACACCATATTATTGTAGTGGAAAATTAAGAGTCCTGTTAAAAAAAAAGTGAAAAGTGAAAAGTGTAATGAATTTTAAATCGGAAAAGTCGATACTGATCACTCAGCTCCACAGGTAACTGTTAAGATTTTAACGTGTTTGTGTGCACAACTTACATTTAATAAAAACATAATGTTGTCGTTATTACGCACGGGGCTAGGTCTACGACTACAGAACCTAAAAAATAATGTAAAATTTATTGCATATTGAAAAAATCAGACACTTTGAGACATAATTGAAAATCTCTGGTTTTATAAGGATTTAATACATTTACATATTTCTTTCATGATAATATCTCGCCCTCATTATTCAAAAATTTTAGTTTTAAAGTTGTTAAAAAAAAAACATTATTTTGCTTTTCAAACTACCTGTGGTGAACAGATAAGGAATAAGTAAGTAACAGCCGAGTGTAGATGATGATTGTGTGGACAGTGGGACAGATGTGTGTATTAAGAAACAAGGAGATTATGATGCAGCCGTTTAAACTTTAAATCCTCTTACTCGATAACATCAACATCGGCCAGGTGTTTTAGTGACAGTGATTTATGTTGTATTCGCAACTAGCGTTTAAATACACCGGCAGAACATGTTTACCAACTGCCTCAATTAAACACTCTACGGAACTATCAAATTATCGTTTTGAAGAAAAATAAAAACGCATTGTATTCGCCAATTTTTACTCTTTCAAAGGTTATTAAAATATTACTGAAGATGAAACATCTCCATTTAAAAGGTACGTACGTATGTTAAATAAATCTCCATATTATTTGCCTAATGTTATTTTAAATAATACATATTATATACTGACTGCAATTAATTATTTTGCTTATCTGACCAATTAAAACTGTATAAACATCTTAAGATATGATTGTGTATGACCTTCAAAAATGATATACTACCAACCACACAAAAACAAAAGAGATTTAAGATGCAAATCGTCCCATGTCAAACAAAGATTATAACAGTTACACTGTTCAATAATAAATTTAGGACGATTATGTTTATGCAGTACTGCACAACACACAATATTATACAAGTGAAGATGAATTTAAAAACATGGTCATCTGAATGGCAATTGATCACCTTAAACACAACCTTGGTTAAATCTAACCGGTCTTAAAGTACGCACATTTGAATTGCAAATTGTTACTTATTATTTGTACGTAAGAATATTAATACTTTTTATCCTTTGTGTGTTAACAATTTTAGAGTGAAGTAATAAAGTAAAACGACATTTCTTATTGAATAAATGTATATAATTATATTCAAGCCAGAATTTTGTTGTTGGTTTTAAATAATATATATTGATTTAACATATTATTATTTGACGGTTTTGCCGTATTAGTGCAATTTTTATTTTTAAATTTTACCGTACTCTACGTTATACCGTAAAGATTGCACCCTACATTTTCAACAGTGTATATTGTTGGCCCTATACTAACGTTTAGGTAAAATTAAAAACAGAAACATCGTAGAAAACTTGTAAACGATTGTTTAAATCTGTATAAATTGGAAGACAGCTCAAATCTTCTTCGCTCTTTATAAATAATGTGCCTATGAAATATGTTTGTATATACACAATGCATGTTGAGTTTGCGTTGCTCCAAACAGATTATTTTAAGCACATTGTTAACCAGGTATCCAACCTAAAGTCATGAATAAATTATCCCTCATGAACCTATTTCAAGTATCAGTAACGAACTAGGTTAGTATAAAATTTAGTTGATAAATGGTATAAATGGATGGGGGTCTCTATTTTTAGTTGGTTTGGGGCCAGTAAGGTTACATGTTGGAGATTACCCGGAATAAATTAATTAAAAATCAAAGTCGCATGGATTATAACATTATACGTTTACCAAACATGGATGTAGTAATGATTTGCGCTAATAAATTTTGAGGGCGTTCTTGAGAAATTATTAAAATTAACTTTAATTACGGGTGAATTTTAATATCGGAACAACCCTTTCACCTAAATCTTAATCCATTTGTGCTATATACATATATCACATCTTAAGCCTTGACTCTGCAATAGAAAGATCTTCTTAATCATTCTTACTTTCATATCCTGAAGAACTTCAAATTAGTGAATGCACGCCTCTTCTAATTGATAAATGAATGCTCATTGTATAAGCAGCAACACTTGAAATGTAAGTGCGTAATTCATTTGAATGTTATAGAATATTTAACGTTGCCAAATTGAGAGCTACATCAAAAGTCAATAGAAGGAACTACATAAATCTACTTGAAATCGTTTCAAGTCTTACATAAGATAAGATAGAACAATCATGCTCCTTTAAATTAACTCATCTCAACTTTTCTAATGGGCGATAGAAAAAATTGAATTTAAAAAAGCTCAAACGAGTTGAACAATTTAAATGTAACCATCGTACTTAAAAACACTGGTGAAATAATTGGTAACTAGTTTTTATTCCATATTCCGATCTTCCTACATAAATATCATTATAGTTCAATTCAAATTGGACTCAACCAACACGAAAGAGTAATTTAAAAATTAAAATAATGTATAATCTAAGTGATAATTTCATAACTGTTATAGGTACTTCTGAGATACTGCAATATACTTATTGAGAGTATATTATGACCCCGTTAATGTGTACACGAGTAACCAAATTACCTGAGTGTCTAGTAACTATACATTACTTCACAGATGGGATCAGTGAGGTTAATTAACCTACAATGGTAGTCATATAAATCCTCAACTGTCAGTGGAAAAATATCAACGTTTCAATTTAAAACCTAGTCGAGTATGTCGATAACGACATAAATTAATTGACAACAGATAATGTATAATGCTGTGTGTATTACTAATTGACAAAGAACAATTAAATCAGCTACAGTCCAATTTTCTATTCAACTTGTTGAACATTCAAATATTAAATTCAAGAAGTTGGAGGATATTAGTTTAATAATTGGATTAAATATTTGGATGCAATTTCTAGGATTAAATTCATCATCACTGGTTAATCCTACACTAAAAATTGATAATGATACGATTATCAAATTGAGTCTTGATTATAAGTAATTCCATCGAATTACCATGCAATCGTTAGTCGGTAACATTATGTACGCGTGCGCCCTCGCAGTGACTTGAGAACCTTTGGTTTGTCAATGGCTATTTAACAAACTGCTTAAATTTTGCATCCAACATCTTGAATTTAACCTTGTATTCGATACACACCTGATTGGTTAATTAGGATAAAGACGGGTTAATTTGATCGTATAAAACAGGTTTAGCACCCAAAACACAAATTTAGATCTATAAAAATATTTCCCTTTGCTAGGGCGTCCTGTAACACCATTCTGTGAATACGCATAAAAAACTATCAAATTTAAATTACGGCTTAGAAAGGTACATAAGTCACTTTTCAAATGTTTCGTGAAAGTACACAAAAACAAATACATTCGAACACAGCTGAGTAATGCTTATACATTCACATCTGAAAATGTAAAAGTGTTTTCATTTTCTTTGATCGATCAAAGTCTTGTTTCTACAGCAATAATCACATTTGGTAAGTTTTTTGTTTTGGTATAAATTCAAAAGATAGCTCTTCGTTAATGTCTTGTTTTGCTTGGAAAGGTTTTTTACTGCACCCAAATTACGTATCCAATATTATTTAATAGGATAATTTCATAAGCACATTTTTCTTCCTTTCAATTTTTGATGCTATCCATCACGGAAGAGAACACTAACGATCCTGATTATCTCATTTGAAAGGAAAATGTTTTTATACGAATATTGAACTCGAAACAAAATTGATATCGGAAGAAAGGTCTATGAAGTTTTGTTAATCTATTTGTTTAATATTTTAGTATAATCTTTATTTCTGCCTGGTTTAGCAATACGAGCTATACCTATCACCGTAAATGTCACTGGTCTATCCTATTTGGTTATACAACTAATTTACGAAGGAAAAGAATAAATCCAACTATACAATATTATACAATGTATATAATTGTGAACAGTCGTGTACTAGATTTACTTCAATAGCTGCATTTTTACTCAAACTCTTAACAACTTCACGAACTCTTATTAGTTAATTGTGAAACATTGTGTATGCAACCTGTGGTGTTGCTCCAGTTATTTGCAATACTGCAATTGCTAATTTGTAACTCAAAATAAGCGCATTCATGGATTCGACATAAAACAATCAGATTTATTGGCATAATAAATTGATGCGTTTAAAAATGTGCTTTAATTATAGAAATTTGACTGATAGCGGTAGCTCACACGTCACACGTGATATTCCAACTCCGGTGGTCGCCAGTTTGATTCCGGCTACCGGCAATCATGACTGATGGGTTTTTGTCTGAGGTTTTCTTCTGTCGTAAAGGCGAATGCCGGAATTATTCATTTCGAACCGACGAACTCTTGTATTACTTACTTTCTTACTTACTAGATGCAATAGTTCAACATTGAACTTTGCTGGAACGCTCTCCCGGGCTGACCCTCTAGAGCAGATGAAGGAATACAGAGGTAAAAACGCATAAGCCCGAGGGCTGGGGTGATATTAAAAGAAAGTGTGAGAGTGTTGCGTCTTGCCGATGAGCAAACTCTATAGAACACCTCGGATTTGTCTTCTCCATCCGGAAATAAATAAATCTAAAGACAAGTCGACCAGACAAATAAATCTTACGAGAATATCAGCTGACAGTGCACTACTGTACTTTGCACGATCTCTAACCTATTACCACAGTTGACGGGCACGAAGTGTATACATAATAAGTTATGTGTACTATTGCATACGAGAGAAAACAAGATCACCTACTTAAAAGCGTCTGCATCCCCCGGTGTTTTCTAGTATCCAAAATATTAGAAGAATCATCCCCCCTGGGAGAAGGGGGCTTCTCCCTCAATGTGTATAGTATAAAAAAACTGTCCAAGTTTGGTCAATTCTATCCAAAAATTAATCAATCTAAAAATAGGTTGAGCTAGGGCTGGTATTTCAGTATCCAGTTAAACTTTGTTCCAGTTAAATTGTATTTGTATTCACCATGACAACGACCAATAGAAGTACACCAAAGTGCGCTTATACCCGCATGGCAGTTCATTTTACTTGGTACTTTAACTGGACATTGAAATACCGGGCTCTAGACAAATGAATACTACAAGAACAACATCTGAGAGTGTACTGTACTATGGTACAACTTCTAACCTATGCGAGAGAAAACAAGTTCGCCTACTTACAAGCGTCTGCATCCCCCGGTTTTACCTAGTAGGCCCCTACTTTAATCATCGATTCTAAAATAGGAGACGAATACATACATTCGTACTTATAGTCTAACCCCTCATTCTCCTCTCCCCCCCTCCCCCCGTCACAATTTGTATAATGTAAAAAACTACCCGGGTTTGGTCAAACATATCCAGAAATTAATAAATCTTAAGACAGGTCACGAGACAAATAAGTCCTAACCTATTAAAAAAAAAATCTTGAGAGAGGAAACAAGATACTTACCTTCGTATTTCTAAATGTGAATTTATTTTTATTTATTTTATTTTACCAACTGCACCCCCCGGTATTACTTAGTACATATTACCATCGTTTCCAAAATATGATACGAATCACCCCCCCCCCATCCCCCCCCCCTCAATTTGTATAATGTGTGGGTTTGCTCAATTCCAAATCCAAAAATTAATAAATCTAAAGACAAGTCGACCAGACAAATAAATCCTCCAACGACACAATTAACAACCTCCGACGATGCACTTTGTACGATGTACGACGATGTACGAAGTACGACGATACACGATGCACGAAGTACGACCTCTAACCTATTACATGCGAGAGAAAACAAGATCGCCTACTTACTATCTACATCCTCCAGTGTTACCTATACATACGGTCATCGTTTCCAAAATTTGAGACGAATCACCCCCCCCCCCCCCCCCCCAAAGTATACATAGAAAACTACCCGGATTTGGTAATCTTGATCCGGAAATTAATGACTCTAAAGACCTACACAAGAATCTCTTACGATGTACGAAGAACGACCTCTAACCTATTACATGCGAGAGAAAACAAGATCGCCTACTTACTATCTACATCCTCCAGTGTTACCTATACATACGGTCATCGTTTCCAAAATTTGAGACGAATCACCCCCCCCCCCCCCCCCCCAAAGTATACATAGAAAACTACCCGGATTTGGTAATCTTGATCCGGAAATTAATGACTCTAAAGACCTACACAAGAAACTCTTACAATGCACGATGTACAAAGTACGACCTCTAACCTATTACATGCGAGAGAAAACAAGATCGCCTACTTACCGGCAATGTCTGCATCCTCCGGGTTTGTCTAGCGACTCCAGCGAGCAAATGCAGCGTGTGATCACCTTGCACAGCCTTATAACACTGTTTAACACACGCGGGTTAGGTAGGAGCGATGCACGATTTAGAAGGACGCACGGTACAGTCAGACGGGCGGGAAAAGAACCCACGCACAGTTGCGTAAGGTTAGTGTTGGGTGGCTCGAGGTAAGCTTGGGCTTGTACATTACAAGCTACCCATCTTGACATCGTTACTTTTTGTATTTACAATTTTGTAGAATGTTTAAAAGTGCCCCCCCCCCCTCTACCCCAACATTTTAAGTTAAAGTTGTATTTAATTGTTGCATTTTGTTTCACAAAATATCTATTGTTTATATAGATTAGTACGCTGGACAGCAGGGCCTGGATTCACAAAGATGCCTAACTCAAGTTGTCCTAATTTATGGCAAATCCTGGCTAGATAAATCAAGATATATCATCTTTGGGTATTACTACACAATCGCAAATGAAATATTATTTGTTAAATTGTTGATATTTTACTATGTTTTATCTTTGACATTGCAGAACGACATGCGTGATTTATATCACTAAGATTTGCCTAAACTAGAACGTCCTAGCACTATAGGGACTTTTGTGAATCTGGGCCCTGTGTTCATCCAATGTTCATTGGTCAGCCATCAGTTTTTGATCTTTTTTTTATATTTAAGAATCTTAGCTTGTAAATTTATAATCTAGATATCTTGGCATTATACCTTGAAGAGAGTGTTATTTAAAATAAAATATTGAGAACATGTGAGAAAAGGTGATATTAAGACAATGTGTGTACTGTGTGTGTGGGGAGAGGAAGTGCGGATAAAGAACATATAATTATGATGAGCTGATCAGATAGACTTGTTGATGTTGTAATTCTTGATTGAAATGGTTTAATTTATCAGCTAGATGTATTATTGTACTCAAATGTAAAACTTTTTATTTTCGATAGTTCAAAATGAGCTAATTTCAATGATATTACAATTTCCTGGACGATTTTAGACTCACATTTTGTCGTAGGTACCAAATCTACTCTTCTATGAGAGATATGGAATGAAACGCCAAATAACAACTTAATTTAATTAAAACAAAAACATAGTAGAACAGGTAAAACGTTATATAAGACCTAGTAATTGGACTGTACACTGTTCCTTGTCACAGAAAAAAATAATTTAAGACGCAATATTTCGAACCCAGATCAGAGCTCTTCAACAGAGTTGTGTGTGTTTTCGCCTGTTGAAGAGCTCTGATCAGGGTTCGAAATTTTGCGTATTAAAATGTGACAAGGAACAGTGTACAGTCCAATTACTAGGTCTGATACAACTTAATTTGTTGTCAACGTTCAAAATTTGATCTCTTATTTCATAAACTCTACCATTAAAATGCTGTGAGTAGTGGCGGAACTACAAGCCCTCATCATTATGGCAGGAGAACCGGGTCATGGCAACGAAAACAGAGTATTGCGATCACTGTGGTCTGCTAAGTATGTAAAGATGATTGTTTTGGGTTAATTATCATTACAACCTCAAGAATATTATAGCTGTAGTAGTTATTTGGCGCTAGCTTAAAGTTCAATTGTGGATGCAATTAAACCAAATACCAATATACGTTATCCTGTAAGAAACTGGTGAAATTATAGCATTCAGCAGACAACCTGCACTCCCCTATACACGCTTAAAATCCAAATTTAAGTTAAAAACCCATTGTAAAAATGTTGCTTATTTGCTCTATATTATAGTTGTCCCAATACTACCTTACATATGCTTTCGTCACAGGCGACGGGTTCGTAGCCAATCAGCGATCAGTATTTGCGCGATATTGTCTCCGGCGGTTCGCTGGTTAGTGCCTCGCCTGTGACGAAACCACGAAAGCATATGTAAGATAATCTTGGGCCAAGTATACACAGACGAATCGTTCTGTAAGTCGCTCTATCTGGCCACAGCACAGTTGGACCAACCGAAATAACCATAACGCTTTGTGCAATCATTAACAAGGGCGTGGTCCATCGAACAGACCAACTCACATCTCATCGTTCTATCTTTGTTGCTCGGAGATCTCAGATCTGTAACTCGGTTGCCGGACAAGTTTCGTATCGAGATTCCTGTATACCTTGACTTAGTTTAGAGAATTATTATATCACGTACTACTGGGCAGAGACATCAGATGATATTTAAATGCTAGTCGTTTAGAAGTTACTTTTATTTAATGTCTATCCTATTCAGTTATAAAAACTGATTTACAAAGGAGGACCTTAAATAAAACTAGGCTAAGCAAAATAATGAAATCATTAATAACAATAACAACAAAAACAAAACAAATTACTGCATTATATATAAAAAAAAACAAGAACAAGAAAAAGTAATTGAGAAATAAAATAAAATAAAATAAAGTGGAAATGCAACATATTAGATACTAAAAATAAAAGTGTGCATTTCAATGTCCAAACATTGTTGGCGTCAAAGATCCTAACTTTATGGTACGAAAAGAGGTTTTTCAATCCCGCATAATCTTCTAGAAAATCAGTCTTCAAACTTTTCATCCATGTTACATTATCTATCCTGCAAATCTTCATTGCCCCCCCCCCCCCCCCCCGGTTCCTCATTTCCGTGGACATCGCTGGTAAGGCCCGTATTGCATAGTCGACCCCCTGAGCTCATTCAAAATTGGCTCATTGAACTTATTGTAAATCCATGGTGGCTATACCCAATTATTGTATACCATATAAACTACAAAATCCCTAATAATTCGATGTGTTCTGGATACAGACCGTATTGTCTTGTCTTGTCTCAAATATTCATTGCCCCCCCCCCCCCCCCCCCCCCGTTCCTCATTTCCGTGGACATCGCTGGTAAGGCCCGTATTGCATAGTCGACCCCCTGAGCTCATTCAAAATTGGCTCATTAAACTTATTGTAAATCCATGGTGGCTATACCCAATTATTGTATACCATATAAACTACAAAATCCCTAATAATTCGATGTGTTCTGGATACAGACCGTATTGTCTTGTAAATTTTTTACTTAAACGTATATGATACGATCTTTCAGTATACAATGCACTACGTTCCGTCTTAGTGCATTATAATATTCAAAGGTATGATATTATTTTACGACATCAAATCAACAATTTTTTTGGTTCCGGGTTTTGTGACTTCTAACTATATATTTATCCGTCAGATAATTTAGTTCAAAATTTATGATGGCCATGATTAAAACAAGCTAGCACTTGAATGAGGACCAGGCATAAGAATCACAGATGCAGACGAGACAATGGAAAATACCCTATTTTTTTTAGTCGAATGGACAACCAACTGACTCAACCTCGCTCGCTCTAAAAACAAAGCAATCCAGATGTGTTTGCCTGGTCTACGTGATTGCAGCAATTCGTTGATACTCTATATGGAACCATTTACCTTGGTATTTGAGTAGGGACATAAAACTAAGGGCATGCAATTATTTATTACTTCAAACAGGTTACGAATTGAGAAATAAATGGATCTCAGAATTCAAATATCAACAATGGCGATAAATAATCTGGAAAGAGTTTATTTGTATGCAAACGTGACTATTTGTGTCTTTGGAGTTGTTTATCAGCATAACAAAGCATGTCGTGATGTTAAGATTTTATTGGCGTTGTTAAAAATAAATTATTTGTCATTTTTTTAAATTCAAATCTGCGAAGACAAGTATTTAGATTTTAGAACATCATTTTTACATAATATGTAAATACTTCTTTATTGTTTAACGACGTACTCAATGCCAAGGTCATACGATATCGGCATTATTTGATTATTTCTTGGTAAAAATAACATCTTGTCCTGAAGTCAATAACAATACAAATTTGATTCATTTCCAATTTAAATTTTAGCCCCGCAAAAATTTGTGTAATGCATTTGCAGTGAAATAGGAGGTACACATTTTTTTTTAACAAGCTTATTGGAATGTCAAAATTGACAGAATTAGAAGTAATGAAATTATAAAAAAAGGTTGGAGTTGATGTTGAAATTAAATATACTCATGTTATGTTGTATCAGTATAAGGTACTATTTTAGAAGGTTTGGTCACATGAAAAGAATGGAAATAAAAAGGATACCAAAACAGGCGTTTGAGGAGACTAGAAAGGAGAAGACTAAACAAGAGATGACAAGACAAGAGAAGACTAGACAAGAGAAGACAAGACCAGAGAAGACTAGACAAGAGAAGAGATGACAAGAGAAGACTAGACAAGAGAAGACTAGACAAGAGAAGAGATGACAAGAGAAGACTAGACAAGAGAAGAGATGACAAGAGAAGAGATGACAAGACATATGACCGAGTCGAGTCCAATATAGTACTAACTTAATTTCCTACTTTCTTCGTTCCTGCCATCTATTTAAAAAATGAACATTACGGATAGGTTACGATCGTGGGTCGGATACCTAGAACTTCCTAACACAGTGGGCGGGACTTATGAATGACATTTTTGCACCCATCTACATAGCGAAAACTGCATTTTCGAATGTGTGAAAGAACGGCAGTAATCTGTCGATTTTCGTTGAGACCGTGTGCATAAAAGAGGCAGTAGCTAAGGATCCGTATTCATTGTTCCCACGTGACGTCACAGCGGCCATGATTGCGACACAATTGATGAGGACCAATCCTAGATCATTGGCAAATACTATTCAAATTCGATAAATAAGCGTAATTTAGAATTTAAAAAGTAAACATAAATAAAAATAAAAAACGACACATACTAATTTTATTTAAAAAAAACACGCTGAATTTTGAAGAACTAAGCATTTCTGTGTTCTACCACAACAGCCTTCAATTGTTTCTCCATGGCAACGTCAAAGTTTGATCACAAATGTGGCCGCCACGCGCAAAGATGTGACGTACGTGCAACCTATGAATAGGTTACGTTGAGATTTAAATCAACGCCTAATCGACCGCGGCCAACTACGTTGTTTTTGTTTCATTCACACTATTTGTCACACTACACTAGTGGGCGTACCCAATTATATGATTTAGATTCAACAGTCAACAAAACACATTATGTTTTCCACCCACGAAGAGTAACTGTCATGAAGGTATTGTTGTAGTTGTTGTAGATAATAACAATTGCCCACGAGGGAGAAATCTAATATGTCTATGTGGGCTATTTAGATTAGAATTCTGATAGCAAATTTAAATTTACCTGGTTGTCTATAGCAAAGATATTGTAGCATGATCGATGTAGGGAGTATTCACTGACGCCAAACCGGCCATATTGGAGGGTAATATGTGTGTTGACATTTGAGCTGTCAATAGAAGACAAATATAATAGGCTAAACACGAAATATGGGAAAGTTTTAACATGTAGGCCTATATCCCTCAACAAAGTCAACGAAAATGATTATTGGTGGCGTTGTAAAGCACAAAACGAGCTGTGATTTTTAGCGGTAAGTACACCCAGACAAAATACCCTAACGCATTTTTGGTCAATTTACGCCTGGGTATAAAAAGTGGTGGATAAAAAAACAAACCTTATGGCGGGTTCCCAAGCTCTTACGTCGGACGTCAATGCCCAGCGTCAACGCCGGACGTTGGCGCTGGCGGAGCTTGGGAATCCGCCATGAGAGCAATTGGGAACCGGGCATTATATTGTCATCACGTGCGTTAGAAGAAAAGAGATTTTAAATTTCATCAGAAAATCAAAATTTTCTCCAGGTTGGTACGTTAAGTTAAAATGTTACCTCACTTCACTCCTTATACCCGTTGGTTTGCGAGGTCCTTTGCCCTACCCCACCACTCCAACGCGTTTGACATTTTGCTAGATCTTATAGTTAATTACTTGTATGTAGATTGTATCTCTCTCAGGTGTATTTCTCGTAGCTTCTGGAATAGGAGATACTTGATTCTGTTACCCCTCCCCCTCCCCCCGTCCCTCGATACCCCTCATCTTGGTCATGTTGGGTGTGTCACTCATGAAAAATCCTGCCCAATACTTGTCACAAAAAACATGGCATCACAAATCATCAAGCACAAACAGGTACCTATAAACTATATAGGTGAAAAACAATTTGCAATCAATTATTTTGATTGCGAAGGTACACCTTTTGAATAGATACTTAAATGTCAAATCGAATAATTAAATCAAATAATTTTATTAGTTTGAGCGTTGAGTGAGAAATTTCTCACTCAACGGTTTGAGCATACAGCCATTACCCTATGTTAGACTACCTAATACTATCAGTACATTGTTCCACATACAAACATTAAAAAGACAGGCCAATATATTATATAGGGTGTGAGTGTGAGTGTGACAAATCATAATTACAACAACATTTTTACATAACAATATTTTCTCTTCCAAAATCACTCATTCGGGTCGAAAATAACAACCCTGGGCCCGGATTCACAAGAGGTTCTAAGTCTTTTTTGGGTCTTTTCTCTAAGACCGGCCTAACTTTGAATCTCTTATAAAACCAGGAAAATATCTAAGAACAGATTTGAAAACATTTTATTGGAATGTTTATTATGTCCTTGTTTTCACCAGGAATAAGTAACTTTTTATGTGACCTAGGTCTGGTTTTACAATTGATGTTTAAACTTAGGCCGGTCTTAGAGATAAGACCAAAATAAGACTTAGGACCTCTTGTGAATCCGGGCCCTGGAGGCCTATTCATTCATTTGGTTCTACAACCTTAAACCACTATTCAATATTCATGAAAGAGTTCATTTCTTCTTGATCGTATTTCCAATAGTGTGTATAGTACAGTTAAGTAATGCATGCAATGCACCCATGTCTAGACGACACCAGAAACAATAAGACAAGTAACAAGGTTTTCGTCAGCCAGGAATATGGTTGGTAATTTGAAAAAGTTTGGTAAATGTGGACGTCCCTACTAACATCCATACATGGCAGTTAGCGATTTGTCACATTCAAGAACACTATGGTAAAGGCCACGCAGCCACAACCACACCGTACATTGTGGCCATGTGGCCATGAATAAGTCATTACATGCATCTAGACGGTAAACTAAATGCCAGACATAATTTTGAAGACGAAAATAAGTTTGTTGTTACTATTGCAATAGAAGTCTCCCATGTGTGTGACCTTGGCATGTGATAATGCTGGCGATCTTGCGTCCTTGCCTAAGGCAAGATAACTGGATCTACTAGTGGACATGATCGGCGGACTCTGTGTGGGAATGAAAACGGTTTATAAAAGCTGAAAGTGGAAGCTGAAGCAAATTAAATTAATTAGACTATAGTGGCAAGTTGTCAAACACGTTATTTTCAATGATTTTCTTTTTTTTATTCTTGAAATTAATTATGTTTACAAGGAAACCGATTCAGGGATGTCATATCCCTCTTTGGGCGACTAATTAGGTATTTTGGTATTTGTAATAACTGAGAAAGAATTTAAGATGGATGTTACTGTTACTCAATCATGCTTTATTCGGCACATGACTGTGGAAAACTCGGAAAAACTTCAGTCAGGATTGCAGGCAACGAGCACCGAACAAGCGACTTCTTGAATTAGAGCCTCGTGTGCTAGCTAAGGAGCCGTAACTATCTGTTCTCTATCTGTTCTCTATCTCTATCTCTATCTGTTTATGTTTTTGGTCCAGCTCCAGACAGTCCAGTCCCTCCTCGTGGTGACCGGTGCCCGCACAAAGGGCTCTTCTGCACATGTTTTGTCATTTCTTTATGGCCTTCGTCATTTTTTCTATTCAAACCTTCATTTTCTCATATTTGCCGAGCCTCTTTGCGCCTGAAAGCAGCTCACCAATCCCCCACTGGATTCCTTTTATGACGACCCCGCGTTGTATAATGGATTTGTTTCGGCCGACGCTTTAATATGACTGTGCGTCCTTAAACAAAAAGAAAACAATTAAATCACAGCTAAAATGTAGTACAGTGACTATGTCTTGAAGGAATAGTCTTTTGAAGTAGGTAACTTACGATAGTATTGTGTAGAATACTGCCACTGGCTCCTCGAGTGACGCAAACTACCTTTTTACATTTATCTTTAACTTTGCCTGTCTTACTATTTTCTACTATTAACAGGGGGGAGCTAGGCTACTGCAAGCACCTGCAAGTATTACTTGATAAAGTTGTTGGGAAGGATTAAGGAATGTCCAAGGGCTGTTTGTAGGTCTAAATCCCAGCATTCGTAGAATTTTAGTTGTGGGAATCGAACCAGCGTACTCCCGAATTAGAAAATGGCGTCCTTTATTTCTTTTTAATTTCATGTTGATTTCAATATCATCAATCTACACTACTAGATCTACACAAGTGACGTGTAGTAAACACACAAAATGTGTAATAAAACACAACTAAATCACAAAATGACCACAGATATTTTTGAAGTCAATGTCACAGTGGAAACCTGACACATGTTGAAGCATTTTCTTTTCTAAAGAGTAAAAAGACATGTTAAATGTTTCGAGTTGTCTGTAGGGGGGGGGGGGGGGGGGGGTGAGATATGGGATAGATATAAGATAGGGGATCAAGAGATATCATTCAACATTTTCTGAGCCGACGAGAAGACGAAACCCGACGAAGACGTAACATAAGTAACGTTACAAAACATGTAAGTGGGTGCTACCAAGGTCCGTAAATCCCCTGATTACCGAACCTCCGCTAGGGGATCGACGGACCTTGGGTGCTACTTTTTCAGGTGTCGTGTGTGTTGAACCGTTTGAACTGAGCGCCTTTACTGCACGTCCTATCTTCAAGATGGCGGCACTAGTTGAATCTTCAGAGCCGGTGCTAACTTCATTTCATTTCGCTGAGAGTCGATGGGTCGCTGGGAAATCAAGTCGGTACGCCATGACGCTATCGACCTATCGCCATGATTGCTTACGTGCAGAGATTTTTAGGTAAAATGACGAAGAATCATATGACTTGAAAACTTGTGAAAGTAAACACGTGATGGTATTTACAGAATTTGAAGCATATATAGGTATTCGAATACAGATGGGTCGTAAAACTCGTAAATATTTGGCTGCAAGTGATCAGTGAAGTGTTGAAACGATGTGTCAGAATGCTAATTTACGTTTGTAGGTTAGCATTTTAACCTAAATGGCATTGCTAAGTCGATTGTTTTCTTCGAAAAAGAATAACAAATCCTCGTGTAACACAAATGCCGATAAAAATGAACGGTAAGTTTGCCATATTTTCTTGGCAAGTATCTAGTGGTAATATTTGATACTCTCTTAAAGCTTATTCTATGCTTATTTAGCCTGACCATGTGGCGACCTAGGCCTAGGCCTATGGTAGGCCTATCTAGGCGTGTACTTATATGATTCTGACTTATCTAGGTCAAGCTGGAAACCCTTTACATTTGGGAAGGATCAAGTTCGGGTTCTTCTCTTTCGAGAATGTGATTGGCGAGGGAGGAAGCTCTTGTTCGATTCCAATGCTGTTCAAAAAGTGGCGCTGGAGAACTCATGCAAACTGCGCTTTGCCTCACGTCAAAAGCCAGATAAATGCAAGAAGGAGGGATTTGTTGAAGTTACAAATGGCTACGGTTATCAGGTAGGTAAACCTTAGAGAGGATTGAGGTAGCCCTACCTGCAGCCCGATTCTCTAAATCTGCTGTAAATTCATCACCGGTTTCTGTCGTTACGGAAGGCGAATGGATGGCTGTGATTGGGTCACAGCCTTCTCATAACGACCGAAACCGGTGACCACCTTATCGTTGACCATAGAGAATCAGGGCGCTGGTCTCCACTTGGAAGGCCTCTGCCTCAGTTTGGGCAAACTTGCCTTGTAGGCCTAGCCATGACGCGAAGTCACGTGACATTTCCGTAATAATATTGCCTATGGAACCATAGGGAGCGACACAGCTTTCCACAACTGCCATCTTGGTGGTGGGATAAGTAACCAAGTGTCATCTCGCACCCGAATTCACCAAACTTTGTAAATTTCTGATTGATTATGAGCGATCTACCCTACACACGGTTTCAACAAACATTACCTACAAATTACGTTGTGTCTTCTACTGGCGTCATGATTGTTTGGAGTAAATTTCCGATGAATGGCTAATCTCGGGACTAACAGTTTGGTGAAACCAGGCCTCGGTCGGTTAAATGTGTCGACCTCATAGTTGTATTCTTTCTTTCAGTACACTAAACCAAGCTCCGACGCAAAGTTGTTGGAAGAGATGATATTTGGAGCAGTAGCCATGACTTTTCGTGGTACTGCTCTAAAAGTTCATACAATGGCTACACCAAATAGGTTAATGTGCACTAAAGTCTTTCCGTCTCCTGTAGTAACACACACAAACAGACGCACAAGGTATGAGCATTAAGAAGAAAAAAATATGTCATATAATTATTTTAAGAATTATGAACAGTAATATAATATTAGTAATATAGTCCCACAACTAAAATAAACTATATCTAGGCTTGTCTTAGGCCTAATACAAATTCACTACATAGCCTCCTACAGAAGCTTTACATTGTTTAATGTTTAAATGTATGTTTTCAGTGATCGTAGTTTGGAAGATTCCTATGGCAGCTCAGTAAATTCCATGAGTGAAAATTTTAGTCAAAACAGTGGATCTGAGTCGCTCCTAGGTAAGCACGGATAATTATTTTAATTGTTTAATGTCCATCTTTGAATTAACATTAAAGATCTGTAAATATGCATCATCCCTAAATTCTGTAGTCTGCTTGGCTGCACCCGGTCCTTCCAATTTCATCTCCAAGCTTTTCCATTCCAACCATTTCCTTGATATTTTACTTTCACGTTTTCCATCTCTTGGATGTTTATTTCCTGCTCGACGCCGCACGTCTCCGTGTTGCAGTGTTTTCAAACTAACCGTTCGTTATCCTACAACGACTTACGGTGAACTTCGACCGACTGATGATACTGTTTTCTTTTCAGCGAGTGGTCCTCTGGATGTTCCTATGGGAGAGATAGCCAGGCCTAAGGCCTCGCGATACAACTCTTTGGAGGGAGATTCCGGATTCTGCGGTGATTTCTCCCTCCAATCAATGTCGAGCGTCGGGTCGCCGAGCTATTGGACTCCGGTCGCCAGTCCGGAAGCGAGGAACAGTAAGTGCAAGACAAATTTCTACATTCAGTAGCCTAGTTGTCCACCTTTAGAATAGATAGAACAGGCCTATTTATTGGGTTCAGTTTTGAACTTCAAAGGAAATCTCTAAAAACCCCAGTTTGAAATAACAACATTTTGAATAGAATAACATTTAGTAGCATTTATACATAAACATTCTGCAGGGACTTCATCATTAGTTGGAATTTAAAACGTGGTAAATTTGAATTAATGTGCGACAACTAGGCCTATGTCAGCTTAAGCACTGCTAAGTTCTCGGTTAGTTAGCGCTAATCATTACCCTTGTCACTGTCTGAAATTTCGTGTGAATGCTAGTAGGCCTACATATTTCCATAAGTTCAACTTCTAGCCATAATCCTTCTAGCATTTAGCGTTTGAAACCGTCTTAGCCCCCAATTTGACTTGAGGCATCGTATTTCAGTAGCCCGAATCGGCGACCGCGTCGACTTCCTCGTGTGTTTTTTAGTATAGTAGTACGTACTCGTTTTCCTGTCGGTGTCTAATTGTGTCGTCGCTTCTTGCGAATGCAGGTCTCGGCTCGTTGTGCGGCGGCAAGAAGCAATCGGGCGGCAGCCTGTCGAGCCTACAACGACGGTGGATCCGGAACATGAGCACCTCGCTGGAACTGGGCCTGGGACATTCCGACGACGTTCCCTCGTCCTGCAACGGCCAACATCGCAGAACGAAGCTCGGCCTGGCCATCGTCGTGACGCTGACCGAGGAACGTACGAGGTGAGTGTTTTATTTACGATATTTATTTGTTATTTTAATGATTAATATAAGTAGTCCTATTTTTTTTTATTATTAATTTTTGCACTTATTTATTTATTTATTTATTTATTTATTTATTTATTTATTTATTTATTTATTTACTTATTTATTTATTTATTTATTTTACTAATTTATTTATTTATTTATTTAGCCTATTTATGTATTTATTTATTTATTTATTTTACTTATTTATTTATTTATTTATTTATTTATTTATTTATTTATTTATTTATTTATTTAATTATTTATTTATGTATTTATTTATTTATTGAGCCTTCCTTCATTATCTCACTTATGAGCACGTCGCATCGATCATGTGAATATGCAAAATTTTCAATTATAAGGGTTATAGCAAAATACCTAAAATACCCTATAGTATACTACAAAGTGTTGATTTGTTTACGCACGCCCAGGGAAATGGAGACGTTCCTGTTCGAGCGCATGTCGACGATGGAGGCGACGGTGGAACGCCTGCGTCTCGCCGCCGAGAGGGCGTACCTGCGCAAGGAGACGTTTGTGCACGCAATGCACGAGGGATGGACGGAAGCGCAACAGTCTGTCTGCGACATGCTGTGCGCGCGGCGACTGCGCTGCCCGATGTGGCTCGCGCTGACGTCGTCCGCCGCGGAGGAGAGGGGACACGCCGCGGGCCTCGCCTCCGCGTTCCTGCACGATCTGTGCACGCTCGTGGCCACGCTCGATACCAAGGCTACCAACTTGTGAGTAGGCCTGCCTACCTATGCCGATCTTCTGTTGGCTCCGGATAGGCTTTTGTTTTATGGTGCGCAGAGTTTTCGTTTCTGTGTTTTGAAAATCCCATATAGGCTACTATTACTCGTATTACAACAAAATTGATCAAATGTATTGGATGGATTCTCCTATATATATACAATCCTAAATTTAGTAACTAGTAGGCTATGCTCTTTTATTGATAACTTGTCTAAATCATTTACAATTAATGTTTGTAGAAATTATTGCAGAAACTGCGTGATCTGTAAGTGGTTGAATGAGAAAGAGTAGATTTTTGGCCTACCAGAAACGAAAAAATGAAATATTTTCAATTTTGGAAAAAGAATAGGCCTTGGTCCTTACTCACATTCATTTATATGTATATATTTTTTTTTATCTCTTATGCCAAGATGGCCTTTTTAGCCTAATATAATAATGATTTTAGCAAATTTGAAAAATGTTGGTTTGTGCCACTACTGTACATATATCAGATCACTAATATTTGACCCATGATTTGAAGTAGGCTACCTATGCATTTGTCCTCGAGTTTGACACCATATACATTTTTATAATTGCGTATTAAGTTTATAACTTTGTACGCTACCTACGGTACCTTACGTGAAGAAGAATTGTTAAAATGTATAAAAAACGTCTTGGTTGCAGCTTTGTGAGCACTCTGGTTACGGGAATACTGACTCACCACCTCGGTTGGGTGAATACCGTTGGGCCCTCCAACGGCCAGACGTCCACCACGGCAGAAAACACCGACGCTGCCAACTCGGTAAGTTTATTTATTAATAATGTAGGCCTAGGCTAGAAAAAAAAGTATGGACAGAATTTGTAGAGAGAGCAGAGGAAGACGAAAGTGAAGAGGCGAGTAGCCAGAGGAAGTTAACATGAGGCAAGCGTCAGGCATGGCCAGCCGGCTTCGATGTACCTAGGGGCCAGAATATGATGGGATTAATTTCCTCTCCCCTACTCGACTTCATTGTTGGACACAGGGAGTAGATATTTAAAAAAAAAAAATGTAGGCTACCTACCTAATACAGTCAAATGTTATTACAACGAACGCCCTTACAACGAAATCATCATTTGAACGAAATTTATTTGCGGTCCCGCCCGAATCCCTGTGTTCACAATGTTAATTTGTTACCATTTAAACAAAATTTCGTTATTACGAAAATACCATTTTATCGAACTAGTTTTGGTTCCCCTTGGTATTATTGAACATTGTTTCAACGAAATGTATCTTCCGAAATGTGGATTAGTTGGAATTCCCAGTCGCGTAGATTGGTGTTTTTCCGTGCATTTTGGCCGGCTGGCCTGCTAGCATGTATCCACGGACCACGAGTGTCGGGTAAGGTCATTGGCTGCCGCAAGACGAGCCCCCACCCAGCCGGCCAATCACGATTGAGGTTACGGAGCGAGGGTAGGCCGGCCGAACGTCCGAGCATGGTCCGCGTTCATTGTCTCGCTTTGTGCCGTGTCGTGTAGTTGAGCGGTCATGGGTTCCAAGCGCAAGCAATTTTCTCTCGAGACCTCGTGTAGTCTTCCTAATCTCAAATTCAAAGCTGTTGGATTCTATCCCTGCATTATAGGGAGTATTCACTTGACGTCGTCACATCGGCCATATTGGAGGCCACCTGTAGTACTATTTCAAGTGTCATTTAGCTAATAGGCCTAATAATGTTTACGGGGAAATGTGAAAGTTTGAACACCTATATCCCCCGATAAAGTTTACGGAAATGATTATGTGTGCCATTCTAAACGGCAAAAAGAGTGGCCAAAATAAGAGAGTTTATTAATTTATTTATTTCGCTTTTCAGTAATAATAGCAAGCCAAAGTAAGAGAACAGTTGCCAACCAAATCCTAGCTGAAACATCGTAACAATGAACTAACTAACTACCAATCACATGCTTTAATGTGGCCTCCAGTATGGCCACCATTTGCAATATGTGAATACACCCTAGGCCTATAGGTCAATGCCTAATACATATATTGCTACTCTTTATTCCAACATCATTTAGTTGGGTAAAGGGGTATTTCCAACATTGATCTTGGGCATCCCAGGAATCAGTCTCGGCATGCCAAGCTCGACACATCATTTTCTTCAACTTCATTCTCTTCGTGATGAATTTCTATTGCTGTTCCACCAACTCTCTCCACCTTTTTCTGTCCTCTCACCATCTTTCTCTATCCTCTACCACTGGCCACTCCTCTCCTCTCTCTTCCACATCTACTTGTATCTGGCCTAATAGGCCTACTAGGCCTAATACCTAATATGAAATATAACTCCCCAATGACTGAATTAAAAAAAAAAAAAATACAAATTTGTAACGTTGGTTTCTCGTTTTTCCCTCGCCAGTTGAGCGGCCTGCTGCGCAGCCACCCGTACAACCCGCTGTGGGCGCAGCTGGGCGACCTCTACGGGGCGATCGGGTCGCCCACGAAGGTCGCCAAGACGGTGATCGTCACGACCGACGGCCGCGGCAAGGCCGAGTGCGTCGGCAAGTTGCTGACGTGCGCGTCCTACTTCGTGCGGTGCGGCGAGGTCGCCGAGAGGTCGCCGGAGAGGTGGGAGACGGACGTCGACCGAGCGCTGACGGAACTCGGCGCGAGAGAAACCACCAAAGACGACGGACGTAAAAGTGCGACGCCCGAGTTGTTCTCGAGGTCCCGAAGGAAAAGCGACGACGTCGTGTGTCCGCGGGTTAGTTCGGAAGGCGAGCGGACCAGTACGTTGTTGTGTGATGAACCTGTGATACGTACGGAGCCCGGTAGCTGTAGTACGTTACAAGGCGAAGACAATGTCGACCAAGCCGAAACGCACAGTGAAGCCTTCCCACTCGTCGTGGATTGCGATCTTATAAAACCGAACGGGCCCTCCAATCTCTCGAAACCAAACGGGAACGGATTGCGAAGGGCGTCCCGCCGTGATGCCCTTCTCGGTTCGGATAGAGACTCGGGAGACGGAATCCCGCGGTCGTCCGGATCGATTGATCCCGAGGTTTCTGCCCAAACGATGGAAGAGCGCGACCCTCTGGAGAGTCGTTCCTCTGATTGTTTGGAGCCTCACGACAACGACGTCTGCTGCTCGTCCGGATTCTACGTCGAGGACGCCCGGAAACACCTCAACGTAAAGATGGAACAGTTCGAGGAGGGTAAGAAGTTCACCGCGCACGCCCTTAGTAGGGGCGGGAACTTTGCGTCGCCGGCGGGCGCGGAATGGGAGAACGAGAATTATCTCGGCAGGACGAGCGAGGAACGTCCGAGGTCGTTCCAACCGGACGAGCGCGGGTTTTGCTCGGGCGACGAGTCGATCTTTACGAAGGATAGCGCCAGTCTTCTCTGTTTGGTCGATACGGAAGGCAGAGAGGAAGACGAAGCCTTGCTTTATCGTGGCCTTGGGAGCATGAGACGATCGTCGCGCTGCGTCTCGCGGATGAGCCAGCTCAAGTCAACGCGGTCCTGTTCGAACCTCTACCCGAGCATCGACGAACTGGCGCAGATGGAGAATGTCCGTCTCGACGATACGGATTCTCTCGATACGGACTACTCGGTTGTTGATCGTACCACGTGTGATAACGATAAGGCGAGAGGGTTCGAAGACGGTTTAGGAGAGAACTTTACCGAAGTAATAGCGAACAAGGTCTCGAAACTGTGCAGGGTACCGACGACGGCGGTGATGTTTCACCTGGATGCCGGGCCCGGAGAGACCGAGTTCCAAGAGACCGAGTTCAGGGCCGCTGTCGCATCTGAGAGTTTCGAAACGAAACGCTTGAATTCCGAGAGGCAGGGGAGGCCTGCGGCAGGCGACATGCGTAGTCGGTCGAAAAACGCCTCGGCGCCGTCATTTCGCGACCTCGAAGTCGCCTCAGAGTCGCCGGGAGTCCTCTTCGTCCTGGGCGACAACGAGGAACTCAAGGGGATCGGCAAACAACGTCCAAACTCTGCTACGGGTTGCGAGAAAGACGACGTTCCCTGGGCGTGCGCTTCGTCGACGGACGACGTGATTGCGAGCAAACCCAAGGTCGTCACGGTCAAGTCCGCGTACATAGACCTCGAAGAGTGCGTTTCGGGTGCGGACGACAACCGTAGCTTCAGCGCGAGTCTGCCCGTCGTGAAGGGGGCGGGGCACAGGCGAGCGAAGAAGTCGACCAAGATCGTGCGCAGGCACACGGAAAAGTACTGCGACCGCTGCCGGTCGATACTCGACAAGGCCGAGTGCCGCGACGTGCGTTGTTCGCGCTCCTTTGTCGGTTGCGACAGGTGTTACTGCGGCGACGGAGAGGCGGGGAACTCTGGCAGCTTGGACCGCGCGGATTGGACCCGCCCGGGGGCGGCGGCGAAACGCGTGGACTCGCATTCGGAGCGTCTGGGAGGAGGAGGGGGGGAAGAGGAGTGCGAGTCGAGCCTCGAACCCGACTGTCCGAGGGAGGACAACGCGATATTCGAGCAGTACGACCCGTCGGACGAGGAGATCTTGGGTCCGCAGGCGGCCGCGGAGCCCAAGGTCGCCGCCGCGCCCAGGGACATCGGCTACGGAGATCTGCGCATCGTAGACCTGCCGCTGCCAAGGTAGGGTGCCATTTTGACGTTGTGTCGAATGTCTTCTTTTCATACGCCACAATGCACACTACTCATGCCATCATATATTTTCTAGTTAAAACCAAACCAGTCTAGAGGAGATAGGACCCCAAGTGTCTTTTCGATCAAATATGTCAAATGCATGTCATTTGGCATTTTGTCCCGTTCATCCTTTAGATATGTACATTGAAAAAGGTGGTTCCTTTCTTGTTCCCCGACCCCACACATATATGCTGGATTTGAAAATCCCAAACCTATGCAGGTGCTTGGCAAGCAGGTCATGTCCACAGTCTGGAGGCAAAATTGGGGGACGTCTATTCTTCCGACTGTAACAGTTGTGTTTACTTGCTAGTCTGCCCGAACCTTGAGGAGGCGTGTTCAATAGAGGATCTAGTTTTAGCAAATGACAAAGTCATAAAAGTGGCAGATTTTATGTAGGCCTGTGCGAATAGTGATTTTTCACTTTGAATCGAATTTCGAATATTCAAACGAAAAAAGTTCGAATATCGAATAATTTTATCCACGAATACTTTCGAAAAATGACGTGAAAAACGGTATTTCTTAATTCAGTACTTTAATTATTTTGTGCTACCTTGCACGTTTATTGTTTACACAATATTTAAAATAAAATTATGTTTGCACTTTGTAGACTCAAGTACAATATCACAAATATTAAAACAAAAATAGCACTTTGTAATATGTTTGTCTTTGTAGGGCCTAGTCCTCCCTTCAAAGATTATGATATTAAATAAAAATATAACAAACAATAAATAATAAAGTATAAAGTAACATTAGCCTAGGCCTAGGCTAAGCCTAAGCTAATGTCACGAGATGGTTGTGAGCCAGGGAAGCCTTGATATGCCTAAGCCTGGATGAACATAATGCCTAGGATGTTGGGGGCACACATTTTGGGCATAGCTTAGATAGACATAGGCCTAGGCCCTACCATAATCACGACAAGTCTTAGGCCTACTTGATAGGAAGCCCTAGCCTAGACCTAGACGGAGACCATAGGCCTAAGCCTAGCCAATCCACAAGATAAATGATAGGCCCAACGTAACTAAACTCAGTAGAACCAAAGCCTAGGCCTATCGTATAGACATAAAGTTATAAACTGTAAAGTGAAAACACTAGAATATTATCTAGGCCTAGGCCCTTATGGCATCTTCAGATGCTTTCCACAAGTTTTGCACTTGGCAGAACTTTTGTCTGCCAAAACAGGTTTGAATTTCTTTTCCAAAGCCTTGCAATCGCGTCTTCATCCGAGTCGCTCTCATCCAGTTCCATTGTTTATGTCATACAACAACAAAAATCGCCAGCAGCAAGCTCAGATCTCAGGCATCCAGATTCTTCAAAACATCGCTCACGCCGCGCAGTGTTGTACAGTTGTAGTCACATTCAAGTCGAAGACAATTTTTCGTTTGATACCCACGCGCTCTGTCGACGAAACTGTAAACCTCTTACACTTTTCAAGATCTGCTCTCTAGCGGCGAAAATTCAAACTTCTTGTACTTTTGGTGGTCTTTTT
This sequence comes from Isoperla grammatica, assembly GCA_945910005.1. Taxonomy (NCBI): domain Eukaryota; kingdom Metazoa; phylum Arthropoda; class Insecta; order Plecoptera; family Perlodidae; genus Isoperla; species Isoperla grammatica. The sequence continues at coordinate 25,078,508 of OX246748.1, forward strand.
AATACACGTCCTACTAGTGAGTGCTGGACTCACAATAGTTCGAATTTCGAATAGTTACTATTCAAATTTCAAATCGAATATAGGTTACTAATTATTCGCCAATATTATTCGAAATTCGAATATTCTCACAGGCCTACTAAAATGGTGTTCCGGAGACGGTTATGAATGAACCTGTGGGCCTTGACTCAGTAGCCTATACTGTTGACTTGTAGTTTATTCTGCCCCTTCTCTTTTCATCCTTTACGGACCCCTTTGCGTGTAGATGCATGCAGATGGCATTTAAATAGCAGCACAGTTCCGTCTAGATACTGGCCACCCATGACTTACTAGCAAAGCACCTGCATAGAATGGGGTTGGCAGAGAGCAGTACATGCAAGCTCTGTGGGAATGGCATACAGGACAGGCTACATCTATTCCATTGCTCGATGCTGAAAGAGCACAACGAAGGAATGCCAGGAGGGCTGGCTGGGCAGGAAGGAGCAGGAGGCTTGTCTCTATAGACCATTTTAAAAATGATCCAGGTATCTATTCTTGTTCCTCCCCACGGTCCTCTAAATCTTCAAGAACAACAATACACAACAATTAAAAATGTGAAATCAAGGTTAATAGATGAATATCTTGTGTCCATCAATGAACCTTGATATAACATTTGACAGCTCATGTTTGATGGTTCTACTTTGTTTGTTGTAACAATTTAGGGGACCGTGCGAGGAACAAGAATAGATACCTGGATAATTTTTAAAATGGAATTTTTAAAATGGTCTAATAGACCATTTTAAAAATTATCCAGGTATCTATTCTTGTTCCTCGCACGGTCCCCTAAAGCAAGAGGCATGACGACATAAATGTGACAATGTAGGCGTAAGAGAAGAAGTGGGAAGAGATAAACAAATGTGGTGGTTTACATCGCGAGCGTGTTGCAGGTGCGAGCCGCGCCGTCCGGAGGTGGTGGGCCTCGCCGCCTCGCTGCTGGGGGGCGTGTCGCCTCGCTACGTCCCCGACCTCGTGCTGCAGGGCTGCGTCTCTCCCCCCCCGGGCTGGGAGGCGGCACTGAGGCGGGACCTCACGTTGGCCGCGAGGCTGCCGCTGCTGGGTCACGAGGTGGCCGAGGCTGTCTGCGTCCTGGCCAACACGCACACCTGGTACGTACGTTCACCCTCTCGTGCTGCAGGGCTGCGTCTCTCCCCCCCCTGGCTGGGAGGCGGCACTGAGGCGGGACCTGACGTTGGCCGCGAGGCTGCCGCTGCTGGGTCACGAGGTGGCCGAGGCCGTCTGCGTCCTGGCCAACACGCACACCTGGTACGTACGTTCACCCTCTCGTGCTGCAGGGCTGCGTCTCTCCCCCCCCCGGGCTGGGAGGCGGCACTGAGGCGGGATCTCACGTTGGCCGCGAGGCTGCCGCTGCTGGGTCACGAGGTGGCCGAGGCCGTCTGCGTCCTGGCCAACACGCACACCTGGTACGTACGTTCACCCTCTCGTGCTGCAGGGCTGCGTCTCTCCCCCCCCAGGCTGGGAGGCGGCCCTGAGGCGGGACCTGACGTTGGCCGCGAGGCTGCCGCTGCTGGGTCACGAGGTGGCCGAGGCCGTCTGCGTCCTGGCCAACACGCACACCTGGTACGTACGTTCACCCTCTCGTGCTGCAGGGCTGCGTCTCTCCCCCCCCGGGCTGGGAGGCGGCACTGAGGCGGGACCTCACGTTGGCCGCGAGGCTGCCGCTGCTGGGTCACGAGGTGGCCGAGGCCGTCTGTGTCCTGGCCAACACGCACACCTGGTACGTACGTTCACCCTCTCGTGCTGCAGGGCTGCGTCTCTCCCCCCCCGGGCTGGGAGGCGGGACCTCACGTTGGCCGCGAGGCTGCCGCTGCTGGGTCACGAGGTGGCCGAGGCCGTCTGCGTCCTGGCCAACACGCACACCTGGTACGTACGTTCACCCTCTCGTGCTGCAGGGCTGCGTCTCTCCCCCCCCGGGCTGGGAGGCGGGACCTCACGTTGGCCGCGAGGCTGCCGCTGCTGGGTCACGAGGTGGCCGAGGCCGTCTGCGTCCTGGCCAACACGCACACCTGGTACGTACGTTCACCCTCTCGTGCTGCAGGGCTGCGTCTCTCCCCCCCCGGGCTGGGAGGCGGGACCTCACGTTGGCCGCGAGGCTGCCGCTGCTGGGTCACGAGGTGGCCTAGGCCGTCTGCGTCCTGGCCAACACGCACACCTGGTACGTACGTTCACCCTCTCGTGCTGCAGGGCTGCGTCTCTCCCCCCCCGGGCTGGGAGGCGGGACCTCACGTTGGCCGCGAGGCTGCCGCTGCTGGGTCACGAGGTGGCCGAGGCCGTCTGCGTCCTGGCCAACACGCACACCTGGTACGTACGTTCACCCTCTCGTGCTGCAGGGCTGCGTCTCTCCCCCCCCGGGCTGGGAGGCGGGACCTCACGTTGGCCGCGAGGCTGCCGCTGCTGGGTCACGAGGTGGCCGAGGCCGTCTGCGTCCTGGCCAACACGCACACCTGGTACGTACGTTCACCCTCTCGTGCTGCAGGGCTGCGTCTCTCCCCCCCCGGGCTGGGAGGCGGCACTGAGGCGGGACCTCACGTTGGCCGCGAGGCTGCCGCTGCTGGGTCACGAGGTGGCCGAGGCCGTCTGCGTCCTGGCCAACACGCACACCTGGTACGTACGTTCACCCTCTCGTGCTGCAGGGCTGCGTCTCTCCCCCCCCAGGCTGGGAGGCGGCACTGAGGCGGGACCTCACGTTGGCCGCGAGGCTGCCGCTGCTGGGTCACGAGGTGGCCGAGGCCGTCTGCGTCCTGGCCAACACGCACACCTGGTACGTACGTTCACCCTCTCGTGCTGCAGGGCTGCGTCTCTCCCCCCCCGGGCTGGGAGGCGGCACTGAGGCGGGACCTCACGTTGGCCGCGAGGCTGCCGCTGCTGGGTCACGAGGTGGCCGAGGCCGTCTGCGTCCTGGCCAACACGCACACCTGGTACGTACGTTCACCCTCTCGTGCTGCAGGGCTGCGTCTCTCCCCCCCCGGGCTGGGAGGCGGGACCTCACGTTGGCCGCGAGGCTGCCGCTGCTGGGTCACGAGGTGGCCGAGGCCGTCTGCGTCCTGGCCAACACGCACACCTGGTACGTACGTTCACCCTCTCGTGCTGCAGGGCTGCGTCTCTCCCCCCCCGGGCTGGGAGGCGGCACTGAGGCGAGACCTCACGTTGGCCGCGAGGCTGCCGCTGCTGGGTCACGAGGTGGCCGAGGCCGTCTGCGTCCTGGCCAACACGCACACCTGGTACGTACGTTCACCCTCTCGTGCTGCAGGGCTGCGTCTCTCCCCCCCCGGGCTGGGAGGCGGCACTGAGGCGGGACCTCACGTTGGCCGCGAGGCTGCCGCTGCTGGGTCACGAGGTGGCCGAGGCCGTCTGCGTCCTGGCCAACACGCACACCTGGTACGTACGTTCACCCTCTCGTGCTGCAGGGCTGCGTCTCTCCCCCCCCGGGCTGGGAGGCGGCACTGAGGCGGGACCTCACGTTGGCCGCGAGGCTGCCGCTGCTGGGTCACGAGGTGGCCGAGGCCGTCTGCGTCCTGGCCAACACGCACACCTGGTACGTACGTTCACCCTCTCGTGCTGCAGGGCTGCGTCTCTCCCCCCCCGGGCTGGGAGGTGGGACCTCACGTTGGCCGCGAGGCTGCCGCTGCTGGGTCACGAGGTGGCCGAGGCCGTCTGCGTCCTGGCCAACACGCACACCTGGTACGTACGTTCACCCTCTCGTGCTGCAGGGCTGCGTCTCTCCCCCCCCGGGCTGGGAGGCGGCACTGAGGCGGGACCTCACGTTGGCCGCGAGGCTGCCGCTGCTGGGTCACGAGGTGGCCGAGGCTGTCTGCGTCCTGGCCAACACACACACCTGGTACGTACGTTCACCCTCTCGTGCTGCAGGGCTGCGTCTCTCCCCCCCCCGGGCTGGGAGGCGGGACCTCACGTTGGCCGCGAGGCTGCCGCTGCTGGGTCACGAGGTGGCCGAGGCTGTCTGCGTCCTGGCCAACACACACACCTGGTACGTACGTTCACCCTCTCGTGCTGCAGGGCTGCGTCTCTCCCCCCCCCGGGCTGGGAGGCGGGACCTCACGTTGGCCGCGAGGCTGCCGCTGCTGGGTCACGAGGTGGCCGAGGCTGTCTGCGTCCTGGCCAACACACACACCTGGTACGTACGTTCACCCTCTCGTGCTGCAGGGCTGCGTCTCTCCCCCCCCGGGCTGGGAGGCGGCACTGAGGCGGGACCTCACGTTGGCCGCGAGGCTGCCGCTGCTGGGTCACGAGGTGGCCGAGGCCGTCTGCGTCCTGGCCAACACGCACACCTGGTACGTACGTTCACCCTCTCGTGCTGCAGGGCTGCGTCTCTCCCCCCCCGGGCTGGGAGGCGGGACCTCACGTTGGCCGCGAGGCTGCCGCTGCTGGGTCACGAGGTGGCCGAGGCCGTCTGCGTCCTGGCCAACACGCACACCTGGTACGTACGTTCACCCTCTCGTGCTGCAGGGCTGCGTCTCTCCCCCCCCAGGCTGGGAGGCTGCACTGAGGCGGGACCTCACGTTGGCCGCGAGGCTGCCGCTGCTGGGTCACGAGGTGGCTGAGGCCGTCTGCGTCCTGGCCAACACACACACCTGGTACGTACGTTCACCCTCTCGTGCTGCAGGGCTGCGTCTCTCCCCCCCCGGGCTGGGAGGCGGCACTGAGGCGGGATCTCACGTTGGCCGCGAGGCTGCCGCTGCTGGGTCACGAGGTGGCCGAGGCCGTCTGCGTCCTGGCCAACACGCACACCTGGTACGTACGTTCACCCTCTCGTGCTGCAGGGCTGCGTCTCTCCCCCCCCGGGCTGGGAGGCGGGACCTCACGTTGGCCGCGAGGCTGCCGCTGCTGGGTCACGAGGTGGCCGAGGCCGTCTGCGTCCTGGCCAACACGCACACCTGGTACGTACGTTCACCCTCTCGTGCTGCAGGGCTGCGTCTCTCCCCCCCCGGGCTGGGAGGCGGGACCTCACGTTGGCCGCGAGGCTGCCGCTGCTGGGTCACGAGGTGGCCGAGGCCGTCTGCGTCCTGGCCAACACGCACACCTGGTACGTACGTTCACCCTCTCGTGCTGCAGGGCTGCGTCTCTCCCCCCCCGGGCTGGGAGGCGGGACCTCACGTTGGCCGCGAGGCTGCCGCTGCTGGGTCACGAGGTGGCCGAGGCCGTCTGCGTCCTGGCCAACACGCACACCTGGTACGTACGTTCACCCTCTCGTGCTGCAGGGCTGCGTCTCTCCCCCCCCGGGCTGGGAGGCGGCACTGAGGCGGGACCTCACGTTGGCCGCGAGGCTGCCGCTGCTGGGTCACGAGGTGGCTGAGGCCGTCTGCGTCCTGGCCAACACGCACACCTGGTACGTACGTTCACCCTCTTGTGCTGCAGGGCTGCGTCTCTCCCCCCCCGGGCTGGGAGGCGGGACCTCACGTTGGCCGCGAGGCTGCCGCTGCTGGGTCACGAGGTGGCCGAGGCCGTCTGCGTTCTGGCCAACACGCACACCTGGTACGTACGTTCACCCTCTCGTGCTGCAGGGCTGCGTCTCTCCCCCCCCGGGCTGGGAGGCGGGACCTCACGTTGGCCGCGAGGCTGCCGCTGCTGGGTCACGAGGTGGCCGAGGCCGTCTGCGTCCTGGCCAACACGCACACCTGGTACGTACGTTCACCCTCTCGTGCTGCAGGGCTGCGTCTCTCCCCCCCCCGGGCTGGGAGGCGGCACTGAGGCGGGACCTCACGTTGGCCGCGAGGCTGCCGCTGCTGGGTCACGAGGTGGCCGAGGCCGTCTGCGTCCTGGCCAACACGCACACCTGGTACGTACGTTCACCCTCTCGTGCTGCAGGGCTGCGTCTCTCCCCCCCCGGGCTGGGAGGCGGGACCTGACATTGGCCGCGAGGCTGCCGCTGCTGGGTCACGAGGTGGCCGAGGCCGTCTGCGTCCTGGCCAACACACACACCTGGTACGTACGTTCACCCTCTCGTGCTGCAGGGCTGCGTCTCTCCCCCCCCGGGCTGGGAGGCGGGACCTCACGTTGGCCGCGAGGCTGCCGCTGCTGGGTCACGAGGTGGCCGAGGCCGTCTGCGTCCTGGCCAACACGCACACCTGGTACGTACGTTCACCCTCTCGTGCTGCAGGGCTGCGTCTCTCCCCCCCCCGGGCTGGGAGGCGGGACCTCACGTTGGCCGCGAGGCTGCCGCTGCTGGGTCACGAGGTGGCCGAGGCCGTCTGCGTCCTGGCCAACACGCACACCTGGTACGTACGTTCACCCTCTCGTGCTGCAGGGCTGCGTCTCTCCCCCCCCGGGCTGGGAGGCGGCACTGAGGCGAGACCTCACGTTGGCCGCGAGGCTGCCGCTGCTGGGTCACGAGGTGGCCGAGGCCGTCTGCGTCCTGGCCAACACGCACACCTGGTACGTACGTTCACCCTCTCGTGCTGCAGGGCTGCGTCTCTCCCCCCCCGGGCTGGGAGGCGGGACCTCACGTTGGCCGCGAGGCTGCCGCTGCTGGGTCACGAGGTGGCCGAGGCCGTCTGCGTCCTGGCCAACACGCACACCTGGTACGTACGTTCACCCTCTCGTGCTGCAGGGCTGCGTCTCTCCCCCCCCGGGCTGGGAGGCGGCACTGAGGCGGGACCTGACATTGTCCGCGAGGCTGCCGCTGCTGGGTCACGAGGTGGCCGAGGCCGTCTGCGTCCTGGCCAACACGCACACCTGGTACGTACGTTCACCCTCTCGTGCTGCAGGGCTGCGTCTCTCCCCCCCCGGGCTGGGAGGCGGCACTGAGGCGGGACCTCACGTTGGCCGCGAGGCTGCCGCTGCTGGGTCACGAGGTGGCCGAGGCCGTCTGCGTCCTGGCCAACACGCACACCTGGTACGTACGTTCACCCTCTCGTGCTGCAGGGCTGCGTCTCTCCCCCCCCGGGCTGGGAGGCGGCACTGAGGCGGGACCTCACGTTGGCCGCGAGGCTGCCGCTGCTGGGTCACGAGGTGGCCGAGGCCGTCTGCGTCCTGGCCAACACGCACACCTGGTACGTACGTTCACCCTCTCGTGCTGCAGGGCTGCGTCTCTCCCCCCCCGGGCTGGGAGGCGGGACCTCACGTTGGCCGCGAGGCTGCCGCTGCTGGGTCACGAGGTGGCCGAGGCCGTCTGCGTCCTGGCCAACACACACACCTGGTACGTACGTTCACCCTCTCGTGCTGCAGGGCTGCGTCTCTCCCCCCCCGGGCTGGGAGGCGGCACTGAGGCGGGACCTCACGTTGGCCGCGAGGCTGCCGCTGCTGGGTCACGAGGTGGCCGAGGCCGTCTGCGTCCTGGCCAACACGCACACCTGGTACGTACGTTCACCCTCTCGTGCTGCAGGGCTGCGTCTCTCCCCCCCCGGGCTGGGAGGCGGCACTGAGGCGGGACCTCACGTTGGCCGCGAGGCTGCCGCTGCTGGGTCACGAGGTGGCCGAGGCCGTCTGCGTCCTGGCCAACACGCACACCTGGTACGTACGTTCACCCTCTCGTGCTGCAGGGCTGCGTCTCTCCCCCCCCGGGCTGGGAGGCGGGACCTCACGTTGGCCGCGAGGCTGCCGCTGCTGGGTCACGAGGTGGCCGAGGCTGTCTGCGTCCTGGCCAACACGCACACCTGGTACGTACGTTCACCCTCTCGTGCTGCAGGGCTGCGTCTCTCCACCCCCAGGCTGGGAGGCGGCATTGAGGCGGGACCTCACGTTGGCCGCGAGGCTGCCGCTGCTGGGTCACGAGGTGGCCGAGGCTGTCTGCGTCCTGGCCAACACGCACACCTGGTACGTACGTTCACCCTCTCGTGCTGCAGGGCTGCGTCTCTCCCCCCCCGGGCTGGGAGGCGGGACCTCACGTTGGCCGCGAGGCTGCCGCTGCTGGGTCACGAGGTGGCCGAGGCCGTCTGCGTCCTGGCCAACACGCACACCTGGTACGTACGTTCACCCTCTCGTGCTGCAGGGCTGCGTCTCCCCCCCCGGGCTGGGAGGCGGCACTGAGGCGGGACCTCACGTTGGCCGCGAGGCTGCCGCTGCTGGGTCACGAGGTGGCCGAGGCCGTCTGCGTCCTGGCCAACACGCACACCTGGTACGTACGTTCACCCTCTCGTGCTGCAGGGCTGCGTCTCTCCCCCCCCGGGCTGGGAGGCGAGACCTCACGTTGGCCGCGAGGCTGCCGCTGCTGGGTCACGAGGTGGCCGAGGCTGTCTGCGTCCTGGCCAACACGCACACCTGGTACGTACGTTCACCCTCTCGTGCTGCAGGGCTGCGTCTCTCCCCCCCCGGGCTGGGAGGCGGGACCTCACGTTGGCCGCGAGGCTGCCGCTGCTGGGTCACGAGGTGGCCGAGGCCGTCTGCGTCCTGGCCAACACGCACACCTGGTACGTACGTTCACCTTCTCGTGCTGCAGGGCTGCGTCTCTCCCCCCCCGGGCTGGGAGGCGAGACCTCACGTTGGCCGCGAGGCTGCCGCTGCTGGGTCACGAGGTGGCCTAGGCCGTCTGCGTCCTGGCCAACACGCACACCTGGTACGTACGTTCACCCTCTCGTGCTGCAGGGCTGCGTCTCTCCCCCCCCGGGCTGGGAGGCGGGACCTCACGTTGGCCGCGAGGCTGCCGCTGCTGGGTCACGAGGTGGCCGAGGCCGTCTGCGTCCTGGCCAACACGCACACCTGGTACGTACGTTCACCTTCTCGTGCTGCAGGGCTGCGTCTCTCCCCCCCCGGGCTGGGAGGCGGGACCTCACGTTGGCCGCGAGGCTGCCGCTGCTGGGTCACGAGGTGGCCGAGGCCGTCTGCGTCCTGGCCAACACGCACACCTGGTACGTACGTTCACCCTCTCGTGCTGCAGGGCTGCGTCTCTCCCCCCCCGGGCTGGGAGGCGGGACCTCACGTTGGCCGCGAGGCTGCCGCTGCTGGGTCACGAGGTGGCCGAGGCCGTCTGCGTCCTGGCCAACACGCACACCTGGTACGTACGTTCACCCTCTCGTGCTGCAGGGCTGCGTCTCTCCCCCCCCGGGCTGGGAGGCGGGACCTCACGTTGGCCGCGAGGCTGCCGCTGCTGGGTCACGAGGTGGCCGAGGCTGTCTGCGTCCTGGCCAACACGCACACCTGGTACGTACGTTCACCCTCTCGTGCTGCAGGGCTGCGTCTCTCCCCCCCCGGGCTGGGAGGCGGCACTGAGGCGGGACCTCACGTTGGCCGCGAGGCTGCCGCTGCTGGGTCACGAGGTGGCCGAGGCCGTCTGCGTCCTGGCCAACACGCACACCTGGTACGTACGTTCACCCTCTCGTGCTGCAGGGCTGCGTCTCTCCCCCCCCGGGCTGGGAGGCGGCACTGAGGCGGGACCTCACGTTGGCCGCGAGGCTGCCGCTGCTGGGTCACGAGGTGGCCGAGGCCGTCTGCGTCCTGGCCAACACACACACCTGGTACGTACGTTCACCCTCTCGTGCTGCAGGGCTGCGTCTCTCCCCCCCCGGGCTGGGAGGCGGCACTGAGGCGGGACCTCACGTTGGCCGCGAGGCTGCCGCTGCTGGGTCACGAGGTGGCCGAGGCCGTCTGCGTCCTGGCCAACACGCACACCTGGTACGTACGTTCACCCTCTCGTGCTGCAGGGCTGCGTCTCTCCCCCCCGGGCTGGGAGGCGGCACTGAGGCGGGACCTCACGTTGGCCGCGAGGCTGCCGCTGCTGGGTCACGAGGTGGCCGAGGCCGTCTGCGTCCTGGCCAACACGCACACCTGGTACGTACGTTCACCCTCTCGTGCTGCAGGGCTGCGTCTCTCCCCCCCCGGGCTGGGAGGCGGCACTGAGGCGGGACCTCACGTTGGCCGCGAGGCTGCCGCTGCTGGGTCACGAGGTGGCCGAGGCCGTCTGCGTCCTGGCCAACACGCACACCTGGTACGTACGTTCACCCTCTCGTGCTGCAGGGCTGCGTCTCTCCCCCCGGGCTGGGAGGCGGCACTGAGGCGGGACCTCACGTTGGCCGCGAGGCTGCCGCTGCTGGGTCACGAGGTGGCCGAGGCCGTCTGCGTCCTGGCCAACACGCACACCTGGTACGTACGTTCACCCTCTCGTGCTGCAGGGCTGCGTCTCTCCCCCCCGGGCTGGGAGGCGGCACTGAGGCGGGACCTCACGTTGGCCGCGAGGCTGCCGCTGCTGGGTCACGAGGTGGCCGAGGCCGTCTGCGTCCTGGCCAACACGCACACCTGGTACGTACGTTCACCCTCTCGTGCTGCAGGGCTGCGTCTCTCCCCCCCCGGGCTGGGAGGCGGGACCTCACGTTGGCCGCGAGGCTGCCGCTGCTGGGTCACGAGGTGGCCGAGGCCGTCTGCGTCCTGGCCAACACACACACCTGGTACGTACGTTCACCCTCTCGTGCTGCAGGGCTGCGTCTCTCCCCCCCCGGGCTGGGAGGCGGCACTGAGGCGGGACCTCACGTTGGCCGCGAGGCTGCCGCTGCTGGGTCACGAGGTGGCCGAGGCCGTCTGCGTCCTGGCCAACACGCACACCTGGTACGTACGTTCACCCTCTCGTGCTGCAGGGCTGCGTCTCTCCCCCCCCGGGCTGGGAGGCGGGACCTGACGTTGGCCGCGAGGCTGCCGCTGCTGGGTCACGAGGTGGCCGAGGCCGTCTGCGTCCTGGCCAACACACACACCTGGTACGTACGTTCACCCTCTCGTGCTGCAGGGCTGCGTCTCTCCCCCCCCGGGCTGGGAGGCGGCACTGAGGCGGGACCTCACGTTGGCCGCCAGGCTGCCGCTGCTGGGTCACGAGGTGGCCGAGGCCGTCTGCGTCCTGGCCAACACGCACACCTGGTACGTACGTTCACCCTCTCGTGCTGCAGGGCTGCGTCTCTCCCCCCCCGGGCTGGGAGGCGGCACTGAGGCGGGACCTCACGTTGGCCGCGAGGCTGCCGCTGCTGGGTCACGAGGTGGCCGAGGCCGTCTGCGTCCTGGCCAACACGCACACCTGGTACGTACGTTCACCCTCTCGTGCTGCAGGGCTGCGTCTCTCCCCCCCCGGGCTGGGAGGCGGGACCTCACGTTGGCCGCGAGGCTGCCGCTGCTGGGTCACGAGGTGGCCGAGGCCGTCTGCGTCCTGGCCAACACGCACACCTGGTACGTACGTTCACCCTCTCGTGCTGCAGGGCTGCGTCTCTCCCCCCCGGGGCTGGGAGGCGGCACTGAGGCGGGACCTCACGTTGGCCGCGAGGCTGCCGCTGCTGGGTCACGAGGTGGCCGAGGCTGTCTGCGTCCTGGCCAACACGCACACCTGGTACGTACGTTCACCCTCTCGTGCTGCAGGGCTGCGTCTCTCCCCCCCCGGGCTGGGAGGCGGCACTGAGGCGGGACCTCACGTTGGCCGCGAGGCTGCCGCTGCTGGGTCACGAGGTGGCCGAGGCTGTCTGCGTCCTGGCCAACACGCACACCTGGTACGTACGTTCACCCTCTCGTGCTGCAGGGCTGCGTCTCTCCCCCCCCAGGCTGGGAGGCGGCACTGAGGCGGGACCTCACGTTGGCCGCGAGGCTGCCGCTGCTGGGTCACGAGGTGGCCGAGGCTGTCTGCGTCCTGGCCAACACGCACACCTGGTACGTACGTTCACCCTCTCGTGCTGCAGGGCTGCGTCTCTCCCCCCCCGGGCTGGGAGGCGGCACTGAGGCGGGACCTCACGTTGGCCGCGAGGCTGCCGCTGCTGGGTCACGAGGTGGCCGAGGCCGTCTGCGTCCTGGCCAACACGCACACCTGGTACGTACGTTCACCCTCTCGTGCTGCAGGGCTGCGTCTCTCCCCCCCCGGGCTGGGAGGCGGCACTGAGGCGGGACCTCACGTTGGCCGCGAGGCTGCCGCTGCTGGGTCACGAGGTGGCCGAGGCCGTCTGCGTCCTGGCCAACACACACACCTGGTACGTACGTTCACCCTCTCGTGCTGCAGGGCTGCGTCTCTCCCCCCCCAGGCTGGGAGGCGGCACTGAGGCGGGATCTCACGTTGGCCGCGAGGCTGCCGCTGCTGGGTCACGAGGTGGCCGAGGCTGTCTGCGTCCTGGCCAACACGCACACCTGGTACGTACGTTCACCCTCTCGTGCTGCAGGGCTGCGTCTCTCCCCCCCCCGGGCTGGGAGGCGGGACCTCACGTTGGCCGCGAGGCTGCCGCTGCTGGGTCACGAGGTGGCCGAGGCCGTCTGCGTCCTGGCCAACACACACACCTGGTACGTACGTTCACCCTCTCGTGCTGCAGGGCTGCGTCTCTCCCCCCCCCGGGCTGGGAGGCGGCACTGAGGCGGGACCTCACGTTGGCCGCGAGGCTGCCGCTGCTGGGTCACGAGGTGGCCGAGGCCGTCTGCGTCCTGGCCAACACGCACACCTGGTACGTACGTTCACCCTCTCGTGCTGCAGGGCTGCGTCTCTCCCCCCCCAGGCTGGGAGGCGGCACTGAGGCGGGATCTCACGTTGGCCGCGAGGCTGCCGCTGCTGGGTCACGAGGTGGCCGAGGCCGTCTGCGTCCTGGCCAACACGCACACCTGGTACGTACGTTCACCCTCTCGTGCTGCAGGGCTGCGTCTCTCCCCCCGGGCTGGGAGGCGGCACTGAGGCGGGACCTCACGTTGGCCGCGAGGCTGCCGCTGCTGGGTCACGAGGTGGCCGAGGCCGTCTGCGTCCTGGCCAACACGCACACCTGGTACGTACGTTCACCCTCTCGTGCTGCAGGGCTGCGTCTCTCCCCCCCCGGGCTGGGAGGCGGGACCTCACGTTGGCCGCGAGGCTGCCGCTGCTGGGTCACGAGGTGGCCGAGGCCGTCTGCGTCCTGGCCAACACGCACACCTGGTACGTACGTTCACCCTCTCGTGCTGCAGGGCTGCGTCTCTCCCCCCCCGGGCTGGGAGGCGGCACTGAGGCGGGACCTCACGTTGGCCGCGAGGCTGCCGCTGCTGGGTCACGAGGTGGCCGAGGCCGTCTGCGTCCTGGCCAACACGCACACCTGGTACGTACGTGGGCCGGTCTTACAATCTCCTAATAAGAAAGTTATTTGTAGCAATTAAGCTATTGGGAGGATTTCAAGGGTTTTGATTATTGGTTGCCATGGAGAAAAAAAGCTATTCGACGAATAAGTAGTTAAGGCGCGTTCAGACAGAATGACTATGGACTAAGACTAACAACCAGTGACTAAGCCTTAGGAAAACAAAACTCCGCCCCCCATTTCTTGCAAAGAAATACATGACGACTTTGAAAGATGGCAGTCTTTGAGTGCTTTGACAAGTGAGTATAACATGAAATAACATGGAGTGAGTGCAAAAAGTACAAAAGGTGTAGCCAAATCAAACGAACCTATTGTTTATATCGGTACCGGAAGCCGTGACAGGAAGCTGTCAAGACAAACTCTGCGTAAAAGTGAAAACCTAAACAACATTAAACCTTAATTTGACTCGGATGGTACGATTTTCATTGGCTGAACTACTGTGGCGTTCCACGCAGCGATTGGTTGTTACTAACGCTTAACAATCATGAGTAACAATAATGAACGTTTTTAATCACTCGGTCCTAAACACTAATCACTAGTAAAGTATGTGAACGCTTCAATGTAAATCATATACTTCAACTTTCTTAAACACTAATCGTTAGTCTTAGTCATTTTGTGTGAACCCGCCTTTATTGGGACATTGTAAGACTGGAGCTAAGAATGGTTAACGTTCTTCCGGGCCAGTTTTTTTTTTTCATCGGATAAATCAATATTTTTAACGAAATTCGATATTTCGCTAAAAGTGTGTGGTTAGTCAATTTTCTTTTGTACAAAGTTACCCCAAAAAATTAGAATGCAGCTCAGATAAATCGTAAATTAAGTGAGAACATACCCGTGCAATCGAACAGTGCAAAGTCCGCCTGTAGTGTCTGTAGTGAAAAATTGTATTGAAACTATCTAGTCTTTAGAATCTTTGGCGAAATGCTGCCCCCCAAAATCTTGCCGCCCTAGGCAGCTGCCTAGTTTGCCTAGGCCTAAATACGGCACTGTATCCAATATAAAACAGCTTCCTTTTCTGGCTTGCTCATGTCATTCAGGTGGAAATCAACTCGCTCTTCAAATGGTTAATGTCGTCTGTGTTGTTGCAGGGAGGTCCAGCTGGTGTCGAGTCACGCCTACGTGGTAGACAAGCCGGGTACGCTGGGCGTCTGCGTCGGGATGTCCCAGCTGGTGGCCAACATGCTCGAGTCCCTCGTACACCTGTGGAGGCTGAGGATGCCGCCCGAACACGTGAGTACTTTGTCTACTTTGTAGATGCCCTTCCACCTGGCATGAGCTATGAGGAAAAGGAAGCCTGTCTCTACCGAAAAACCAGAAAATGCATGAAGCCAAAAATGTGGGCACAGGAAAAGAAGAAGAAGACATTGCGATTTCGATAAAACATGCGTGTTCCGAGCATATTTTATTTAAGATTTAGCACCTCGGCCCAATTGATACGCTAGTACTAGTTACCACTTCTATGCTTGAGATTTTCTTAGTTTGACGCTCCCCTCCATCGCTGTGTGACCCCCCTTACCCCCCTGACAACCCGACAATCCTGTCATATTTTTTCATTTCCTATTATATTATTATTTATAATCAGTCATATTTGTTAATGTTTGAGCTTCAAACTATGTCGAACTTAAAATATTTGCATCTAGCAATTCTAATACTCGTTCACACTATGGCCACCAACAGAAAAATGTAATGTGATCATAGTTAACAGCTAACAGAGGTCAATTTACATCGTCATTATCATCACCCTTCGTATTTTGAAGTTTGTGTTTAAAATTAATTTTTTTAATATGTATTTAAAAAATGAATTTAAATTTTAAAAATCAATTTTTTTTTAATTGATTTAAAATGTTATTTATTTAAATTTGTTTCATCTATTAATGTGTGTTCCGTTGTGCCGCTGCACAGTGCCTGCTCCACGTGGAATCGAAGCTGCGCGAGCTCTACCTCCGCAGCCAGGCGCTCGCCGAACTCCTCCTCACCACCGAGTTCTGCAACATGGAACTGCTGACCAGCTCGCTCGGCCTCGAGGCCAACGACGTGCCGCTGCTTCTCGCCGTCGCCTCGACCCACTCGCCGCAGATCGCCCACCGCTACGGCCTCAGCTTCGGCTAGTCGACCACTCAGTGAGGCGAAACGTCGCTTGCACGTTTTTCCAGAGACATGAAAACATGTTAAACTTCTTTATAACGAACTCTCGGGTGCCAGTCTATTATTCTGTTATAAAGAACATTTCTTTATAAAGATTGTACCTTTACATGCATAAGAACTTTTTGCTGACCTTAAAAACAGTTTGTTATATAGGCCTAGATCATTTTGTTATAAAGAAGTTTCACTGTAGGGGCCTACTAGCCTATAGGAAAGCCAAGACTAGGTACCTTACTAACAAGTGAATATTATCTTCAATGGATACAAGGTATCCAAAAGAAAGTAGGTGCCCAAGTTTAGTGGGCAAGAATTCATATTAGTAGTGGACATAAAAATTGTGTGCTAAATATAGAGAATATTCTGCACCAGCTAAATTTACTTCATAAAAATCCCCCCATAAATTGGCCCATGTAACTGGCTATCAAACCATTCAATTTTTCTGCTATTTAATCTATAAGTTTTGATTGATTCAACTAGTTGAACGAAAGTTGAACAGTTTAATTTAGGCTTGAGGTAACGAGAATAACATGCCCTTAAAAAAAAAAAAAATGTTTCACTGAGAAAAACGTGTAAGTGAAGAACATATTGAACCGGGAGCCACATGAGTTGTGTTCTTTATGTATTTAGTGCTACAAAAACAATGTATACGATTTAAGAAGAATAGCAATATTATTGGGAAAAGTTTGAAGTAGGTTAAGCATATTGAAAAGAGTAACACAACATCTTGTTACTCTTGTTACTAGGTTAGTAGGCATACATAGACTAAACAAGATGGCGGTAACCTAAATGTTTTGTTTTGTTAATGAGTGGCCAACTCTACATGCGAAGTGGTGTAGGCTACGTAGTTTAAGTAATATATAGTGTAATGCGACAATATTCTAAAATTTCCGCTTTCGAATCGTTTTTTGAATTTTGTATTTCGAGGCCTGCATTTTATGGAATGCCCGTCAAAACAGTTTTGCATGGATTGATATCGAAACGTCGTATGACGTTGCCATCAATATCGGAGTTTACAATTTGCATATTGTGCAGTGATTTTACCAGATAGTATACCCGATGTAATTTGTCTGCATTAGACCTGTAGATTGAAATACTGTAGGCTACATATAAAATGCAAAATCAAAAAACATGTTTTGTTTTTCCTTTTACTCTTGGTTTGTTGCCTGCACAGCAAACAAAAGTAGAAACTAGTATTAATCGGAAGGTATTGGGTCAATATACAATACAAAAATATCAGATCAGTGACCATTATACCTATGGATTTACATCGAATGGTATTGTAAGATTCATGTGATCCACAGCAACGTTTTGATACAAAGCGCAAAGTTTTATTTGCCACAAAGTGTATGTACACTAGGATTGCCTATAATATAGGCAATTAGGCCTATATTATAATAATGGGCTATGTTTGAAAAGTGTATAGTGTTAACTAGAGCCATTATGTCAATATTTTCAATGCAATTAGTAGTACATACATACTTAATTCATTTTTTGTATAGGCCTATTTGTTTAGTGGAGTTCTCATTTTGTAAGAGTATTTTTTTATTTTATAATTGTGTGGATATTACATTGTAATGTACATGTAGCTTGGTTTAGTAATGTTCTTGTTTAAATTCTAGCATATTGGTAATCCCTAAACTATGTTTAGTAGCTTACTGCTACTACACTGCACTACCACTACGACTATACTGTTAATGTGACTGTACAATTACACTTGTAAGCTTATATTGGAACCTTTAGTTGTATTTTATTTATTTGACGTGAAAAATGAGACTGATGCTTGTATAATAATTAATTAATTAGTTTACAGTGTACATACTTAATCTATTTTCTTTATTAATAAGTGGGTACATGTGCTAGCTTTGATATATGGTTTGTACCGAGCATCCTTACAAGTAGTAATTTATTGTAGCGGTATTAGATTGGATGCACACTATAGCGGTAGGGTGTACTGTTTTAGTATAGGCGTTCTATTGACTTCCGCTCTCGTAAGAAAGTCAGTCTGGCGCGTGTAAGGAATTTGGTATGTATCTACGGTATTCACTTTATTAACACTAATAGGGCTGTGCTTTTCACGTAACTACACACAAGTACATACTTGGCATATAAACAATATGTGGGGTTTTCTTTTTACCCTTAAATGGTAGTCGAATATTGTACACCGTTTCTCTTTCAAATCAGGCGATGTACAGATTACAAGACAATATCTTAACTGAATGTATACGACTAATACGTACTAATAACTTAACAGATACGTGATATGTTACGTGGTACAATTACACAAGGTGTATATATTATCTTGTCACAATTTGCATTTCAGTGAGTTCTCAGTTATTTGTCATTCAAAGGATTCAAAGGACTAGGGCTACCTTCCAAATGTGCACATTAACCGCACTCAAGTAAACAATCTAACGAACTGGATTTACAAAACATAGTGCCACAATGAATTCTATGAAAGGGTTATGAATACCTAACTTGTCACTTGTCAGTGTACGCCCCAAGCTGGAACACGTCTTCGAAACGTCGACGTTTAGCAGTGAAGGGTTCACTTCACATTGAATGGAATCTCAAGTTTATAGAATGTTTTGCACACGAGTAGGTAACAGATACTAGATAGTTTAAAATACCTTGAACAATATGACATGGAGTCTCAACGGTTAATACACCGTTTGGCGTTTTGTCTATCCCGAATAGGCCTCACTGCTTGTATCCATGGTGGGTATAACTGAGAGTTTACTGGACTGTAATGTTCCAGTCATAGTTCAGCGTTCTAACATTTATGACATGACGATAGATACTAACATGATGTTTAATGTTTGTACTATGTTTGATATGTAATTTATTTAGTATTTGCATTGATACTGTAGGCCGCCTATACTGTCTGTATACATAACTAGACTGTACGAATTCTATCCTGAATAATGGGGAAGACAAGTTCATAGTGATCTGACTTTTTCTAGACATGCAATTTTCCAATTAAAAGAACGCTGTGATTCTTTGATTGTATCGTCTGTTATTACGGTATGTACATCGTTGCCTTGTCGTGTTCAACAATTATGTTAACCAGTGTTTTCCCCGTTATTCGTGTAGGTAATACAGTAAGATCAAATCTAGTTAACTACAAAGGTTTTAAGTGTGTTTTGCTGAGACATGATGGCAAGCCAATACATTCGTTACTGAACACGCACTGAAAGTAGAAGTTTACGATTAGTCTTCACATTGGATTTATTTTTATTTTATTATTTATTATTAGGCTTTACTGGTGTTCTGTACCTGAATTAGCCTAAAACAAAACTAACATGCTTATTACTTTTTATGGCATAAGAAATACCAAATTTATTAAATTATTGTATAATTGTTTATTATGATTTATGAGTTAAAAAGGTTGAACAATACAAAAGTTTGATACAAGCACGATTTTCTTTTATATTTCACTTACCATTATGGGGTGGAAACAAATCGTTTAAACTAAATGAAGTACATGCCACAGGTTGTCAACAAATTAACATTGCAGATGTAGGAGTAAATGAAAACTGCATCATATGATGCAGTTTTCATTTCATATGATACTTACTGTATGACCATCATACTGGCCAGAAGTTTGTGACAACATTTAAGATGTGGTTAACACATTTAAAATTTAATGGTTAACAAAGTTAAATCAAGCCAAAAGCATCATGGCATTCACACAATTTGCTAAGATTTAAGGAAACCATAGCAACGTTAGGCCTAGCTCTTTTACCTAAAATTGTTAGCCCAACAACCTTTACGTGTTAATTAGGCTTGTTTTTCTTTTAATGACCATCGATCATAAATATAATTTATCATTTTCATTTGTGGTTAATTGATAGTTATTAAGTACCTTAACACTGTTTATATTGTTGGTTATGGTTTAAGCCTTAAAGTCTGAATTGCTACATGACTAAATGATTTCTCTAACTTCATAAATTATTAGTTAATACAAAAAATACCCATGTACAAACAAACAAAAATCAGTCACGTGTAAGTACTGCATTATGACACAAGGAAACCAAAATATATAGTACTATGTGTGTGTAGGGTTGCCAACTCTCCCGTATTTCCCGAGAAATCCCGTTTTCCACTGTGATTTCCCGCTTCCCGTATCAACTGTACACGGGAATCAGTTTTCCCGTATTTTCACAATTTGTTTTAAAACACACATTTCCTAAACTTCCGCCTACTAACAACAGTACACAGTTTTCAGCATTTGAGCATTTCGAACTTAAAGTCTAATGTTGAGACAATTATTTCATTATTAATGGAACATAAAATGGTTAGGCAATAGAAACAGATCACCCAGCTGAGTTATAAGTTGTTGGTATTTATTCTCAATTTCGTGTCAAAAATTTTATAATTGTTTAAAACGGGATATAAAGCTTCTACATGATGCAAAATAGCTTGACAAAATGTAGAAGGTAACCAGCTTAAACGATACATATTAATTCTGTTTACCCACCCAAATTAAACATTAATTGAATGCGAAAATTACACCTGTAAAATTAATATTAATTCCCTAAACTCATTTTCTAGGACCTTACGTCTATTATAGGAAAACATTTTTTTTTGCGCCAGCGGCGATTTGGCCTTCGGCAACTGGGACATCGCCGTCCTCTTTCCCTCTACATTTCACATCAATTTTAAAATTCCCGTATTTTCATATTCAATAGTTGGCAACCCTATGTGTGTGCATACTAAGAATTGTTCCAAATGGAATATATTTATGGTTAATGAAGGAGAATGTTAACTTATATAATTTAAATATTGTGAACGAACTGATGATTACCTTCTTATTTTGATGTGTGTTTGTATGCTAAATTATTATTAGTATAATGAGATGCCATGAAAATATGTACGATTAATGTGAGAAACAATTACATTGAAATAAAAAGTTGTATGTACCCATTATATTGGAATCTATTTCTGTTACATTTGTATTATGCTAATCCTAGCCTCCCAATCAATTGGACTATCCCGTCTTGTCATATCAATAATACAATATAATTCCAATCCCATTCAATCCATCTTTGATCCAGCTTGCTTGGTTGCGTAGCACCGTAGTAAATTGAGTCAGAAAATTGCGTAGCACCGTAGTAAATTGAGTCAGAAAATAGATCAAGAATTTGCAGTAGTCATTACTCGGTATTTCCTTTTCGTAGACCATAAGTATAGTAGTTTTGGGTCCAGACTAGCTCTGCTTGTTGTACGAGGGCGCTATGAGGTTAAGACGACATGACCTTGTGGTTGAACACACCTACAAACAAGTAGCATTAATTTAAGCAAAACTTTGTTTAAGGTTGGAATTCATAGTCGTCCCCTACACCTAGGGGCGCCCATTGTTACCAAGGTAACAATTGTTTGCATGTTATTTCCCATCAGGGAAACAAAGCCTAAGCAACAATGGGTGCCCCTAGGTGTAGGGGCCGACTATGAATTCCAACCTAAGCCTACATGTTCATTGCAAGGGTGCGGGGTTACATTGAAAATGCAATTTTTTCATGTCAAATTTCTATATTGGTGGTTCATTATTTATTTTTACATTATTATTACGACGTATTAAAGTCGATCGATGATAACTGCACATGTAATATAAATCATTCAAATTGTATGTACTGCAAGTTGAGATTAAGCTTGTGAATATTGTAGAAAAAAATATGCACCTACCGCTATTAGTTGTTTATTTATTGAGTGTTGAAATGCGTTGGAATTCCCTATGTTATACATTGTAACTGAACAAAAACCTACACTTTCAATCGTATAACTTTGCGTAGCACCTTCAAAAAGTAATATATTGTAACAAATTTTCGTCCTAAATGTAGGTAACTTCATGACTAACATGAATACGTTTGAAAAAGATGATCGAACGCGATCCGTTTTCGAGATATTCGCGTTGGTGTGTCAATTTTACGTCAAATCTACTCAAATTAGAAACAATAAATATACTTTATTAATAAAAAAAAATATATAATTTCAAGAAGTTCAGTATTAAATGCTACTCACGTGTAATAATTCTTGAAATTCATAATTAAGAATTAAAAAAAGTATTTTTTCATGTCCATTTAATTTGAATAGTTTAGTTGTTGTATTGAATGGGTAGTTCACTTCATCGATCGACTTTAATTTATTTATTCACGCATTCACTTGACTGTTACATAGTAAGAGTATACTCCGCTTCGCCAGTCGCTGAGCGAGCCGAGAGTCGAAAGGAACGAAAGGACTTGGAAATAATAAGGACATCAAGTGAAGATGTAAGTGTATGACTCTAGTATTAATGAATCACATTAGAATATCAATATTAATTAGTGCTTTATTGGTGTGAATTCACATCAAGTGGTGAACACAAACCTTCTTGTATAAAAATAAGAGAAACAATGTAAATTGAAAATATAGATTAAATGTTTTTTGTTTTTGGTCCATAATTTATTTTTACAGATCAGTAGCCATACATTTAGCATCCATTCTTGATGCATCTTGAACCATTTAAATAATATGACATTTATATATACACTGTGGAAATGGTTAGGTTGACTTTCCTTGGGAGTTCGACGAGCCTCTGCCAGAATATTTACGGAACGCACATTTTTAAGGGCGATCAAATGTAGATAGCCTCATTTATGCTGAAAGGTGCTTACGAGTTTGTTATTACATTATGTTGGTAGTGTTCTAGTACCAACGAGATTGATAAAGAATGTTCGCTCTTATGCACGTAGGCATAGCTGCAACGTCAATTTTTATTCCCTTACTAGTTTCTCACCAATGAGCTTTTAAATCATTTGCTACTTTAGCAATAAAATCTAAGTGACTGGCATAAAGTTTAAGCTCTTTGGAAATGTCAATCCATTTGACTTTGGCAGCGTCGTCTCCAGCCGATAAATCAAACCCGACCGATTCACCAGTCTCGTCGTGGAAATTCATTGCGACCGTTTCCATCCACGCATTGTCGGTATTCCTCCGATCGTCCACGTAACCTTTAAACACTTCTGTACCGTCTTTGAAGAACGCATCGATTTTCTTTTCCGTCGAGTCGCGGTCCTGCGAAGATAGTTCGAGCGAATTCAAAGCTTCCTCCATGAATTCGCGTTTCAACGTTGTGGTAACTTCTTCCCCTGCGTCTACCATTCCGCCAGGAAGCGCCCATTCCCCACAGTCTTTCCTCTCGATGCCTACAAACTGCAGGATTGGTTTGTCGGTTAAAGGATTCTTCTCGACAATTTTATTGTTTCGCTTCCAGCGTGTTACGATCGGGTCTGCTGCATGGTTTGGACCCCAACGACCCAAAACACCTCTTCCGCAAACACCAGTTCTACCCATTGGATTGCATGGACCTCTGTCACTAATCCTGTACACCCCAATGAAACTTTTACGATTTACAGACCCATCCTCCTCATTCCACAGTGGCTTGAACTTTGGATTATCCAGTTCTAAATCGGCCCAAGGTTGGGTTAGAATATGTGCTGCTGTGTATTTGGTTGGTTCATATTCGTCGAAATTTACCTCCCACGGAACTTTGTCGCGAGTAACTGGAAAACGTACAACTGTGTTGTTTGTTCGAGGATAATATACAGTTCGGCAATTTATATGAACCATTTTAATTAGTTTCGTGTTTACCGCTTTTGACATTTGTGATGTGCCTCAAATGTGCATCAGCTGATTGACGTAGGGTTTTTACCAGTGTTGCCAACTGTTGTGGCAACGTGCCCGCTAAAAGTTTCTAAATATCCGCCAGCTTCAAACCTCTAGATTTACAAAATGTCATCAAAGGAACAAAAACATACAATATTCTCCACACAGGGGTGAAATATTGTTTTTATCGATTTTATTTCCATACAACTTCGTAAAACCTTAAATTCAAAGAAAGTAAATATTGTTTGATTGAATGATTGATCACACGTTATAGGTATTCAAAATAATTGCAATCTTCTTATGCAGGGGAAAAAATGTTTTAACGTGATCACAATAATAAAGAATATAATAAAACAATACACTTTTAAATAAATTGTTAAAAAATTACACAATCATTCTAATTCTGGCTCCTACCTTAGGGCCTACTCCAACCCTCCAACTGCCCGAACATATCATTGTCATCTGCAGCAATATCATCTGCTTCGTCGTCTGTTTTGGAGGTTGATGAATGGGCGTATGATTGGCCTTTTTTTTTTTTTTTTTTACATTTACGAGGTAAAATTGAGTTTTACCTACAATTCCGCCAATTCCACTACTTTTGTTTTAACCGCCGCTAGCCGCGATTTTTATTTTTGACCGCGAATTGAATCTCAAAACCTCCAGATCTAGCGGCGAAACCGCTAAATTGGCAACACTGGTTTTTACGGTGGGAACCCTATTCACACGATTATCGTGGCCATAGTAGACACACCGAAAAGTAGCTATTGCCACGATCGGCTCGTGAGCCAACCACAGCCTGTGACTGTGGAGACTGTGGAGCCAACAAAGCGTGGCCGCAGCCAAAAGTTATCCAGCTCTATCTTCAATGATTCAAAACAAGGCTTTTTACGTTAGAATCTTGCCCTAAGAACGAGCCACCTATTATTGACATGTTCCGCCTCGTATGACTGTCACGTAAGCGTCATCATTTACCGCATTTTCAAATATAGCGCGCTACCAGTCTCGCTACCAAAACTAAAGTAGCGCGCTACTTAACAACACTGAATTAATTTCAGCTTATAATAGAAATGAAACTATTTAAAGTATTAAATCTACACACATTCTATAATACCACATTAGTCTATTGTTTTGGAGTGTGCGATGGTTCAGTCATAAGCGATAGCGCCTATTATAGTATTTGATATAGGTTTTTCAAATATCAAGTTTATTTTATGGTTGAGTGAGTTTAAGTTGATTATTAACAAACAATGCTATTTTGCTGCTAATTATGTACCGCATTCTGGTGTTATGATTGTTTTTGAACAAAAGCAAACGGAACAGTTATTAATTTGAATCACTCTTAATTTTTTCAGAATTGATGGACGGTTGGAAGAGAAGACCTACTCTTCCACCAATGAAGATGTTGAAAGAATCAGTTTTAGATAGTTCAGTTCGGTTCAGTTTATTATCAGTTGAAAGATTATATGATACATTATAAAGACAACAGTAAAAAACAGGCACCTTTACAATGGTATAACATATCAACTTTGTCATACATCAGCCATATAAAGATATATATATATATAAAATATAGCAGTACAATACTACATAAACACTACATATCACTTTGTCACAATGTAAGTACAGTAAAAGTTAACCTTTATTTAAAAAAACTCATCTATAGAATATAGCTATTTTATTAATAAAAAGTCATGTAATCTAATGTAATGTTATCTTTATTTAAGGTTTGAGTTTTCACTCTTTATAACCTAAATTTATATGTTACATTTTGAAATTCACTTGGTTTCTTAATTATTCTAGTACTAATCTAATGCATATTAACTAACTGTAGTATAACAAGATGATACATTAAAATACATCTAGCTAAAATAATACAGGGCTACTATAATCACAAATAAAAAACAATAACAATAATAATAATATTAATAATACGCAGAAGGCATATAAAATAGATTGATAATACTAGGAAGATAAGCTGACTAAAAACATAAAAGAGAAGAAAAAACAGTGTTGGCAACATCAGTAGTGAACACTTGAAGCAGTCTAGGTTAAACAAGTTACTTTAGAGTAAATATTAATATGGAAAACGAGAAAACAAACAGTACGGACAGAAAATAAATACAATCTACTGTAATGATTGTGATGAGAATAATATCATAAGACAAGGAACATGATACAAATAATACTGATAGCTTTTTATTTTACATTATTAATATGTTTTGTCATACGCAGTCTAAAGGGTTACAGGGGGGAAAATATTATAATTGGTCGTATTTTGTTGTGGGATAAGTACAAAACGTGACAAAAGTGAAAGCGCGACACACGTTTGAGAGATCTTTGTGTTGAGCACTATTCAATAGAAGTAATTTTCAATTTTATCCAAGAGCAAACGTTTAATTGATGTCTTAAATAATACAACGGACATTTGTTTATATTTTGTTGGTAGTTCGTTATATTTTTTGAAGCCATTATGTATAATATTAGATTGGCCTAGTCGAGTACTGTAGATGGTGTTAAGATGGAGATCGTTTTTTGTTCTAGTGTTGTGAAAGTGGTATTCTGAGTTTATACTTTGAATTCAAGGTTTGAAAGAATTGCTATATATTGGATTTTATGAATAAATGTGTAAGTTTGATAGTCGGTTATAAGTTGTACTGAAAGTATTTTATAGCGAGAGTACATTTCAACTCGGTGGGTTATGAAGGGAAGGTTGAAGATATTTCTGATGGCACGGTTTTGAATTGTATTAATTTCCTTTATTTTGTACTTAGGTGCTGTTCCCCAGATAATGTTAAGGTATTGTAAATGGCTATGGATAAATGAATAGTAAATAGACTTTAGAGTTGAAACTTTAAGAATGATTGAAAGTCTACCTAACACACCTGTCACAGGCGATATTACCTTCCGGATTTTTTCGATCTGAAGATCCCATTTCAGATCTTCTTGCAAAATTAAGATAATTTGTTTTGATTTAGCCATTCTACAATTATTTTGAGGTCACTCTGCATTGTTAGCATTATCTCTGAAATGTTTGATCCAAAATAAAATATGTTTATGTCATCGGCAAAGCATTTTAGCAAACCTTTAATACCTGCCTGATGTAAGTCATTAATATAAATAAGAAACAGTAGAGGCCCAAGAATTGAGCCTTGGGGAACACCACATGTGATTGATCCTTCAGCTCCACAAGTATTATTTATGGTGACATATTGTTTCCTATTCGATAAGTAGTTTTTGAACCATTTTTTGCCTTGAATTTACTAATGAAATTACTAATAATACTAATTTACTAATTTACTAATTTACTAATAAAATACTACCAATTTTGCCTTGAATTTACTAAAGTCACGTCAAATACCTGATTCAGGCACTGCGTGCTAAGGAGTTTCCTCCTCTGAATCATGGATAGTTAATAACTCTCGTTTTAGTAATAATATCGATATTGCATAAAAAATACAAGCCCACACTGAACTACAACCTGGATTACTTATGTTAATAAGGAAAAAGTTGGTGACCTCGTAATATCTCGCTTGGTAAGTGATTTAGGTATCCAGTGTGTGCTTGTATTTAAATAAAATAAAATAAATAAATTCACATTTAGAGTCTACCCACTCAGTAACTAAACTGATTAGCAGTGGGGGAATTTAATTTAAAGTGACTAAACCAACCTTGTAGGCTTCGAACACCTTCGACGAGTGAGCGATAACCAATCAAAGATCGATATTTCAAATATTGTGTGTATGAATCAGTGATTGGACAGTGCGAACACCTGCGGAAAAATGCCAGAATCAACAAGGCCGATTTAGAACAACTTTGAATTTATTGAGTGCTTCGCTGCTAGGACGGCTCCAAAGTCACCGTTTACTTATTCCTAAGCCAAGAAGTTATGGAATTAAATCCACATTAGAAGTTAAAAAAACTTCTGCCTGAAGCGGGACTTGAACCCGGGACCTTCTGCATTGGAAGCAGAGATGCTAACCACTGGACCAACGAGCCACCTACTGGACGAACGAGCCACCTACTGGACACTGGTACTTTTTAAACTTGACTGGTTCATTTTGTGAAACTTCTTTGTAAAAGGAGTGAACTGGTTTATCAAAACTTTTTAATAGATATGTAAATGTTTCTGCATTCAAATTTCAAATAGCGAATTCGCAAAGGAGAGATAGTGGGGTTTCACTTCAGTTTTTTGATTCCGTCCGATATTCTTGTAGCAATAATGAACTCCCGCGTTGATATTGCGTGTGTACACAGCACAATGCCATCGCTGTAGCAGTAGAATAGTGTTGTGTGTGCCGTGTGGTAGTATCTGCATGTAGTGTTTTGTTTTGTAGCGGTGGTAGTAGTGCATATAGTAATGTGCAAAGATATTATGATATTCCCTACGTGAGTAATACAAGCTAGATAAATATACGTGATAACTTTAAATACAACATAATAATATGTTGGTTTTAGTCGACCGCTATAGTTGATACTTAAAGTGAAACGTCATAGAAAATAAAAATAACCCTCAGAAAGTATCTGATATAAGTATCTGATTGATCTTGTGGTTTTGGCCCAGCTACAAGATACAAAGGTTGCGTTCCGTTACATGCTGGATGTACTGATCCAGTGCGCCAGCTTACTGGATGCATTCCGAAACATGCTGCCAGCGACTACTGAGCGTTCCCTTACTTGCTATCCCAGCATCTCCAGTGCACTGGAAGTACTGGCCCTTTTTCACGCAGTAGCCCCAGTAAAACTTGGAACTGTCATGGCGTCGCACCAAACTATAACATACTAGTGGCACGAAATATCGCCGGTTTGTCCAGAAACAAACAAAGTAGTGAAATTAGTAGTGAACGACAATGAAAAGGAGCGTCTGGAGAAAGGTAAGAATGTTTTGTATATGCTATTGGACGTATATTTCTCTTGGCAGGGTGCAATTAGTGTAGGCCTAGGCTGACAGTTATAGCTTACGACTATTTTCGCGCCGTCTTCCATACTGTGCTCAGTGCTCTGCAGGTGGATGCTCGTTCCGTTTCTTAAGCTACTGGCTCGCGCCAAGGTCTACTGGATTGCCGCTAGGCTTCGCTACTAGCGGCACACTCTGCGCTTCGCAATTACTCCGCTAGGAGGAAATCCAGTAGACCTTGGCTCGCGCTGGCTCACGCCGGCGCTCACTGGGTCCCAGCAGTCCCAGCATGTAACGGAACGCAACCAACGAGATTGCAAACTAGTCTACTCCTTCAGTAAATGAAACAATAATTCGGCACTGTAAATAATTTCATCAGCCCGACGGGTACATACTGATACTTTTAATAGCATTTAATTTATTTGTATTTATTATTTGTATTTATCAATTTATTTATATTTATTTATTTGTATTGTATTTAATTTCAAGTTTGATGCTTTTGACCATGGGAAGATGGTTCATTCTTATGGGATTTCATCTGCGCATTTTGAAAGCGATTTTTCTAAGTCCAAACATTAGTTCACCTTCTCGCGGAGAGATCGCTCTCTTTAAAACTTCTGAAATTACTTGGTTCATCCCCACCACTTTCCGGCTGTCAACCGCGCGAGGGGTGAAGCATTGTTGCCAAGTTTCACACAGACCATGATCAACCACATTCTTCCTTCCCTGACGGTCGCATGTTGGCCCGCGATCGGCCCCGATAGTTCGATCGGGGGTTCGCCAGATGTATTCTCACAACACTATCTAAGTAAATATAAGATGTTCACGCCAAAACGCACAGGACGGAATAGGACAAATATTCGACATTATAATCTTCGACAGCTAGGATTAGGAATACCAAAGAATATTAATACAGTATTGAATATGATGGTTTAGGTTGGACAAGTCATTTAGTATAAATGATAGGCCATATTCAATTCGATTTCAAAATGTTTAATAAAAAGATGATGACAAAATTAGATAAACAATAAAGGCTTTCTCGTCGTAGCAAATTAAAATCATTTCAAAAACCACGGATATATTCATCTATAGCTTTCGTAACATACGACTTGATGCGACCAAAGATTAAGCATGACATCATAAACCACATCTGTAATCATTCATGCTACAATTACAAAACACACCACTTACCATACCGCCCCAAAATACCGCTCAATGCGTTTACACTAGGGTGACCAGATGTCCCGGTTTTCCCAGGACAGTCCTTGTTTTCAGGCACCTGTCCCAGTGTCTCCAGAGACACCACCCGGGACGGCAAAATGTCCGGTTTTCAGAGTACAGCCAATTTATTCGTATTCTCCATTTAAATCGGAATTAATAACAATATAATAATTATATTCAAATGTAAATTGAAAGCATTTATACAAAATCACATCCATTGTAAAAACAGCACTACTATAGTACTCTCTATGCAGTGGAACCAGCGCTGCTGTAAAGAGGGTCCTCTCAGTTGTTAACTGTTATTGGTCAGTTGAATAAAGTCGTCTGGGCGTCGATACTGTCAGAGCTGCAGTACATAATTGTAAAAACATACTTTCGTGAAACATGTTCACAATTTTACGACTTTCTACGAAGAAACAACAAGTTACTGGTGGCAAAATTTTGTCTTTTGTTACAATGAAATTTCTTTAATTTCAAACAAAATAAAAAAATGTAGCGTTCATCGAGTGAATCCTAAATTCGCAAATCCTAAATCCTAAATCCTAAATCCGTAAATCCTTAAATTTAAATGCACTACGATTTATACATTTTCCAATAATTATTGCTACTAGCAAAGCTACTAGTAATTTAGTGCCTTCCTTGCTCAGATCGCTCTAAAAGCTCTCTTGAGGAAAATAATACTCAACAAATTTCGCCTCCGGCGGCTGGGGCAACACCTGAGACCCCTTGTCCACCTTTCAAGTTACATCTTATTATATTGAGAAGCATCCAAGTGTCCCAGTTTTTCGTTTAAGAAATATGTTCACCCTACAATAAATGAAATTCGCAAAATAAACAATACGTGGCTCGTGAATTAAACCATGTGGCATTGGTAACGCTCGTTTGGAACAATAGATGAAATACAAGATAAACAATATGAGGCTCGTGAATTAAACCATGTGGCAATGGTAACGCTCATTTGGAGCAATACATGAAATACAAGATAAACAATACGAGGCTCGTGATTTTAACCATGTGGCAATGGTAACGCTCGTTTGGAGCAATACATGAAATACAAGATAAACAATACGAGGCTCGTGAATTAAACCATGTGGCAATGGTAACGCTCGTTTGGAGCAATACATGAAATACAAGATAAACAATACGAGGCTCGTGAATTAAACCATGTGGCAATGGTAACGCTCGTTTGGAGCAATACATGAAATACAAGATAAACACTACGAGGCTCGTGAATTAAACCATGTTGCAATGGTAACGCTTGTTTGGAGCAATACATGAAATACAAGATAAACAATACGAGGCTCGTGAATTAAACCATGTTGCAATGGTAACGCTCGTTATACTCAGTGGTGTATTCCTAAAATATAAGGTGCCTGGGTGGTCGAATTTACGTGTGTACGTGGGAAGGAGGGGGGGGGGGGGGGAGGGGGCCCCGTGTTATTTAAGTGCGTGGAAAACGATGTTACAGAAAAGTGAACGGGGTTAAAGAACCTGAGGGGACATTTTTGAGCAAAAATTCAGAGGCCATACATGTATTTAGAATTTTCGATGTTAATTAGCCCCATAGTGTAGTCTGTCAGATAGAACAATGAAATCGGAACTATCCACAAGGAGTCCTAACAAGTAACAACTGTCAAATTTAATACTTGCAACAAAAAACTATTTCTTCTGTCCATCGTTTCGAAGCTATGAATATTTGGTCATGCGTACTTTTGCTGCTCCAATTATAGAAAACGTTTTTATTGCGCCTGGCTGTTCTTTGTTTAGCAATGTAGGACTTCGAGTATGTATTGTAA
This sequence comes from Isoperla grammatica, assembly GCA_945910005.1. NCBI lineage: Eukaryota > Metazoa > Arthropoda > Insecta > Plecoptera > Perlodidae > Isoperla > Isoperla grammatica. The sequence continues at coordinate 25,109,251 of OX246748.1, forward strand.
TGGTATAATATGGGCTGCTGACTGTTAAAAAGCACCTGGGCTAGCCCAGCCTACAAATAAAAGTGCCTACTCGAATACACCACTGCATATACTTTCATTTCTGTTTCTTACATCTCTCTCTCTCTCTCTCTCTCTCTCTCTCTCTCTCTCTCTCCCCCCCATAACAAAGACCGAAATCAATCAATCAATCAATCAATCAATCAATCAATCTCTCTCTCTCTCTCTCTCTCTCTCTCTCTCTCTCTCACTCACACTCACACTCACACTCACACTCTCTCACAATCTCATCACACTCACTCACACGTACACTCTCACACTCTCTCTTTCTCTCTTTCTCCCCCACACCCTTATCAGTATCACACTCTATCAAACTCTCTCACACACCTCACGCTCACTGTCAATCCCACTCTCTTTCTTGGTCTCAAGTAAATATATTGGATTGGGGTTCGATTCGATCCAAACCACAAATACGGGTTTTGGCCTCGGGGTTTTGAAATCAAGTTTCTGTTTGGGCAACATAATTAAAACGTTTTAGACACTAATCTTTGGTTAAATTATATTAAATACTAATTTTGTTTATATTAATAATTGCATATTACTGTGGATGTGGGTAATGTAGGCATACTTCCCACCATATTTACTTGAACGAAAATAAAATTAAGTAATGCCCATCGAAGTAAAATTATATCTTCGATGTCACCAAATCAAAAATTGACCAAATGTCACATTCAAAACATACATAGGCCTTAACGAAATAAAGTCTTCAATCGCATCGTCTCTGGTTGATATGTATGTAGTGACGTATATTGGCTTGAATTGTTTATTTTTCACCTCTGACGGGAACTTTGACAAAGACTTGGATTTGACAAATGCTGGCGCGCTAAGCCCGCAACAATCTTTGCCGCAATGTTTGCTGACCACTTCTCCCCGGCCCACTTTTACACGCTCGAGCCCCGGAGGCTGAATACGAAATTGTAGTTACCTTTCTAGTTACTAACTGATTGGCAACACTTCTCAGTATCAACACGGCAATGTACAAGTGAGCCTGAAGAGGTAAAATGTCACTGACAACATTACGCGATTGCAAAAAATGTTCGGTTCAACATTTCCTACCTGTTAAATCGTTACAATTAGCTGTTATGAATGCAAAACATGCAAATCTTTAGAAACAATATCAAGCGTTTAAAATGATTGCTTCATAAAATTTTGTTTTATATCGATTGATATGCGAATACTTATATCGATTAATTATTACTAGGCCTAATTGCAATGATAAAACAAGAAGCATAACTCAAGCACGTACAATTGCAGATTTGGGAAATTTCGGAGGTTCTGGGTGATGTTCCAGTGCAATATGATCTCATAAAAAAGTAATTTGTGTTCGTTTCCCTGTAGAGTGTATATGAAAGAACGAACCGACCACAAATAGGAACTGACCTACTTTCGAGTTATTGAGAGGGTGTGCGCAAAGATTTGGTATGCGGAACCTTTATCCCTTGCCTCGGGCAGCGGATGGTTCTCCCTTGCATGATGCAGCTCAAAGGTCAGTAACCCGTGCGGCCAGCCACAACGCGACGAGATAACAACAGTTGGCGCCCCGAGCCGGTCTTTACAAACTCGAAACACCGAAAAAGTGAAAGCAAACTCAACAAGTCGCACAAAAAATTAATATTGGCGTTTTTTTGTTTTTATATACATTTCTACGTGACATTTGGTGACATTTGATTTGAAATAATATGTATATATTAACAAAATATAACACCATATTATGGTGTTGTTTGGCGTTGAGAGGGGTGTGGAGTTTTTAGAGTATAATCTTTGTTGGGAGCGGGGGGGGGGGGGGGGGAGAGGTTGGGGGGTTAATCCATTCATATCATCTTCAGACGCACGTGAAGTAATCATTGGTAGGCCCAATCTTTGGTAGGCCGTATAAACAAGTTTATCAGTTGGCATAAGAAGGATAATCGGACTGATTCCAGCATTCCAGTTTCATATTTCATATATATTCATGAATATGACCGGGCCGCCCGCGTGGTAGTGCCCATGGCTGGTTGCGCAGATTGTATGCGTATGCCACCTATAGGAACGTAGGTTCGAATCCCGCATTACACATTGGTTTCTAGGGATGCGTTATAACAAAACTCATATCGATAATCGTATTTTTTTAAAAATGCTGTGCTGACTGCATCAGGGATCCTTAAAGTGCATGCCTGCCCTAGAGATACGAAGAGAATGAATCGAGTCTCTGTGGTCTATCGTGCCGTCCACCCCCTCCCCCACACCCCTTCCATTGGAAGCACTTTTAAAGATTTGCAAACATGACGCTTGGTCTTGTTCTTGTTCTTGATTTGGTGTCATCAACAATCGGCCATCACCTTGTGACCCGGGGTTACCAATTGTTGCTGATGTCAAATCGAGAATAAGACAAGACCAAGCAATGTTTTGTCTCATAGATGTCTATGCATATTAAATTTCACTTGATCTAAGAGCAGGCCGGCGGGCCGTGTGGGCTTGCTGACTTTGTTGAATGATGATTCCGTGGGGTTGGGGGGGGAGGGGGGGGGGGGGGCAGGCAAGGCGATTGTTGCAGGCAACAACGTGAGTCGCATATCCGTTATCCGTGTCGCAGTTGGTCGTCGTCTTTTGTACTCGATACGCGCGTTATCGTGTTATCGCGCTATTACACACATATCGTTATCATATCGATGTACGATCAAGGGTACGATCACGTAGGGAATATTATAATATCTTTGGGTACGATTATCGTCCACATCCCTAGTTTTTTGTTATCTTTCATCATTCACCACTCGTCGTCTCTTATAACATGATTACAATAAGAGAGACGTCGTAAAGCAGCCAGAATCATTACTATCAATTCGACGGAATTACGACATTCTTTCGAAGTTCCCACAAAAAAGTAACTACTTTAGGCCTATCAAAGATAATCTTAAAAAAATGAACGCGTTATTATTTCCCACAGTGCCATAGTGTACGTTCATATCATATTATATTATAAATTATAATATGGTAAGATTAGAACACGTTGTTTCCAACACTGTAATATTAATATTATACACATTACACCAAATTATACTGTACGAGTGAACGTTCAGTTGTTGTCTGGGATTGATGGAAATTTGTTGAAATGAAACAGATGCCATCTGGTAAAGAAAACATGTGCTCTGCTCTGCTCTGTGGAGACCAGACCCTGACGGGTAGTTATTTCAAATGATCCTATTGGTCAACGGTGACGGATGAAGTATTTTGATAGGGCCTCACAGTTTCAAAACAAAATGCACAAGGGTTGACACCGTTGCCAAATCGCCTAAACAGAGAAAGAAACTTTCTTGGGGCGAAGGACACTGGTGCGAGTGAGACGGTGCGAAGGTCGTTGTGAATAGCCCGAGGCAAATACTTAAAGCAAAGTAGGGGAGGGAGTAGTTCACCTAAAATCCGCTAGGAAGAGATGTGTATGGGAAGTCCGCACTAGCGCACGGTACAGTGAGAAGGTGAACTAGAGTTAACACTTAGAAATTTTCTGAATTTTTCGCGCAGAAATTTTAACACGGTCATGAACCATCTTGGTATTGTAGATAATGCATCAATAAAATAATACATGACGATGGTTGTATACACTTCTTGTTCTCCGTGTATCCACTTTTATCCTTTAATGTATATGCTTATCAAGTCTGATGAACAACTGTTCGATTTTGTTTTTATATTTCTTTTAAATGCAATCAATTACAACATTTTGTTTATAATTTGTGCACGTATGTGTATGTATGAAACAATAATTCTGTGTTTGTATTTATTTATTTGTTTTGAATTTAATTTCAAGATTGATGCTTTTCACCGTAAGATTGTAGATAAGGCATCAATAAAATAATACATGACTATGGTTGTCTACACATCTTTTCCTCTGTGTCCCTGCTTAAAATTCCCATGGGTTACGGCTGCAAGTTACGGTTGAAATTACCATTAAATCCCATCGATTACATTAAGTTCTTTTATAAATGGAAAAATATGTTTTCAATCGGAACCAACCGGTAACAGTCAATCGTAAACAGGCGTATTATGGCACATTTGGCGTAACCCAAATGTAACTTGTAATAAAAAGGAATTAATAGTAATCAATGGTAATTTGTAAATAATTGGAATCACCCGTATTCAGACGTATTTTCACTCATACCTCATACCTATGTAACAAATGGGAACAAGATGTTACTAACCAGAACTACCCACTGTAACCAATAGTAATCAATGGGAATCTTTCGTATGTAACGAATGGGAACCAGCCGTTAACAATGAGCATTCTAGCCGTAACAAATGGGAACCAATTGTAATCAATGCCCAACTGTAACAAATGGGAACCACCCGTAACGAATAGGAATCTGCCGTAACAAATAGTAACCAGTGGGAATCAATGCTCACCCGTAACGAATAGGAACCAACCGTAACAAGCTGGAACGTGTACCGTAACAAATGGGAAGCAACCGTAACCAATGGGAATCTGCTGTAACAAATAGTAACCAGTGGGAATCAATGCTCACCCGTAACAAATAGGAACCAACCGTAACAAGCTGGAACGTGTACCGTAACAAATGGGAAGCAACCGTAACCAATGGGAATCTGCTGTAACAAATAGTAACCAGTGGGAATCAATGCTCACCCGTAACGAATAGGAACCAACCGTAACAAGCTGGAACGTGTACCGTAACCAATGGGAATCTGCTGTAACAAATAGTAACTAGTGGGAATCAATGCTCACCCGTAACGAATAGGAACCAACCGTAACAAGCTGGAACGTGTACCGTAACAAATGGGAAGCAACCGTAACCAATGGGAATCTGCTGTAACAAATAGTAACCAGTGGGAATCAATGCTCACCCGTAACGAATGGGAACCAGCCGTAACAAGCTGGAACGTGTACCGTAACAAATGGGAATCTGCTGTAACAAATAGTAACCAGTGGGAATCAATGCTCACCCGTAACGAATGGGAACCAACCGTAACAAGCTGGAACGTGTACCGTAACAAATGGGAAGCAACCGTAACCAATGGGAATCTGCTGTAACAAATAGTAACCAGTGGGAATCAATGCTCACCCGTAACGAATGGGAACCAACCGTAACAAGCTAGAACGTGTACCGTAACAAATGGGAAGCAACCGTAACCAATGGGAATCTGCCGTAACAAATAGTAACCAGTGGGAATCAATGCTCACCCGTAACGAATGGGAACCATCCGTAACCAATGGGAATGTGCCGTAACAAATAGTAACCACTTGTAATCAATGCCCAACCGTAACAAATGGGAACCATCCGTAACAAGTAGGAACATGTACCGTAACAGTTGGGAAGCAACCGTAACCAATGGGAATCTGCCGTAACAAACCAGTGGGAATCAATGTCACCCGTAACCGATGGGAATCTGCTGTAACAAATAATAACCACTGGTAATCAATGCTCAACTGTAACAAATGCTGGGACTCCCTGTGAAATGGTCAAAAAAGAACAATACAATTCTCATTTAAACAATATGTTTTAATGTTATGTTTAATTGTGAATGCAAACAATTACATAATTAATTATCATGTTGCTATAATACTAGCTGTTACATTTGCCACTAAACAGTAGATGAGTACCGCAGACTACAAAGTACAAACCGCTTTTAATCATCTCTGAATTAATTAATTTACAAGTTTGTGATGATTATATTTTTCTTATAGGGAGTATGCAATAACGTCATTTCGGCATTGCACGGTGGCCATACTGAGGTACTCTGTAAACATTTGTTTACGTTCTTTCGACACTTCATTGTTGCAATATTGCATATGTCCTTTGACTAACACATAAACAGTTTTCAAACAAAGGTTCCGTATTATGACTGAAAACAAAATAAGAACGCGTTAACTCTGTTTGCAGACAATCATTTGCATGCGTAATCATTTACTTGAACTTTTACCTGCACACATCAATTGATTGATTGATTTTCCTAGATAATCTATGTGTCTTCTATTGACAGAACAAAATGTAAACAAGCAATGTGTACCTCATAATGGCCGCCATGTGACGTCGATTGAATACTACCTATACAAGCATTTGAAATCATTTTTACAATATTAACACCGACATACCCACCTAGCACCTATTAGCACCTACAAGGCAAGGCCTACCAGTAAACAATTTATATCAGAAGTATAATTAGCCTAATTAATTATGTCTTTATTAGGCCTGTACAAACAATACATGTTACAGATATCATAGGCAACACTTGGTCCTTTCCACTTATCTGTTCTTCATTCATGTCTTCATATGTTGACGCCTTGACAGTTGTTCAAATCCCCCCCGAGGTGCTAGAGTTGCTGGGTCATGGACTCCCAATGGTTCGCTTTTCCCCGGCAGATGGTAAAATCTGTAACAAAAAGCGATTTGCCTTGTAACTGAGAATTGCCCTTGATAAAGGAAATTAAAGTTTAATATTAATAGTTTAATTTAGCAGTAGGCCTTTAAACTCTAAATCCAATGTTACGGATATCTTGTCATTTTCAAATTTGTTTTCAATGCCTTTTTGTAACCCCCCCCCCCATGCAGACTCATGAAATATCTTGTAATTTGGTAAGACTTTGGATCCTAGATTAGATTATGGACTTGGGGCACTTCAACAGCAAAAAGTGGGAATCTTTATCTAATTAATGACAAAACCTGACACAAAACTCATGGCAAGAAATGATGCAATGATTGCATAGGCCTACCCCTAGTATGCAAACAAAATGGTTCTAAACAAACAAGACCTTTCACCTCATACATTGGTATCAACTTACAACAATCACATGCATTACATATCAGATGTTATATTATATACAGTATACTGTTATACTGTTTTTTTTTTGTTTTTTTTTGTAGGCCAAACTTCTTGGGAAATATCATAGTCTACATAATCTTAATCATCGGTTATTATTGCTAATGATTGATATTCTTCCATCCCAAAATGTAAATATAGGCCTAATAATATATGCAGCCTGCAAGATATTCTTAAATATTTTATGCCTACATGCCTAGACTTTGTCCTAGTAGGTAGGTCTACCTAGAAGTTCGAAATCCCAACAAAGCACTGCCAAACGTAAGATAATTGTGAATGTTACAATCTCAAAACGCATTGAACATTACAATAACCTTATAACGTTGAGTGTAAATAATTTTCACAAATAACGTAAATAATTTACTCAACCTTTAAGCCCTAAGCCCTTACGTAAGTTACAACTCACATATCAACCCACAATTCGTGTGACACAAGTACAGCGAAACGCAAGTTGTGGCCTTCTCGTCATCTGCACTTGCCATGATTTGATGAGGTTAGGGACAGACTACAAATTCAATACCACTTGTAACCACCGGTTCTAGAGTTGTCTATAATAGGAATAGCAAACCAGCTCGTCTTTATTGTTATCATTTTATTCTATAGGGCCAGGCCTATCGCGAGTCTAGGAGGAAACAGTTAACAGTTGTTAACTTAGTTATTATTTTATTATGTTTCATTTGAAGGTTATTTTGCATCAATTCAGGGGTCTATCTGATACAATTGGAAGTCACTCAATAATAGGCTATATCTTACTAGTAACAACATTTACTCATTTGACCCAGTGAGTATGATGAGACCACAGATGCCTTATTAAGTTATTGGAACAAGATTCCTATTGGTCAGTTGTAACGTAGCGCAAGCAAAACACAAGAAAATAATTACCATCAAATGCACTGTGCCGTGCACTCTTGTGTCAGTTGGAGATGAGGCCATATAGGTTAAGTATTGGTTCATATTTTTTACGCTGTGCTTGCGTTGCGCTAGGCCTAGGCCTATATATGCCAGTTTTTTGTAAGCCTCTACGGAAATTCTTAGGCCTGCATTCAATACTAGCCTATACCCTATCATGGATGAGAATGAGACACATAGACCTACAATGAAAACACCGAATGCAAGAATACTCTGAAAGTAAAATTGTTTAGGCATACCTTCTTCAAGTTGCCAGGAGAAGCTGATAGGCATGGACCTGAATCACTAAACAAATGTAATCTACTGGATAGTAGGTAGCGCGGTTTTCGCTTGAAATGATGCACTCTTAACTGCCATCTTCTCCTTCCTCTCTTCCTTATATTCAGCACTTGACAGAGGGGACGATGCCCTTGGATTATTCTACGACCTAAGTAAGGCCTTTGACACCATTGACCACCAATTACTCATCAATAAACTTAATGCCTTGGGCATCACTGGCCTGGCCCTAAACTGGATATCATCTTTCTTCTCATCTTTCTCCAGTCTTGATATAGGGTAGCCTCGGTCTAGGTTACGTTCCCATGAACGGTAGGCCTAGGGATCATCTGAAAGCGTTCACAAAGATTAGGCCTAGTAATGATAGACCTAGGCACAAAAGCTAGGCCACATTTGCCTTTGTTTGTTATTGGCCTAGGCCCTAGGCCTAGCTAGGCCTAGGCGTAGTCAGGATATCAAGGCCTAGAGCTCAATACACAGTAGGCCTAGGCCTAGCTAGACTCAATGCTAGGTCTAGGCTACCTATAAATGACCAAGGCCCTAGGCTTAGGCCTATAGGGCCAAGTTTGAGATGAAGGTAGGCCTAGGCCTAGGCCTAGGCCTACCAGACGCTTACAGTAGGCCTATGCTAGGCCTAGGGCCTAGGCCGTAGGCCCGAAACTATAGGTATATGGCTATATACGTACATATTAAAGTATTATGTATATACTTACAGGAATGAGCTAGGACCTTTGCCAAGTAGTCTCGCATCGCTAGGCCTTCCCCTTTCCAGGCTAGACTCATAACCTCACTTCTTGGTCTAGGCTACCATTTTTATGTTCTTCAAATGACTTGGTATTTTGTTACTGTGTTCGATGTTATAACAGACACTTCTTTATGTTCTAAAATCTCCACAAAAACGTCTGAGTGGTCCGAAGACATTATTTTAACTGTAAACACACGTGTTCTAAACAAACACCTCACCATTACACGCCGCTCTTGCCCTTGGCTTGGCTTGGGTTCAAACCCGGCTTGCGTAACGGACTGACTGACTGTTACCAACTTATGCACGCAAAAAGTGAAGACGTACTTTACACATTCTTTACATTATTATTTATTATGCTTTTCCCGTTCTTAGATATCAAATTAGAGATGTTTTTGTACAAATCTAATAAACTTATAATGATCTGAACCATACCGAAAAAATACGAATAATGCACTTCAATGAAAACTTATGTTGGTGCACCTGCTAATTGAATTTAATACCGCGGCTTAATATGATTATGATTGATATTATGTTTTTTTATGATTATATTTGTAAATTGTGTTTTGTAAGAAACACTTGGCATAAAACACTTGGAAGAGAATGCCATGACCATGGAATTTAAGAAACACTTTCCAGATTGTTACCTACGTTAGATTCTTATTGGTCGGTTATCCCATTTATCCCATCGGTTACAGTTCCCATTGATTACTACTCGTTACGGTTTGTTACGGTTACACATGATTCCCATTGTTTACGGTTCCCATTGATTACTAGTCGTTACGGTTTGTTACGGTGACATTTGGTTGCGTGTAAATCCCATCGGTTACGGTTCCCATTGATTACTACTCGTTACGGTTTGTTACAGTAACTAACACATGATTCCCATTGGTTATGGTTCCCATTGATTACTAGTCGTTACGGTTTGTTACGGTGACATTTGGTTGCGTATAAATCCCATCGGTTACGGTTCCCATTGATTACTACTCGTTACGGTTTGTTACAGTAACACATAATTCCCATTGGTTATGGTTCCCATTGATTACTAGTCATTACGGTTTGTTACGGTGACATTTGGTTGCGTGTAAATCCCATCGGTTACGGTTCCCATTAATTACTACTTGTTACGTTAGATTCTTATTGGTTGCCGTTACCATGGAATACGGTTGGTTACGATACGAAACATGTTCCAGTTTGTTACATTAGATTCTGATTGGTTGCCGTTACCATGGAATACGGTTGGTTACGATAAGAAACATTTTCCAGTTTGTTACATAAGATTCTTATTGGTTGCCGTTACCATGAAATACGTTTGGTTACGATAAGAAACATGTTCCAGTTTGTTACATCAGATTCTTGTTGGTTGCCGTTACCATGGAATACGGTTCGTTACGATAAGAAACATTTTCCAGTTTGTTACATTAGATTCTTATTGGTTGCCGTTACCATGAAATACGGTTGATTACGATACGAAACATGTTCCAGTTTGTTACATTAGATTCTTATTGGTTGCCGTTACCATGGAATACGTTTGGTTACGATAAGAAACATGTTCCAGTTTGTTACATCAGATTCTTATTGGTTCCCGTTACCATGGAATACGGTTGGTTACGATAAGAAACATTTTCCAGTGTGTTACATTAGATTCTTATTGGTTGCCGTTACCATGAAATACGTTTGGTTACGATAAAAAACATGTTCCAGTTTGTTACATCAGATTCTTATTGGTTCCCGTTACCATGGAATACGGTTTGTTACGAAGAAACATGTTCCAGTTTGTTACATTAGATTCTTATTGGTTGCCGTTACCATGGGTTACATCTATTGCTGGTTTATTACGCATTGTTCCGGTTAGTTACAATTTCAAATGGAATTCATTGGAAACATGTTACGATTGGTTCTGTGTGAAACCGTCCAGTTCTTATGTGTTACACTAAGAATTACATCTCGTAACCAACCAGTATCCATGGGAATTTTAAGCAGGGTATCCACTTTTATCCTCCAATGTATTTGCTTATCAAGTCTGATGAACAATTTTACGATTTTGTTTTTATTTTATTTTAAATGCAATCAATTACAACATTTCCTTTATAATTTGTGCATGTACGTACCAGTTTAAATATCAGTTTAAATATCAGTATATAACTTTTATTTTAGAGGTATATTTTAAGATAACATAATGACAGCTAATAACAGATAATAACAGCTAGTCCTGTGTGCAGTACAAGATTCTAGGTGTTAGTTGTTTCATCATTTCAAAAACTAACAACATAAGCGCCCCAAGGCACACCTGAAAATACTTTCGAACCAGTGGCACAAGCTCATTGCCTCGAGTTGCGCCGTTCACGAGCCGATCGTGGCAATAGCTACTGCTCTAGCCACTCTGTTTTATGGTTTCAAAGTTGTTGTGTTGGCATTTTGAGTTATGACGCCGATGTTGGTGAACCTGATATAAACGTCAATCGATAAAAATGGCGACTACTGTAATAAGCTTTCGGTGGTTAGATATTTTAGAAAAAGAGTTTGACAAGGCATTTGTTGACTTGGACATTTTAATTGGTAAGTTTGTGAAAGACAATTCTCTATTCAATTGTTAGTGTGTTCATTTTTGTCATAGTATTGAATAGTTTCTGTTCAATTTGGTCTCTAATACTTCTGACATCCAATGCTGTAGGGCAAATAGGCCTGCCATTACTGCCTAGCATTAGGCCCTAGAGTTTGGCATAATGTCAAGTTGTCAACTCAACAATATTCTAGCAATGACAAATTGCATTTTAATTCCTGTAGGTGTACGCATTTTACCCTTTACTGGCTAAGAGTAAAATGGAAATATCTTCACTAAAGGCTGCTGAATTTGATATGACTCATATAAAAGTACAATGATTCTTTTAACTTTTCTATGATTTGTTGACTAGGTACTGGGCGGTACAAGTCTTCATAAATATAAACATTTAGTTAGGTACGATAAATCTTTGTAAGCCAAAGCCACCAGATTTGTTTGCTTGATGTTCTGTCATAACCTATTAGGCCTTAACAGCATAATTTCTGCTAACCCTACTTTGCCCTGGGGCAGTTTAGGGAACACTGTGGTAGGCCTAGACATAAGCAATATAGTATTATGTTCACATTTAAGTTACTATTAATGCCAGCAGACAATTAACATACCCTAAATCGTAGTCCCAGCGTAACGAAAGAAAATGCACCACACGTTTGTCATAGGCCTACTCTAACATCACAGTACAATGTTACCACAAAGCTGTGGGAAATTCAGAAAGCCAGTAAACATCGCCGAATTAAAGCAGCTGTGTTGTCATTTAGTTGCACTGTATGCTTTTTGACAGCTGTCAACGCCTACAGCTAGGCAAAAATTTCTCGTAGGTTTTAGTGGTATTTCCTTAGACTAGGCAGGCAACCAATGGCTGATTCTGATAACTGTGTGATGTTTTTGTGGCTTTATTAATATTTAATCACTTAAGTTGATATTGACTTCAAAGTTCTCATTTTTGTTTAAGTTGAACTTCATTGTATTGATTTTTAAATGAACACTTGTTGTGATTGTGAAGTCTAATATTATTATATTTAGGCCTATGTGAAGAGAATTGCTAGTTCCTGCTCCTTTATTTCACATTTTTTCTGCCCTGACTCCATTCATAGATGTTTATGCTACACAACTCGTCCATTATTATATTAGAATTTAAGAAGGAAGCAAAAAATAAACGGAGTGGATAATCGTACGGTCAGCCGTACAAATAATGTTGCACTAGTCGTACGGTCAGGGCCGCCATCTTTAATTTCGCGAATTAAGCGCTAAACGGCGAGCGTCGGTATCACTGCGACAACAGCTGTGCAGCCACGCCGCGGTCGCGTCGTAGGATCATGGCGTTGCAAGAAGGCGATCGTTTTAGCAATCCGAGTGAATTTTTTGAGCAATTAGCCAAATCCAGGAGTGTAATTTTAGTTTGAATGGTTGGGTTAAGTATTCAAATTAAAAATACACTCCTTGACCAAATGATGACAATTTCCATATTTGAGCCATCTATAGGCATTGGGTTTGAAATCCAAACCCAATGCTAATAGGTAGGGATGACATCGGGTAGTAAAATCTGGATTCGATTCCAGCCCCTCTAGGATTCGAGTAACCCGAATCCTAAAAGTGTAAATCACTTCGCTCAACATGTTATTTGAAGACCATTGACCGCCCGTGGCAGAAGCTGCCAGCGTGCGTTCTGTCAGCCAGTGATGACGGTCGGGAAGGGGTGGGGGTAGGCCGAGAGCTAGTAGGAGCACAGGCCAGAACTCGCCCTCAGCAATCACACCTTATAAAATAGGCTGTCTATTTTTAATCAAGCCGATAACGGGTACCTAACGGAGCGGGAAAGTATTTTATGGAATGGAAACAAGTCATTTTGCTATCACCATTGTTGGAGCATTGTTGAAGCATACAACAATTCAACTAAAAATGTACCAGAACAAGATTCGAATCCTTAGAACGGATTCGGGTAATTTTTGGATTCGGGTAACCCGGATACCCGGGTACCCGATGTCATCCCTACTAATAGGTCATTTATAAAATACATCGTCTTGACATGTAAATCACGTTAAATATGGCAATATGGCGTACGTAAGTACATGAAAACACCCTAAAACCAATTCGACTGTCAGTATGAATCCTTGGATAAATTCGTGGCTTTCAGTTCAAGACGTTCAAAAGGTTGAAGGTTTTTATTGATATTGATATTTAACAAATACATGTTACAGCATGGATACCAGCCCCCAAAGAGCCTAAGCTTGCTATAAGGGGCTTTAACATTACAGTTTAGGGGGAGTGTTTACCTTGAACCACAATAGCAGCCGATCAGCTTGGGCATTGGGTTTGCAAACCCAATGGCTCGGGCTCACGTCCTTGAAGAAAAGATGGCCTCTAATTATTACGATGGTGACAGCTTAAAATATCCAACCTTCTTGACAATGATCACGTACATCGTTTACATCAGTGACTTTATGAATATCTCTCTGTATACACTATTTTAATCATGACCGTACGAATAATCTGGTAGGCTCTAGGCCTACCATATTATTACGCCTGGCCGTACAGTTTTCAGTGACCGTACGATTAATTTTACACTATTGTTACGGCGGGCCTCCATCCAATCAAATCATTGACCGTACGAATAATTTTGCACTATTATTACGGCTGACCGTACGAATATCCACAGCCAAAAATAAAATCATCCATTTTGGCTACATAGCCAAAATTCTTTGCTTTTATTTTAATGTTATTTATTTTATTTTTTTTACAAAGTTTAAATAACTCGACGTACACAGTTTGTCATCTAAAATAAGATGAAATTCCGTTGCTGGTCTTCCTAATCTCCTTTTCCCAAATAATTAAATAGTAACCTCCCTGATAACCCTCGTTATCAAACACCCTGACTGTAGTGGTTCAAGGAATGAAACAATACAATACAAAAATAAAACATGTTTTTTTAATTAACTTCCCGAAGGTGATATCGACAATGATGAACCCGATCTTGTGTACAACGCGCGACAGAAGATTTCCACGCTGAGTTCCTGCTTTGCCCAGCTGACACACAAAGCTCAAACCATCTTCCAGAATAGCGCTAAAGTGGAGGTAGGACCCAAGTTAATTGAACTAAAATAAAATGCAAACTCTTACCTACTTTATGATTGATATCTGACATTTCATCATGTCAATTATCAATCAAAGTAAGTTATTTTAACCATATGAAGTAAAGTCGTCTTACAATAACTTCAGTACCTAATGCTTTCGTCATCAATCAATTACGTGTTTACGGTCTTGGCCAACCCGAGCAGGTATTTGAATTAGCCACGGTCGCTGGTTGGCTACCGCTCACCCACCCGTGACGGAAGCAAATTACCGAAGATGTTGTACGATGACTATACTAGTTTCATAATGTTGGTTGCATTTTTCGGTAGTTGTCTGAAATCTGGAAGGTCAGTCAGATGTCATTGCGTAAGGTTTTTTTTTTCCTATGCCGAAAGTTTGATTTTTCAATCTTTTTTCTTCCTAGCTATCCAGTAAATATGTGCTTCCTTCTCTGGCCCGCTCAGGTTATTTGGCAGGGCGTCAATGTCAGATTTAAGTGCGGCACAGCTGAGGAGAAGGTTGGGAGAATCACTTAGCTGACCTATAAACTGTTTTCGGTGTTTTAATTTTAACCGGACGCTGAAACTGGAGGTCATATTGAAGTTCTTGTGTGCTCAAATGCATTGTGTACAAAGATCCGACTAAGCATGAATGCATGTGTGTATTCATGCAAGGTGCCGGCATTGTCATCACCGCATTAAGGCCATTCCAGCCCGCTTTCAAATATGCACACTGTTATCAGCTGTTGATATAGGGCCTATGAAGCAATGTGACCTCACTAACATCCCTCCACCCCGCCGAGCCGAGGTATCAGCAGGCAGCCAAGTAACTGGGCAGTCGAGTTACAGACACTGTGGAAGTAAGGTCGTATCGCTCGCTCCTCTAGCGTCAACTAATTACTTCATACGCAGTATCTATTATCTCCATAAGTTACATTGCTGGAGGCTTCAAGTCAATTCTTGATTATACGTATAGGGGGCCTTATAAATAATGACTAAGAAGTTTGAGGCATTTGAGGCTCAGTTCTTTCCGCATACATTGTTAATTGAAAAATGTCCACTTTTTACTCGTTCATTTATCGGTACACAAAACTTGTTGTATTGTAGTCCCTGTTTATGCTACAGCCATGTAATTTCATAGTCATTATTTCATAAGTATGTCAAATCGAGAAAAATATTAAAAACGTCACATTTAGTATTTTGTAACCATGGAGCCAGCACCGTAAAGTCGGAAGTGTATACGGCCAGTACGCGTAGAAATAACATGTTTTTTTTCTTTTTTTCTTCTGGTCATACTCGGGTAGACTTGGGTAAAGATATTTTGTTGTTGTAGCTTGTAAAAAAAATGTTTCAAGACTGTGTGCAAAGGGGAGGAATAGCCTTAACTAGATAAGCATGATGAATACACGTACATGCTTATCTAGATAATACATATGATGCTGGCACCTTGTCCGATTCCCTTCCAAGCGCAAATAGGCGAACGTTTGGGTCGTTGAGTTTGGCGGGATGATGAATGATGGCGGATATATGAGGTAATTTTTATTACTTTAAAGGAAAAAGGGAATTCCAATTCAGTACTGTGCTTGAATCCATTTATGGTAATGTTGGCTTCGTGAGGAATGCATTGTGAATCCACTGTTGCATGGTAAGGTTGGTACTTTTGGAATTTAGGCTATTCAAGATAAACTCAGAATACAGTGTATTTTATGTACATTCTTAATTTTCACTTCATGAGAACCACACAATTTTGTCTTCGTGGAGGCTACAGTCTAATTAAAACTTGAACATTATTGACTTAGGTTTACAACAAGTACCGTAGCACAAAATCCATAACCGGTACAAATTTAGCTATAAAGAAGTTGTGCTATTGCCTAATGTGCAATTCTAAACTAAGTGCACAAAATTTTGTAAATTGTTCAATTGCAATGGGTCTAGTCAAAGTGTATTTTTTGTCCTTTAAAATGGAAAGTGTTCAGAATTTTACTTTCGTGAAACCTTTCACTGAAACTGTTCTCAAAACGAGAAAAAAATTAAACTTGTTAAGTACGGAATCTGTCTCGAATACATTGTTCGTAAAGTAGCTCGGATGTTCGTTGGCTGCGTTGGATCATATATATCTGAATTTACAAACGAAAATCTGGCTAGTGTGATGTGCGTGTGGTTTCAAGTCTTTTGTACACCGGCTCGGAAACGCCTATCTCGACGGCGGAACTAACGACCCGAACTCATCCTCGGCATCCTCGTCCGGTTCTCGTTCCGAGTCTAGATCGTTCGTCTGATCGTCTCGACTCTCCGTCGCGACATTTACGCCCCCCGTAATAACGTCGACATTTCCCTCGACCTCTTGACCTTTTCGTCTCTTCTCGTCGTCTCGCGAAAGGTCGGTGCGCGTCTCGATACTCTCGTTGCCATTCGCCGTCGAAACGACCCTGTGCCAGAATGACGAGAATGATGGATCGGACGTTTTCGAATCGGCGGTATTCGCGATCTCCCCCTGCGAACCGGCGTTCATGCCGGTTTGATTAAACTGTTTAACTGTATGATTCACTTTATCGTCACTTTCATTCGTCGATATTTTCAAACCGACGTCGTCGGTTGTGTTTGTTGTCTGCTGGGATTTATTCGTAAAAGACGCCGCTGCAGCTATATTAGAGTTTAGAGGAGTGTTTAAAACTTGTACCGTTACTTCGAACTCGCTTTCGGGTGCTCCTTCCTCGATACCTGGCCGTGACCCGACGCTCTGGTTGTTTATTTCAACGTTCGACATTTTCAACGTTTCCATCGTGTCGTTGACTTCCGTCACCTTGACTTCCGTCACGTTAACGGTCAGTTTGACGGCGTGCTCGTCTTCGTCCGTTAGGTCGTCGTAGTAGAGTTGTTCCGACCGGTCGAGTTCCGACGAGGTCCTCTCGAAGTCGTAGTCGGACGGCATCTCCGTCCCGTTCTCCGTCAGCGAGAAGAGGTCGTCTGCGTTCTCTTCGACCGCGTTTGCCGCAACCGATTCTCGTCGGTCCCCTTCTAGCGTCTCTATGGGATCTCTGTCTGCGTTCGGTTCCGTTTCGGCTCGTTCCACATCGTCTTTTCTGTCAGCCGATCCGACGGCCGTCCGATTCATCGGCGCGCCGATCGTGTCGGCCCCGAATAATCGTGCCGGTATCGGAACGTCGTCGCTTGTCACGTTGTACGCCATCGTTTCGCCTACGTGCTCCTCGTTTGCTGGTATGTCTAAAACCCTCGCGTTGTTATTTACGGCGTCTACTCTACGACCGTTTGTTCTTCCTTCGTCGGTTTCGTTCGAGCTGGTTCGACACTCCGACGGCAATTTCGTGATGTCGACGTGGCTATTCTCAGCACTCGCGTTTTCCGTCTTAGGCTCCGTATGATCGTGAACACGGGTTCTGGAGTCGCCGTTCGTGTCCAAACGGTTTTTATAGACCTCGAGCGTTTTTTCGATAATGCGTTCGATGTATGCGTCGGCGACGACCGACGAGTCGTGCACGTTTGGTTGCGTTGCCGTGTTTCGAGTGCCCGTTTGTGTACACGTGAGCGTGGATAGTATTTTGTCGGCTATTATTGTGCTGGCAGTGTCGGTGTTTATGTTGCCGACGACGGCCGTGGAATTTCGATGGAGGATCGTCGCGAGAATCTGTTCGGCAATCGCAGAATCGTCGGGACAGGTTTTCGGGCAGGCGTCCGCGACGTTCTCGGGTACAACGTTCGAAGGGGGCGATTCGCCCAGTTGGTTTTGTAACACCTGAAAAACAAAAGTGGATATTTTTTAATTTTCAAAAAAGCTTCCGGCAGATGCATACTGCGAGGATTACAATGTCACTCAAAGGGGATAGGGGAAGGGAACGGATACCTTTCATACAGTGGATATACAAATTTTCCGTTTAGTGCCGAGCTAGTGCTAACTTAGCACAAATAACTTTTAATGCTTTACAATGTACAATTACTCTAAACAAAGTTCTCTGAATCATCGTGAGCTGCAAATTTCGAGTATGGTCACTGGTATAATCACAAGTTGTAGCCTACCTAGCTTGTGAAGAGCATTAAAAATTATGACTGCTGAAATAAAGTTCTCTCAAATTCACTGCTCTTATGTGGTGATAAAACAACATAACCCAATAACTGCTAACGGACAGCGTGTACAATGCGTGCCTGGGGAATAGCACGTACAATGCGTGACTGAGGAATAGCTTGTACAGTGCGTGCATGACGGACAGCATATACAATGCGTGTCTGAGGAATAGCACGTACAATGCGTGCCTGGGAGACAGCTTGTACAACGCGTGTCTGAGGAATAGCACGTACAATGCGTACCTGGGAGACAGCTTGTACAATGCGTGTCTGAGGAATAGCACGTACAATGCGTGCCTGGGAGACAGCTTGTACAACACGTGTCTGAGGAATAGCACGTACAATGCGTGCCTGGGAGACAGCGTGTACAATGCGTGTCTGAGGAATAGCACGTACAATGCGTGCCTGGGAGACAGCTTGTACAGTGCGTGCGTGACAGACAGCATAGTAGGTACCTTGATGCCAGCAAGCACGTTGGTGAGTCCCTCGCTGAGTTTCTCCAGACCCCTGTGTTCGCCGACCGCCTGCAGTATGGTCGCCTCGAGTTGTTTGGCCTGCTGAGGCGACTGTATCCCCGTGTTGGTGCTAGTACGTACCTTGATGCCGGCGAGCATGTTGGTGAGTCTCTCGCTGAGTTTCTCCAGACCCCTGTGTTCGCCGACCGCCTGCAGTATGGTCGCCTCGAGTTGTTTGGCCTGCTGCGACGACTGTATCCCCGTGTTGGTGCTAGTACGTACCTTGATCCCGGCGAGCACGTTGGTGAGTCTCTCGCTGAGTTTCACCAGACCCCTGTGTTCGCCCGCCTGCAGTATGGTCGCCTCGAGTTGTTTGGCCTGCTGAGGCGACTGTATCCCCGTGTTGGTGCTAGTACGTACCTTGATGCCGGCCAGCACGTTGGTGAGTCCCTCGCTGAGTTTCTCCAGACCCCTGTGTTCGCCGACCGCCTGCAGTATTGTCGCCTCGAGTTGTTTGGCCTGCTGCGACGACTGTATTGCCGTGTTGGTGCTGTGGCCGATCGTCCTGATCACGTTACTGTTGTGTGTCTTGAGCATCTCCTGTAACGCGACCACCTGCTTCTCCATGTCGTGACTCCTGCAAACGACGTCACAAAGAAGAGAGGCCGTTTGTGTTCACCTACCTTGCGGAACACCCGATTTTGGTCTGTTAAAATCGGTTTAAAATTGTCCCAAAAGAAAATCAAAATATGTCATCCTATAGAGAATTTAGTGCTCTTTCTTCTGATGAATGTTTTTTTTATTCCAATAAATATTTCCGTTTTGCAGATATTCTTAATTACTGTATTTTCCATATCAACTAGCACAGCGGCAAATTTTGGGTTCAATCGCGGCTGGTTTATTGCTCTCTTTGGTCAAGGTTGTAAACTTCAATCACGTTGACAGTTTCTCCGACCAGCAAGAAGGGTAGATGCATAGCTTCCAAAATGAAGTGACCTCCGATTATTTTGTCTCCGAAATAAATAACCTAAGTCCTAAACTCTAAGTTAACATCACGTTCAGAATTTGAGGATCGCTAAAGTTAATAATTAAAACTTACAATTGTGTTTAATTGTTGATACAGTGGGGGTATTAAGGTATTTTTTCGCTGTCGTTGGAGGTCAATATGGCTTGGAGCTGCCTGTACTATAAGGGATGGTGATTACTTTGCGGAAGAAAGGCATGATTGACATTTATGGTATCTAATAACACCAATAACTTCTTTTGAGGTTTGATTTTACAACTGTGTAAGTTGAAATGGAAAATACAGTAGGTGTGAAAGGTGTCCAGCAACATTACATTACAAAACGTAATTAAGAACATCTGAAAAACGGAAATGTTGATTGGTACAAACAAATAAACGTACGTATGAAAGAGCACTACATTTTCTATTGGATGACATATTTTGATTAAATACATTTGGGACAATTTAAACATTCAAAGAAATTTTAACCGAACGAAATCAAGAGTTCAGCAGGCCGGTTTGTCATACAGCCTTAAAGTACGGTATATATCCAAGTATGATTTATAACCAAAACTCCAATTTTGGTGATCATGAACAAGTAGTGGTGGCAGTTTCACACCGTTCGCTTGAACGTGTTCCGCAGTTTCGTACACGCTACCGGCGAGATGTCTCCGCAGGTAGCATGTCACCGAGACATCAGCCTTGAACTGCATGTATTGTGTGTATATTTATAATTAATCGTTAGTACTACTTTTTCTAATTTGTTATTCATAGATGACTCATAAACATTGGGGGAACAGTTTGGCAGGTGTTTAAATGCATTGATTGCCAAGGATAAAAGCAAAATAGTTTGTGGCATACATACTGGTAGCTACATGCAGATGATGTTTACATACATTTAGTTAATTTCTGTGGATAGATAATCGAACAACTTTCATAGATAGTCTCTGTCCAGAATTTAATATTCATTTTAGGAACATCAATAAATTTGCATATAGAATTTTAATTGTACTACAACAGTTCTGTATTACATATTATTGTTGTAGGCTACATTTATTTATGTTTTCTGAAAATGGTATCAAGTCCTTATCAGCTATTTTCTAGATAAGCTGCTGGGGGTTCTTTATCTATTCCCTCATTTATTCACTACAGACATTCACATTAGATCCACATAGCCATTAAGCCCGTCATTTGTCGTTTCCGTTTTACCACACGTAAATGGGATGTAGGTACCGAAATTAGGTTCTAGATCTATATTTCCAAATTTAATCTAATAGTTTACATAATTTATTTTCATTTTTTTAAATAGTCCATTCCGAATTATTTTACCAAGGTTTCAGGCTTGTAGTATGTAACAATTAACTAGTCTTGTGAAGTATAGGAGCCTTTAAAAAAGAATAAACGTTAAATATGAGATGAGAACACAGTAGTTGACGGGTACGTACGTCGTTATCTCTGACAAACTGACAGCTCCATTGAACCTGAGTGCCGACCGGCTACTTGTGATGATCTTTTTAACACTTTCAATGTAATCAGTAATAAGTTCTTGAGCTAGGAAATGAAGCATTTTATATGTTAATCCATTCAAATTATGCTAATTTACGAGGAAAGCCGTTAGTTATACCACTTTGAAAGGTCTTGCAGCTGTTCATTAATCGTTGAGTGATGTTTACTTTGCTTCAAGGGGTCACGCACACGGTTGATCGCTGCTGGTCCAATCAATCGTGAAACCAAAGTTTGTGTGTGAATCACACTGATAAGTCTTGTTTCTTTACTGTCTATTATTGCAATCATGCTACTGGAGAGGATGAAGGTGAAGGACAATTACAAAAAAAAGATATGCCTTATGCAGAATTTGAACCCACATCCCAAAGTGGCATTTGGCTAAACAATAAGCCACCGTGGCGGTTGACGTGGAATTTATATCAATCAGTCGAATCGAAAAACGTAACAAATCCGTCTTAAGGTTAAGTCGAGGGATGACTGGTAACCAGTAACTCGAGCTATGGATATGTTCAGTGCTTGCTAGCCACGTTGCACATAACCAGAGACCGGAGTTTATGGTATTAACGATAAACGCGATTTTCTTAGAAAATGTTTTATAACTACAGATGTGGACGTGTTAGGTACTTGTGGTGCTGGAAATGACATTTTTTTTCGCGCGAATTTTCGCGATTTTTAAGTATAGCCGCGATTTGAGCGATTCTACCCATTATTCACGAATAACGTTGGAATAAAATAAATAAATGACAAATTTGCGATTTACCGTCCAATTTTTACGTTTTTGTGTCAACAGTCACGTCACGGCCGAACGGCATCCTCGGCAACGCACTGCAATTTGGAGACATAGATTAAGGAAACTAGTGTGAGTATAGGCTTACAACAAGTGTTCACTGTTTTACGTAGGCATACTCAGTGATTCATTGATTAATTAATGTGTTTATAGTTGTGCTATGTACCTAATAAATGTAGGTTGATAAATATTTGTGCTCTAATTTTTAGCCTATGCTATTTCCATGGTCCCAAAAGTAGCCAAAAATAGAAAAAAATTAACACCGCTGTAAAAACGATTTTATCCAAAATATTCAACACCAATTCACCACCTTTTTAAATCTTAAAAACGAAATATTCAAAACATTTTCACCATAAACTCCTGCCTCTGCACATAACCCATCCTTCACTAAACACTTCTAAGACAGACAAGTGTTTTTAATAGGTAGTTCCTTCCACCTCTTTCCATGATATTCTTTTTTTTTCTACATTTCATTGTAGGTATCCAGTATTTTTTTAAATAAATAAATAAATTATATAGAGGGGGCTGGACAGAAAGGAACAGGAGTCTCATTTTTACTGGTTGTATCAAGACACATGATGACATAAATATGTCAATGTGGGCTTAAGAGAAGATGAGAAAAAGATATACCTAATACTATTATAGAAACTCGTCAAACCACATAATTATTATTTTAAGACGAGAAGTAAAGTCACCCGGCAAGGTCGCCCACCCACCTGTTGTGTATCCGGTCGAGTATCCGCTCGAGCACGGACGCTATCTCGGCCTCGAGCTGAGACTCGTTCTCCTGGACGCGGTGGCAGCCGTCGATGAAGAGGTTGTGATCCTTGGCGAGCTCCTCGTAGTTTGAGTCCATCTTGCGGACGAGGTTGCCAAACTCTTTGGACAGCAGGTTCGAGAGCGCGTCCCAGCCCTCCAGCGAGCCTGCGAACACGGCACTCGTGATTCCGTCGCTCTCGGTGGCATAACTAGGGGGTTCAAGCCCCCCCCCCCCCCCCCCAAAACTACATCGAGACTGATATTTACTACTTCTTTTGAACTAGAAGATAATAATATGATACGTTAACGATAATTGACGTTTGTTAGGGACGAGTGTGTACCCATTGCATACATCAACATTTCATTTCGTTGTAGGAACTATCGTAAACAATAATGTAATAATATAAACAAGTGGGTAATGCTTTGAGTTTTATTCTTCGACTCTAAAAAGCACAAAAAACTCGAAAAAACTTCGCCTTCGGTAAAACAGCCTCGGATAGTTGGGGCTTTGCCCCAGATCTCTTCTCACTTTCCTCTGTCGCTCTGCCAATGCTCTTGGGCTAGAAAACTATTGTTGCCACTAGCATCGAACCCTGCATGCAACATGTGGGTAACCAACTTACTGGCGGCTTCTTTCTCCTTGTACTGCTTGTTGCCCTGTTGCATGACGATCTTCCTGTGTCCCAACGTCTTGAAACCCTCCTGTATCTCTCGTCGGGTCGCGTTGGTCAGCGACATCGAGTTCTTGACAAGACCCTCCAGCGACTGACTCTGGTGATTCAGGTCGTTGAACATCTTGTTGACCTGCGGAAAAGACGCGATCATACATACAGGTGTTTGAAAATGGTTAATTTTTTCCAAAATTTCTTTAAAAAAATGCAAAAAGTGGTGTTATGTTTTTTGCATTCCTCCCATTGCAAAACAGAAATAAAAAAACACGTTTTGTTTTATCGCGTCTTGCGAAAAACAAACACCTCTAGGCCTACTCATAGGTCAAATAGCTGATTGTGGTAATTCTCTATTCCAGAGTAGCCTGATATTCCCTTTTCCTCCCATTCATCCTTTTAATTATAAATTCTTCTTCTTGTTCCGATCCTCCAATCCTTCCCCGACGTCATATGACCGAGCTGTCGAGTACATCGTAAAAAAAATCAATCAATCAAAATCAAACATGTTATGACAATGGTCGAGCTCTACCCTGCCCTGTGCTACATACTCAAAGGAAAAATTTTACATCTCATGGTGGGGTTCTACTCTGCCCCTCCGGCTCTATAAATAAATAAAAAATAAATAAATAAATTCACATTTAGAATCTACCCACTCAGTAATGATACTGATTTTCAGTGGGGGACTTAAATTTAAAGCGACTAAACCAACCCTGTAGGATCTGAACACCATCGACGAGTGAGCGATAACCAATCAAAGATCGATATTTCAAATACGAAACATGTGAATCAGTGATTGGACAGTGCGAACACCTGCGGACAAATGTCAGAATCATCAAGGCCGATTCAGAACAATTTATTGAGTGCTTCGTTGCTAGGACGGCTCCAAAGTCACCGTTTACTTATTCCTAAGACAAGAAATAATGGAACTGAATACTTAATTGAAGTTAAAAAACTTCTGCCTGCACCGGGATTTGAACCTGGGACCTTCTGCATTGGAAGCAGGGATGCTAACCACTGGACCAACGAGCCACCTATACTCCTACCTATATACTAGGGCTGCCCAACGATATCGATTATTCGATACAATATCGATAATAGATAAATAATTCGATATCGAGATAGAATTAATATAAGCGTACATATCGCGATATCGAACTTGTGCCTAATAAGCTAATTGGTACAAAAAAACAATTACGTATCACGTCACGCCAACCACACCATCGCTGTTTTGTGTGGATATTTTACAATTTGAATAGTACAACGAACAATTGACACACATAGTAAGACATTTCAAAGCTAAAATTTACTTTACGTAATATTGTTTAAAGAATGACCTCTAGCTGGCCTGTAAATCCTAAAAACAGACGAGAAAAGTTTTGATGTGGCGATATCGCCGATATCGATACGTCACTTGAAAACTGCGATATCGCGACGCGATATCGATATTTCTTCCTGCGATATCGATATGATTTTTTTTATCGTTGGGCAGCCCTACTATACTCAAAGACCTCTCACCTTGGTGGCGACGTTCTCCATGCTGGTCGAGAACGCTTCCATCTCCCTCTTGAACGCTTCCCGGTCTCCGTCGTCGTCGTTGAGCAGGGTCGTCGCGGTCCCCGGGTTCGAGCCCCGGACAAACGTCCCCGGGTTCGAGCCCCGGACGAACGTCTCGAGCAGCAACGTCAGCGTCTGGTTCTGGTTCCGTTCGAACTCCTCGAACTGTCGTTGCAGGTCGTGGAGTTGGGTCTCAACGTCGACTATCTCGGACTCGCGCTCGGCGCGGCTGATGCGGACGAAGCCCGACTCGATGCTCGACTGAAATCGTGCGAAAATGTCGACATTGAAATTCTCATTAATTAAAAAAATAAATTAATTCACATTTAGAGTCTACCCACTCAGTAACGAAACTAATTATCAGTGGAGGACTTAAATTTAAAGCGACTAAACCAACCCTGTAGGCTTCGAACACCATCGACGAGTGAGCGACAACCAATCAAAGATCGATATTACAAATACCAAACATATGAATCAGTGATTGGACAGTGCGAACACCTGCGGACAAATGTCAGAATCAACAAGGCCGATTCAGAACAACTTTGAATTTATTGAGGTTTTCATTGCTAGGACGGCTCCAAAGTCACCGTTTACTTATTCCTAAGTCAAGAAGTAAGGGCACTGAATCCTATTAGAAATTAAAAATTCGTAGCCAAAAAGGGATAGAATGCTCAATTTTTTAAAGAACTTGGACTAACAAAACAATCTTACACATGATGAAACCAAGACTCTTAGACAGAAAGAATTTTAAGTGACAATACACACAACATGAACAAGAACCATGATCATAAATTAAAATATACTTACCAAAGTGTGTTAATTTTCAAGAGCACCCGCTTTCTTTCTCGGATGCGAGGGCATTCTCGTCTGAAGACGAGAGTGGATGCTTTCGAAAATTTACGCACTTTGGTAAGTGTTTTTTTTTTTTTAGTTATGACCGTGTTTACTGTTCATGTTGTGTGTGTTTTACGTATTACGTTACATTGTTGACAGTATCCTAGTCAGGCCTCGTGAAATATTCTATATCACTCGACTGCTAAAACCAATTAATGGAAGATTTATGTATAGATACGTTGTACGGATTTGGTAACATAGTTGGAAAATTTATAGTCTACACATGACAAATAAATGTGTGTTCGCTGCTGCTGTTGATGTAACGAAGTATTTCTGGTGTTCGGGGAGCTCATTGCTAAACGGAAAGAAACCCATTGAAATTGATTTTTATTTTTTTATGGTTTGATTGATTGTATGACGATTTGAGCTAGTATCCGTTTGTTTGTTCATCTTTTATCTTTAGCAACATTGTCTGAAGCCAATCGGTAGTTGTACCGGTACAACTGAAACGTGAACTCCGAGCGAGCGTGTCATTAGATCACCCACCGTAAACAGAGTAAATCGTTAAATGTTTTCGTCCGTCTTGCGGAGCAAAGTTCACTTGATGCCATCAGCTTTGTCAATATACTTAATGTATTGGTGATTGTGATACAGTTTACTTTACATTATGTCACATTTCCCAGTGAAGAATATTATGCATTCTACATATTGATCCAATGTTTTTTTTTTTTTACGTTTTTCAGTTGTACGTTTTTCTCAGTCTGGCATTATCAAATAGAAAAGCTAGAAAAGAACGAAACTAGTTTCCATAACACTTGCAAGTGTAGATGAAACTGGGTAGGGCCTATTTCAAAATAATTTAATTATATTTCTCCGACTCAACACTGAACCCAATTAACAGATTTTTTCAGTGTTTGTCAAGATTATGTAAGTAGGTGCCAATCAGCTGGAATGGTATATAATGAGAGGAAAGGTCAAGTTATTTTGTGTTTGTTTAATAGTGTAGACTCGTTGAGCGTGAAAAAAGATCAACGATAATCGAAATCTTGGGACACGAGAACAATTGCGCACTACCTAGGTACCATTGAAATTAAACGGCTTTGGATGCCAACGTGCGGTTCCCACCTGTATCTTTGCCACGTCCGTGTCTATCCTGTTCTCCATGTACGCTATTCGATGTATCAGTCTGTCGTAGAGGGAGTCTATCTTGCGATTAATGTGCTCCTTGGTTTGCGTGTCCTTCATCTGGTACGAAGTGATCGCCTGTAACATTGGAAACAACATAATATAGACTGGTAACAAGTAGACCCATCTGCGAAAATCCAGCAAATTGAGACAAATAGATGATTTTCAGAATTGATCTATAGAGGGCCATGATTTGCTCTATCTAAGGGTCCTTGATAGGTATGATAAGGTGCTATTAAATAGCCCTTTAGATCTTCAATGACAACAATGCACAACAGTGTAAATTTTACACTGTTGTAGATCTTCAATGACAACAATGCACAACAGTGTAAATTTTACACTGTTGTGCATTGTTGTCATTGAAGATCTAAAGGGCCGTGATTAGCTCTATCTAAGGGTCCTTGATCAATTCTGAAAAAGGTCTATTAATTTTCTCCAGAATTTTTTTCAGTTATTTGTTTGGTAAACTCGTTAGAAGTGTTAACGGAACATACTGTAACTAGTGAGCTAACTCTTTAGCTTTTGCTTAATTGGTGTACTGTACATTGAAATACTACTTGAGATGCACAACATCCCCTATTTATACTAGATTTGTGTAACTTATAAGAAACCCAAAGAAGAGTAGTTATTCGAGTGATAAAAATAAAGTATAATAAGTGTTTCTTTGAGTGTTTTTCTTATTAGTCCAGCATCAAATGGAATCCTGTGCAATTTCGAGGAAAGAGTATAGCATCATATACCAATGTGTTCATGAGGTTTTACAGTATTTAGCGCACTTTGGTGCCAGAGCGATATCCGCGACTGGGGGCGGGGGCGGTGCCCCCAATTTTGACTACGCATTGCATTGAATATCGCTCAATTACGGCCAAACGGTTGGTCTGACAACGAAAATGATGATTATAAAATATATTTGTGTGTAATTGATAAATATTTCCTTGTCACAATTATTCATGTACGGTACATAGTGCGAAAGTTATCGTCAATTAAGTATAAAATTAATATATTCTCAATATATAAAACCATGGGACAACCATATATTATCAAAACATTACAAACACATTCATACACGTATAGAAATGTCAGAGTGTTGCCATATCGGTGATTTTTTTTCATAATTTTATCTTCAAGCGATTGGTATTAGTGAAGTATTAAAGACAAGAATGCGTGGGGCTTTTGTGCGCCCGCTAAACACAGGTGTAATGCATAGAAGCATTGGCAATCATAATATTGTACTATTTCGAAAGAAAAGTACACTTATATCTTCGGTTTAGCTTGCAAAATAAAAATTTTGATGGTGCCAAGCTCCAAAATTAGGCGTTTACAAGTTATACATAAAAACAAAATGGCCGACTCGCATGAGGTTTTGCCTATTTATCTTCACAATCGTGCATTTTTTGGCAAAACTTAATATGACAAAAATTGTTTCTAGTAAAATTCTACACACATATAATACTTGGATATTTTCATAGGAAGTACTACTTACGTACCAATTTAATTTTTGTATGTGTGCATTTGAACTCAAATGTACAAAACTTGGCTCCCGTTCGCTTCTTGATGAAGCAACTGTGACCTACGGGAGTGTTCTTAATATCTTCTTTTAAGCTCATCAAATAATAATATTGATGGTGCCAAGCTCCAATGATAGGCGTTTACGTGTTGCATGTGAAAAACAAAATGGCTGTCACTTCAGGTGGTTTTGGCAATTTATCTTCATAACCGTACTATTTATGACAAAATCTAACATGACAAAAAATATTCCTTGTAAAATTCTACATACAATTCATATTCAGGTATTTTCATATGATTTACCATTTACCTACAAATTTAGATTTGTGTATGTTAATCTGTACTCAAATGTACATGCATTGGCTCCCCTGGGCTACTTGATGAAGCAAGTATGGACTATGAGAGTGGGCTAAATCTCTTCCTTTTAGCTTATAGAACAATAATTTTGATGGTGCGAAACTCAAGTACTAGGCGTTCAAGAGAAACACGTAAAAAAAAAAAAACATTTGAGTACTAATTAACATGAAGAAATTTTAATTTTTAGGTTAATGGTAAGTCCTATAAAAATATGTAAATATCATATTTGTGTACAATTTTACAAGAAATAATTTTTGTCATATTACATTTTGTCATAAAACGTACGGTTATGTCGGTAAATTGGAAAAACTACCTATAGTAGTGGCCATTTTGTATTTTACGTGTAACTCGATAATGCCCCATATTTAAGGTAGGCACCATCACAATTATTACTTTATAAGCTATAAAGAAGAGACTGAGCCCACTCCTATACTTGCTTCATCAAACAACCGACGAATGTACATCTGAATACACCCTATTAGCGGGCATTTTGTTTTTTGCGTGTTTCTCTTGAACGCCTAGTACTTGAGTTTCGCACCATCAAAATTATTATTCTACAAGCTAAAAGGAAGAGATTTAGCCCACTCTCATAGTCCATACTTGCTTCATCAAGTAGCCCAGGGGAGCCAATGCTTGTACATTTGAGTACAGATTAACAGACACAAATCTAAATTTGTAGGTAAATGGTAAATCATATGAAAATACCTGAATATGAATTGTATGTAGAATTTTACAAGGAATATTTTTTGTCATGTTAGATTTTGTCATAAATAGTACGGTTATGAAGATAAATTGCCAAAACCACCTGAAGTGACAGCCATTTTGTTTTTCACATGCAACACGTAAACGCCTATCAATGGAGCTTGGCACCATCAATATTATTATTTCATGAGCTTAAAAGAAGATATTAAGAACACTCCTGTAGGTCACAGAATTGCTTCATCAAGAAGCGAACGGGAGCCAAGTTTTGTACATTTGAGTTCAGATGCACACATACAAAAATTAAATTTGTACGTAAGTAGTACTTCCTATGCAAATATCCAAGTATCATATGTGTGTAGAATTTTACTAGAAACAATTTTTGTCATATTAAGTTTTGCCAAAAAATGCACGATTGTGAAGATAAATAGGCAAAACCTCATGAGAGTCGGCCATTTTGTTTTTTATGTATAACTTGTAAACGCCTAATTTTGGAGCTTGGCACCATCCAAATTATTATTTTACTAGCTAAAACGAAGATATAAGTGTACTTTTCTTTCGAAATAGTACAATATTATGATTGCCAATGCTTCTATGCATTACACCTGTGTTTAGCGGGCGCACAAAAGCCCCACGCATTCTTGTCTTTAATACTTCACTAATACCACTAGCTTGAAGATAAAATTAGGGAAAAAAATCACCGATATGGCAACACTCTGACATTTCTATACGTGTATGAATGTGTTTGTAATGTTTTGATAATATATGGTTGTCCCATGGTTTTATATATTGAGAATATATTAATTTTATACTTAATTGACGATAACTTTCGCACTATGTACCGTACATGAATAATTGTGACAAGGAAATATTTATCAATTACACACAAATATATTTTATAATCATCATTTTCGTTGTCAGACCAACCGTTTGGCCGTAATTGAGCGATATTCAATGCAATGCGTAGTCAAAATTGGGGGCACCGCCCCCGCCCCCAGTCGCGGATATCGCTCTGGCACCAAAGTGCGCTAAATACTGTGAAACCTTATGAACACATTGGTATATGGTGCTATACTCTTTCCTCGAAATTGCACAGGACTATGATTTTCGACACTTTGATGCTGGACTATATGGTTTTATAGACTAAATTTTAAATTATAATGGATATCTCAATTATCAATAATGATATTTCACTATCAATTATTATTAACTTATTGAATTGTTGTAAGTACCTAATGTATCAGCAATATCGATTATTGTGCATTCTTAGGGTTATAATATTTAATATGAATCAAGTTTTAATGAAATGGACTAGGTAGTTCGTATCCCTCTAATAATAGTACCCACCTCCAAGAGCTTGTTGAATTGTTATAAATAATCTATCAGCAATATTGATTATTGTGCATTCTTAGGGTTATAATATTTAATATGAATCAAGTTTTAATAAAATGGACTAGGTAGTTCGTATCCCTCTAACAAGTACCCACCTCCAAGAGCTTGTCCGTCCTCAACTCTAGCAACGTCTCCACCCTCCCTATCCTCGTCTCTATCGACTCCAGCCTCCGCACGTAAGTCTCCACGTCCCACCGCCCTCCGTAGCGGACAGAGTAGTACGAGTCGAGGGCTCGCAATCGCTCGTCGATGGAAAACAGGGCCGACTGGAGGTTCTGTAAGAGACGAGCATTATATGTCACACATTTAGTCTCCACGTCCCATCGCCCTCCGTAGCGGACAGAGTAGTACGAGTCGAGGGCTCGCAATCGCTCGTCGATGGAGAACAGGGCCGACTGAAGGTTCTGTAAGAGAGGAGCATTATATGTCACACATTTAGTCTCCACGTCCCATCGCCCTCCGTAGCGGACAGAGTAGTACGAGTCGAGGGCTCGCAATCGCTCGTCGATGGAAAACAGGGCCGACTGGAGGTTCTGTAAGAGACAAGCATTATATGTCACACATTTAGTCTCCACGTTCCACCGCCCTCCGTAGCGGACAGAGTAGTACGAGTCGAGGGCTCGCAATCGCTCGTCGATGGAGAACAGGGCCGACTGAAGGTTCTGTAAGAGACAAGCATTATATGTCACACATTTAGTCTCCACGTCCCACCGTAGCGGACAGAGTAGTACGAGTCCAGGGCTCGCAATCGCTCGTCGATGGAAAACAGGGCCGACTGGAGGTTCTGTAAGAGACAAGCATTATATGTCACACATTTAGTCTCCACGTTCCACCGCCCTCCGTAGCGGACAGAGTAGTACGAGTCCAGGGCTCGCAATCGCTCGTCGATGGAGAACAGGGCCGACTGAAGGTTCTGTAAGAGACAAGCATTATATGTCACACATTTAGTCTCCACGTCCCACCGTAGCGGACAGAGTAGTACGAGTCGAGGGCTCGCAATCGCTCGTCGATGGAAAACAGGGCCGACTGAAGGTTCTGTAAGAGACAAGCATTATATGTCACACATTTAGTCTCCACGTCCCTCCGTAGCGGACAGAGTAGTACGAGTCGAGGGCTCGCAATCGCTCGTCGATGGAAAACAGGGCCGACTGAAGGTTCTGTAAGAGACAAGCATTATATGTCACACATTTAGTCTCCACGTCCCTCCGTAGCGGACAGAGTAGTACGAGTCGAGGGCTCGCAATCGCTCGTCGATGGAGAACAGGGCCGACTGAAGGTTCTGTAAGAGACAAGCATTATATGTCACACATTTAGTCTCCACGTCCCATCGCCCTCTGTAGCGGACAGAGTAGTACGAGTCGAGGGCTCGCAATCGCTCGTCGATGGAAAACAGGGCCGACTGAAGGTTCTGTAAGAGAGGAGCATTATATGTCACACATTTAGTCTCCACGTCCCATCGCCCTCCGTAGCGGACAGAGTAGTACGAGTCGAGGGCTCGCAATCGCTCGTCGATGGAAAACAGGGCCGACTGAAGGTTCTGTAAGAGACAAGCATTATATGTCACACATTTAGTCTCCACGTCCCATCGCCCTCTGTAGCGGACAGAGTAGTACGAGTCGAGGGCTCGCAATCGCTCGTCGATGGAAAACAGGGCCGACTGAAGGTTCTGTAAGAGACAAGCATTATATGTCACACATTTAGTCTCCACGTTCCACCGCCCTACGTAGCGGACAGAGTAGTACGAGTCGAGGGCTCGCAATCGCTCGTCGATGGAAAACAGGGCCGACTGGAGGTTCTGTAAGAGACAAGCATTATATGTCACACATTTAGTCTCCACGTCCCACCGCCCTCCGTAGCGGACAGAGTAGTACGAGTCGAGGGCTCGCAATCGCTTGTCGATGGAAAACAGGGCCGACTGAAGGTTCTGTAAGGGAGGAGCATTTAGTCTACTACACACCATCAGCTCAGTGAAGATATAGCTATATTTATTGAAATATATTTACTTATTTATTTATTTATTTATTTATTTATTTATTTATTTATTTATTTATTTATTTATTTATTTATTTATTTATTTATTTATTTATTTATTTATTTATTTATTTATTTATTTATTTATTTATTTATTTATTTATTTATTTATTTATTTATTTATTTATTTATTTATTTATTTATTTATTTATTTATTTATTTATTTATTTATTTATTTATTTATTTATGTATTTATTTATTTATTTATTTATTTATTTATTTATTTATTTATTTATTTATTTATTTATTTATTTATTTATTTATTTATTTATGTACTTATTTATATTTGCAACAGATCATCACCTCCTTCCTCTCTAAAATGGTTATTTTCCATGCCTATTCAGACCACAAAAAAGTTAATATTAAACACGAACTACAATAGTATTTCTAACAATGTAAGGAACAAAATGTAAAAAGATGTATCCTTTGTAAATCAGTTTTAGATCTGAATAGGATATACATTAAATAAATTTAAAAAAAAAAATTGTTTAGGATTGACATTGAAATACTAGACTATTTACCTTCAATAGTTTTGAATGTTGCTTGCTACACCTTTGATTAAGAAACGAAGAAAAGTAACTGTTTGTTCTTTGTTTCATGCAGACCATATAGGGCTACATTTTAAAACTATTCCCTGTTTGTACATGTATGTATGCAGTGTATTGTATGTCATTTTAGACGTACATACATATAGAGTTAAAAGTGCAAATCTAATGACACAGCATTCTGGATGTGTTAATGATGTGTCCCTTGCATGGTACCACAAAAGAGTTACCGTATTGCTTGGTTAACACGTTGGTTGTAAGGTGTGTGTGTGTATAACATTGCATTTAAACTGTATAGCCTATATAGCTTCAGGTTCCATGCAACGCGCGCATCATGTCACTGTTGGAGTCACTTCCCCTTGAGTATTTGTTTTTTCAAATGTCCCGAAGTTGTGCCCCGCTCGTTTATCCTTTCCCCGATTCTTAGCAGCCGCTTGATATGAACCGTACAACACTACGTTTCGTTCACAGCCTGTTTTTTTTTGTTTTTTTAATTTGAATATATTATTATTTTAGATTTGTTCAGTTTAATAAGATTTTAATCAACCAAAAAGAAATCTTGGCGTTACGAGTAAGTAAACATGCAATCCAAACAAACGCGCGCATTCGAGGGATTGTGGTTTTATATGTTATTTATTTTGTTTGTAATTATCTTACATTTTTATCATTTTCTCTGTATTCGGTTATCATTCTAATTTACACAACTAAAATTTGGAGTATAGGAGTTATTTACATGTTTGCGTGTTCTACTCTCGTGAATGAGGTGTGAACGAAACGTTCGGTCCCCCCCCCCCAATCCCGTCCACGTGCATCTTGTCGACGCTCCTGAAATAAACAAGACTTAGGGCAGCGCTGAGCGAAGAGAGGTTTTTGATTGGAATTTCGGGAATAGTGGCGATTAGTTCACAGTGTCAGTAGACACACGTTATAGTCACGTCGTGTTTCCTCGTGACCTCTCGGGATCCCTCGGGTTCATCTCTGTGTGACTTTAGAGGAACGTAATTCCGATGATGTTTACAAATTCACTACGATTTTTTATAAAACTTTTCGAAACTTTCGCTGGATTTTTTTTTTTTTTTTTAGTGCTCGCTTACGGAATCTCAAGAACGGAATGTAATTTGTTAAGTGCCGGGATTATAAGCAATAAATGAGCTATTTTGTAGCTATAATAAAGATAGTTTCAAATCATTTTATTTGTAACTTTGCCATGGAATTATATTTTCCCCCTAGAGACATACTCTCAATTGATGCTACAAAAACACATCGAATAACACGAGAACACAGTCTCATGTAGGCCTAGTTTCGTAAGCATTAATGGTATAATCAGTAGGAGTGTTTTTTTTTCGTAAGCAGTAATTACATTAACAACCTTGCTGATTATAATAATAATATAAATAGTTGGCATTCTGTCTGTAGTTGTATAGTGAACCAGTATATAGAGGGCTATGTAGTCTATGTTCTCTCATTTTCGACGGGTTGTATAGTATTCTCCAGTATACGACGAAAAAAAAATGCAATTTCCTTCGGTTTTCATACTAGAAGTGCGGGGGGGGGGGATACTCCAGTATTTTTTTCTAGAGTGTCGCAACGAATTCGTTGGAAATTCCGTGAATTTATCAAAATAATTTTTGTTCATGATCGAATCTACCAAACAGTTCAGCAATCTCCTAATCGCTATATAGATTCACACAACTCGCAAATCACGATGTAGCTCGAAGAAGGTTTCTGTAGTCTGTATTATTTTATACAGCGATGAAAATGGTCAGAAAGAAGTGGCGGAGCGTGGTAATAATTTGCCCCCCCCCCCCCCCCCACAAATACAAGAGTTACAATGAGACAATAAGGCGTAATTTTGAGTTCTCAACAAACATTTTTAACAAACTTTTACTGAAACAAGTTTTCCGTGGACTTCTTCTGGTCTATTGCTGTAGTAAATCATTGGTACTTGTTCGTTTATCTAAATACTATGGTATTTTGGTTTATTTCACATTGTGATGTATTTGACTAAATTTTGAATGAATGTTATTTCTGGTGTTTTTAAACATACACAAGTAACGAAGGAAATAATTCGATGTGTAGATAGATACAAAATGTACCGGAGCTCAGCTCCGGTCCGGTTTTTTCAATACCGGAGCTCAGCTCCGGTATTGAAAAATTGTCGAATTAAAGGCGGCAGTCACAACACATAGGAATCTTCTTCTCCGTCACGTAAAATTCCTTAGAATTGTACTCGTTTGCTCTGCTTGACGACAAATTTCAGCAAAAATAAATCGTTGATATTCTTAACGAAATCATCATTATAATGAAAAAATATTAGGTCCCCACGATTGTGTTGTAATGACGTTTGACTGTCATAGTAAATTTAAATTTTTTAAAAATGTCTATAATAAATTAAAAACAATCGAGATTTCGTGTTATTTCGCTCTTTAATATCAATTTCGATGTTATGACTGGAAATTGACGGATTTCGCGAATTTTCGCGGTGAAATTTTGAGGTTTTTAAGGTGCCTATCAACAGATATACACTTTGTGTATCTCCCCCTTCTTTATCAACACTTTTCGCGATTTCGCGGTCCGCGAAAAACAAACACCTCTACTGATTGTATATCCCTGTCGGCGAGTGTACAGTGAGATGAGATGAGATGAGAGTGAGATCAGATGACGGAAGAATGACAAGGCTGTGTCTTGTCACGTCCACGGAATACCGGATGTCGTAACATCGTAACAACACTGTGATTCTCCACACCTTGCTGCTGTTGTAGCCGCGACCGACCTCCTAATTGCCTCGGTGGTACCTGTCTGTCTGTCTGTCTGTCTGTCTGTCTGTCTGTCTGTCTGTCTGTCTGTCTGTCTGTCTGTCTGTCTGTCTGTCTGCCTGTCTGTCTGTCTGTCTGCCTGCCTGCCTGCCTGTCTGCCTGCCTGCCTGTCTGCCTGTCTGCCTGTCTGTCTGTCTGTCTGTCTGTCTGTCTGTCTGTCTGTCTGTCTGTCTGTCTGTCTGTCTGTCTGTCTGTCTGTCTGTCTGTCTGTCTGTCTGTCTGTCTGTCTGTCTGTCTGTCTTTCTTTCTGTCTGTGTGATGAAGTCTTAGGAGACGGAGACACCGTTATGCAGTATAGTGATAATAATACGCACTATTTTTAGGAGACGTATCATCAGAGTCTCCCCCCCCCCCCCGCCCCGCCCACCCACTCACACGTGCGTGCGTGCGTGTGTTGTCAACTGCATATTATTAATCGTGTGTAGGCCGTGATGAGCGCGGTTGGAATTGTTTTTTTTTGGGGGGGGTTACGCACACGAAATTTCTAATTATTGTACGTGTAGGTACGTGAAAATGCAGGTTTAATTTTAGAGAGAATATCGTTTATGAATTTAAAAACTAAGGTTTCATATATTTCAACGGTTTTACCATATTTTCAGTACAAGTTATTTACGCGCGAAACTATATTTATTCACAACTTCTTATACATGGAGGTCTGCCTAATGTGAAAAGTTTGAATATATGCTGATTGCTCTTATTCAGAGACACTCGAACTGCTTCAAGAGTTTTTCAACAGTTAAATATTGTGGGTTTACACTGACATGACAAATGATAAAAAAAATTGCATCCAAATAAAAATTTACGTTTTTCGTGCCTTTCGTCATAATAATACATATAATATGAGTTTCTTTGTCATTCGCCAATTTATACCAATTTTGGTGTTTGGCGATGATTCAATATTTTACATTTCTTGTTTAAAATTGATAGATAATCCATGCTAATAGATAAACAAATTAGGAATTAAATACAATGTGAGCCAATTGATCTTAATTGTGACATGCCTCTGTTGTTGGCTCGGTAACTATGACCCTCAATCTGAGTGCGAAGGTCAGACGTTATATTGTGCTCGGATCTCGAACCCAGGCCTCTCGGTTGTGGGTCGGGTGCCATGACCCATGTCTATAGCTGGCTATACCACCTGTCGTGGCTGAGGAGTCTACTCTGCGTGCCAACCTAAGAAGCACCCTGCCAATCACTAACCTCAAACGGAGGCGATGGTATTGTGGAGATCATAAATGTCAATCATCCCTATTATTCAGTGAAGCACTCGCCTTCTCACAGTCGGTACCGACAGGTGAACGTGAAGAATGTCCCGCCTCGACTCGACTACGGACGGGTATCGCTCCCTGTATATATAGGGGAAGGTCCCCTTTTTGTAACTGTGTGTCCACCCCGTTGACTGCCGCTTGAGATTTTAGACAAGATTGACATTTTGCAACACTGTCTACGAAGGAGGCGCGACACGGCTAAGTCGCCCTTTGTGTGTATGATTCGCAGGCAGGGTGCTTCTTAGGTTGGCACGCAGAATAGCTCACTCCGTACCAACTCTTTATAATAACCGTGACTCCGTACAGACCACTATACCTGCACATAGCTGCATGATGGTTGCATTGTTGGTGATGTCGGCGCTCATAATGCGTGAGAATTTAAGTTTTTTTTCTTTCGTATAATATCGAAAAAACAATTTTTAAACACAGAAAATATATAATATGCAAAACTCATTATGTTTGCATTAAATCCGATAATTATTCTAGTATTGAATTATATTTTTATTTATTTATTTTCCTCTTTTTGTACATTACACATTTGGATTTTTTTCTTGTAGGGTACCTGCGGAAATACCTGAACCAATAAACATAGGTTTGTGGCGGTTCAGGTTTACATGTAATTTACCCTTTTTTGAATATACAGTGAACATCGACTAAGATTAATTTTGATTGTAGTATTTAATGCCTTAAAGTAAACTAAAGCTAAACTAAACTTAATATTACACTTGTTTGTTTTTTTATATTTTATCTATGCCCTTTGGTCTAGAAAAGGGAACAAATAAATTTTAACATTTATCATGTAAGCAGCTATACATAAGATATGTGAATAATTAGGAAAGTTAATTTAAAAAACTCGGTATTACTACCAAACTAGATGAATTTTGCATATAGTTTATTTGTTTCGTTATCTGATGTAGACCCTGATAATATCTATAGTTGCGGTATTTATCCGTGCATGAATTCGATTTAAAAAGTTGTATTAAAGGTATATGAACGGAAAACTCGCTCAGCTTTTGGACGGCCCATTTTGCTTCTATAGGTTAGCTATACGTTGCTCCCACAAACCGTGAAAGTCAAGGAGAGAGGTCATTTTGATGTAAATGTCAGGTAATGTCAACTTAATCAATTCAATTACGTGCCAAATAATAATTGACTGCATGAGACAAAATAAACTCAAAACGGGTACATAATATCGGTAATTTATGAATCTTCATTAATATGTTAGTATATTTTTAATTTGTAATCAATCACCAAATGTGTGAACTGTGTGTAAACCACAAGATGCTGTATACGTTCCAAGTTCACGATATGGTGTACGTAATATTCTTGAGATACGATTTAAAAAACGATTTATGATCACTCTGGGATTATCTCTTCCCGCCCCCTAGTTGGTACTTACTTCGCACAAAGCTCTGTGGTCGCGCCTTCCGACTATAAAGCAATTAGCTTAGTCTGGGACGCAATACCTCGTGCATGCGTGTATTATATATCTCGGTTGTAATATTGTAATACTCGGGACACGATCGCCTGCTGTTGTACTAGAGCCAATTAGCCAATTATAAATCACTTTGGAGAGGAGAATCATCTCCCGCCATATTACTTTCATGATGGATAGAACGACTACCTGCATGGTTACCGGTAACGGTGATGGATGCGCCCTTTTTGGGTACATGGATGACGAATTAGGGAAGCGCTATTTACAAAACAACCAGTGATCTTTTTCAGAGCTATACATTATTGATAACTCTGATAAACCTTTAGTCTAATAGATTCACGGCATAAAGAAAAAAAATATGTATTTTAAAGTTCATGCACTTTTCGCTCGCCAATAAGGCAAAGCCGGCCGGTGTAGTGTGGACATGGTCGATATAAGACGTTGGCGCGGTTTCTGAGTTCCAAGCTTCGAATCCTGGCATGGTTGTCATGTGACGTTTTTTTTTCGTATGCATATAACACCCAATTACCTTTTATCGGCATAATTTACCAAAATATCATACCAAGAAATTATATTCGTCGTCACTCGGAAAGTCGGAATACAATTTAAATAGGAATTTAAATAAAATAAACACATTTTTTATTTTACGTTTACTTATTCCTAAGAAGAGAAGTGATGGAATTGAATCCATATTAGAAGTTAAAAAAACTTCTGCCTGAAGCGGGATTTGAACCCGGGTTCTTCTGCATTGGAAGCAGGGATGTGCTAACTGGACCAAATTATATAATTGTTGGTACCGTATTTGACGAAGCTGTAAATCGATAATTCGTGCACGAATAATATTCTTTCGGTATCGACACGGTTACTATCATAGGCGTGCGCAGCGTCTAACATTAGACCTGGCACAAGGTGGCGTGGTACAGCTGGGGTCTGGGGCGAAGCCCCAGCCGCCGGAGGCAATACAAATTTTCGGAAATTTGCACTAACTTTT
Source organism: Isoperla grammatica (assembly GCA_945910005.1). Lineage (NCBI taxonomy): Eukaryota > Metazoa > Arthropoda > Insecta > Plecoptera > Perlodidae > Isoperla > Isoperla grammatica. The sequence goes on from OX246748.1 coordinate 25,149,538, forward strand.
ATGGCCTAAAACGCGTTAAGACGCGACGCTTTCCGCTGCCATAGGATCTTGTGGCCTCTATAGAGCTATGCTTCGTTTCATTTAAATAAAAGTTAAACTAGAAATTATTTGCGCAGCCCCGGGTGAAGTGTGCCTTTGCGTAAAAACGCGCTACTGACAGTGCATTTTAATTTAAAGTTAAGTTTTTAAAGTTAAACTGCTCTCGGCCCAGGCCGGGTCTAAAGGAATTGGAGTCAGCGCGGCCCGACCGCCAAGTTGACACATTAGGCCCGGCCTGGGCCGTGCGCACGCCTATGGTTACTATCAACTATATACTCCTTCCTACCTGTTGCGTGGGCACCAACGGCGTTAATCCTGGCCCCGTGGTAGCCGGCGTCTGCGCCCCCACCCCCAACACTAGACACCACCCCCACACGATAGCCACCTCCATGGTGCGTGCGTGTACGCGTGCACGCGTGTTGACTGCGACGACTACGAGGAAGAACGAACCCCACTGGCGGGAGGACGCGGTACGACTGACGGGTCGGATGTAAACACAAGGCGATGATGTTGTGGATGCGTGGAGAGTGAGAGAGATCTTTGGCCGGCGGTCCGCGCGGACTCGGATGGTGCGTGCATGGTGCATGGCATGGTTATATCACGAACTTATAATAGTAACTTCGTTATACTGGACCTGAATCAGCCAATAAATGAACGTACTAATTAAATAGCCACGGAAGAAGGCGGTGGGCAGCCATTTTAGCCCTTAAGTTTTGGATTTTGACATTGTTCACATTGTGGTTGTGACTGTTGATGTGTAATTGCTTAGCGATAGGGGCTAAAATGCCCGACAATATACAAAACCGGAAATGAGAATCACAGACGCGTATTCGAACCATGTTGCACATCCAGATAGTTGTAAGTCCATGGTTATATTACGTTGATGAGCGCTTGGACCCCGGGTTAGCAAGACTATACTCCTAACTTCCAAGATATTGGAAACGTGATTCGTACCCGCAATTTTGTTTTTTTATCAGCTAAACAAACAAGAAATTTACTTGAAGACTTTTAAATATTGTAATTATTACAATGTGTTTTTCTGTAATTTATTCAATTTTGTATTATTGATTGAAATGACAATCGTAACTAACAATTACAAGGCAAGGCTACCTAGGTACATTACACTAGAATCAATTATGGATAATACGGATTTGAATTTATTTTTAGTGTATCACGATGAAGTTTCAACTGAGGATAAGACGCTACCAAAGTACTTAACTATTCTATCTTGATCAAAAAGCGACGTCATTTGAACCAGCAGAGCCGCTTTAAAACAACGCCATAAACCTATAGTCTTAAATTTGTCTGTGCATGGACCCACCTTAGTTGCGCGTCGACTGTTTTCATCAGAAAGAATGAAGGAAGGCAGATACAACGAAGAAGAAGCGTCGTAAACCTGAACGACCGCACGCCGTGTGTGATCCGTGTGTCAATCGGCTGACGATCACCGTTGTTGTTGTATAACACGTGTTATTGCGGGGACGCGGGGGAATGCCAATAAATTAGCGCACATCGTGTGTTCACAACTACTACCTATCGGTTGTGATGTGAAGCCGCCCGCCTGTGCACTTCCCACGCCATCTTCACACTTTGGCTCTAAATGGGATTATTTATTTATTTTATTGTAATGTAGGGCATAATGCCCTCTTCAGCCTGATGAGGGATGATTGGTGAATGATAATGAGGAAGGGAGGATGATGATGACGATATTTGGGCTTAACGTCTCATATTTTTGCAACTTGGCTAATCGAGACGATGAATGAGTGAAATATGAAGATGAAATAGGAGGCTGTTTGGAGGAAAGGGGCAAGTATAGAAGGGTGGAGAGAATAGGGGAAAGGGGGAGGAAAAGGGAGTGGGGAGGATGTGGACCGGGGGAAGTCTGGTACCGGCACGTAGTCTATTCCTGTCGAAAATTACCAACGGGACCATCGGCTTTACGTCCCATCCGAAAGGACGGTGTATAACTTTGACCAGTCATATAGGTTCCTCCACTTATCTGGACTGCCGAGCAGTTGACGAGAAGAACGAAGCAGCTGTTACACAAGCTTTCGAACCCTCCAATCTGCTCTTACCAACGGTAACTAGTGTTTCAGAAGAGAGTGGTCACTCATCCACCTCCTCTAAATGGGATGTATGATAGAGAATTCACGAGTTTTAGAAGTGTAGCAACCCGACTAAGCTAGATACTTCGTTTTGAATAATATGTAGAAATATTTAAATGTTAGAAACGATTTTCATTCATTAAAAGGCTAGCTGGAAATTACACACTACATTATGGCGGGAAAAACAGGACGACATGACGTCATGGTGATGTAACCAATCGCGCGCGTTCAAATGGACCAATTGCTAAAAGTGTTTTAATGAGTATTTTGTAAGACGATATTTCTGAAGGAAATTACAATTAGTGTCAAATATCAACTAGTCGAGTTACACATTTATTACTAACGCAATATGTACAGTCATTTGTGTGTAGTTATTGTTGAAACAATTGAGGGAAAAATTGTTCAGCTAAAATTATGGCTTTGATTTTATTTTTGTAAAGTACGAATACTTTGAAATTTGAATTATTTTAATTGTAATGATTTCTTTACTTGAGAGTTGAGACATTGTTTTTCCTATTATACTATGTTATATAAAAAACAAAATTGATTTCGTAAATTTGTATCTTGATCGATTACGATTGATCGATGTAGATAGAAATCTACGATATAGATATCGAGATTTGTATCGGTACAAATTTATGATATCGAATTTGTATTTTTAAATCGAATTCTTTCTTCGAATTGTCATCGATAGTCGACGATGATGTCAACGAAAATATCGTCCCTAGTTTTTGACAAGAGTGCGTGTGCTTGGTGTAGATACCTGCGTGCATGACCTTTGCCCCCACGCAGCGGCAGAGGTCGGAATTAAAAAGTGTGATTGTTTGTCGTCGTGCCCCTAGTGCACGTGTTCATGCACGTGTGCGCCTCGTTTCCGCGTCCCACAGGTGTTGGTCGGGTCACGTGCGCACGTGTGGATGCAACAAGTATTACACAATGTATAAAGATGTGTGCGCGGTGCCGCGGAGTAGTGATCGCAGCTATAGTCACCGCGACATAGCTGTACAAGGCGGTGTCGGCGGATTGTGTATACAGTAGTGATGTGACGTCTAGTTGCATCTCGTTCTCGGCAGTGATGTTACTGTCAGCGTGTCTGTTGGCAGGCGTGGTCAGTCAGGATACATTCCGGAACGTGGCTATATTGCATTCAACGCAGCAGGGGAACAACTGCACGGAGGTACCGGGAAATCCCGCACCTTAATTATTCGACGTCGTTTTCTTTGTTTTTAATTTCAGGCAATTGCTCTTCTTTTCGTGGACAAATATTGTCGTAACAACCGTATTGTTGTACGTGTACAAACATAACTAGTGGTGCGCGAAAAAAGGTTGAGAAAGAGACAATTTGAGCATCGATGTCTACAGTATCGATCGTGCTCTCAAAATAATGTTAATTTGAACAAATAATGGATCACACAGTCATTTGCTTGGTGGTGGTTGCAAGATGCACAGCGGGGTCCATTTCCCGCCATTTTCTCGTCGTCTTGATGTGTATTTATATTTATATTGAGCGGAAACCGGAAATAACCGTTTATCGCCTCCCTCGCCCAAAACTCTGGTGGGCAGGGTCCTGTTGCGTCGTGGTCGGTCGGTCTCCATGGCAACAATGATCAATCAATCACATTCTTGACTCGATTAAACTGAACACTGGTTGAAGGGCATGATAACTTGATACACTCTTTATTATACAAAAGCCGTACGTTTTACACACGGTCCAAATTTTCTTAGAAGAAGTTGGAAGTTGGACCGTCGGAATTTGCTAAAATTGGATGGAAAATATGGAGAATTCACCTTGATCGTTTAAGACAAGTTCTATTTTTGTAGCAAATGGACACCAATATCACAGGACACTACATCGGTGGAACTGAGCAAGATCATTATGAATGGGAAACACGGTGCCTAAGGGCAAAGGGTAGTCTCTACGTCAAAAACCGCAAAAAATGTTTATTATCAAATTAGGCCTATATTTCAAGATTGCAACAAGAAATCGAAAATCTAAATCAGCAGCGCACTGTGCTTTGGTTAGCCCTACAGATTGAATAAAATATTATAACCATTAGCGTAGTATTTTGATTTTAATTCGGTAATTAGTAATAAAATTAATTATTTATAAAAAAAACATACTGATTATAATGTAAGTCACGACTTAGCGCATTCAATGTGTAGGGCTTACTAAACCACAGTGCGCTGTTGATTCAGATTTTCGATTTCAAAGCCCATTCTTGTGACATAATTTAAAAATGAAAATTGTGTGGGGTTTTTGACGTAGAGGTATCCTTCCCTGTTAAAAATGTGCACAGAGGCCCTTTTTGCGGACACCGATCACCACGAGGAGTTATCTACCTAATTGTTCGGCTTAAAATTATTTTGCTCGAGAGTCGGTGCTGACTATAAGAAAACGACTCTCATAGCACACACGGGCATGGTTTTGGTCGGGAGTATAGTATAAGTATAGACTGGCGCGGCTACCGAGTTACCCTCTGACCTTCTTCGTATAGTTTCTTCATCCATCGCGAATCGGACGCTCGTAAATAAATACCCTTTGCTGCGTTTACCATAATAAATAGTTAGATAGATAATAGTCGTTATGACCATAAAACAAGGGGCGGTGAGGTCGGGGTATAGATATATATATATATATATATACACGTCGAACGTTGCGTGTTGTTGTTGTGTGCATGCATCGTGTATGTAAATGTCAAGGTTTGGTTCGCGATTCGGTTCGTCCGCTCGTTCGTGGGTTGGTTGGTATTAACGACTTTATGATTGGGCCCTCATCGTCGTCGTCTTAGTCGCTATAGAAAGATAGAGGCTGTGTGCGATATAAGCTTGCAGTTGCCACCGCGGTGGGCACCACTTCGCGAGTTTTACGGTCAAGTTAAACGAATTCTGCGTATGTGTATGTACAATTGCCTTTGACAATGACCCATGATCTAATAATATCTTTCGTAACTAGAAATATTGTTAGATCATGCCTTTGACCGATAGAGGTGGCTCAGTGGTAAGACGCGAGACTCTTAATTCGGGAGGTCGCCGGTTCGATTCCGGCCACCGGCAGTCCTGACTGAAGGTTTTTTTCGAGGTTTTCCTCAGTCGTGAAGGCGAATACTGAGATTGAGTCCTACTAACAGCCCTCGGACATTCCTTCCCAACTATCCAAACACCCTAATAAGTAATAACCTATAGTTAGTCACCTGAGGAGGGGCACATCAGGTAAAGCTGGTGTGCACCCTATAACGGCTAATCCTACGAACAATTTTTATTATTGCCTTTGTACTGGCCACAACCTATACATTACCTAGATGATGTCGTCATAGGTTATGTAGTAATGAAGGGATGTGACAATATCAACCTAAATCTAGTTGTAACTCGTTCTCTGTCTCCGGTATTGTATAGTGAGTGAGATACTCTCAGCGTTCATGTTGGCAGGCGTTGTCAAGGCGCATTCCAAGCTTGCGCCGCGCAACGACACCCTATGCCAGGGGTCGGCAATCCTAGGCACGCGTGCCACGCAAGGAATTCTCTGTGGCACGCGTCTCGGCCTAGATGTAACATTTAAAAATTGTGGGAACACTTTTTGTTCATTACAAATCTCAATTTTAATTCGAACAAACTTTACCCAGCCGAAAACCTTTCTCACATCCCCTAAGTCGGTCAAGTTCTGTTTTTTATCTCCATGCCTAGCCTACCCCCAAAACTATTTCGACTTCGTGACAAGTGCATTTATTAGCCATAACGTCAAAAAAGTTCAAATATTTTCAGAAACTAAAATTACTGAACGAATCACATGAAGTACACGACACTGAGAAAATCTTTGTGTACATTCAACAACTATGAATTCCGTTTCCGTTTACAAGACTTACAGCAACATTGCCCGATGTTTCAGTTCCTTGTGAAGCCTGTACTAGCCATTGAAAGTGATCTGGAACTTAAATACTTTGGATGGACGTTGAAAACCTAGAAATCTGGATTGATAAAGTTAAACGAATCTTGAAATCGGGGGTGATAGGGACACTGATACAATCACTACCGTTGGGTCTCACTACTTTCGACGTTTAGCTCAATGAAGAAAGTTGCTTTTTCTCTCTTATGTCAGCATTCGGCTCAAGCTACACATGTGAGCAAGTTTTTCACACATAAAAAATATTTCTGGGCCTGTACGCAGCTGACTCACAGTAAACAATTCGGAATATTGTGTTAGGCTTAAACTCACGGACTATTCTCCAGAAATGCAAACCCTCAGTGTTAATAAAAACAACACCACATAAGTCACTGAGGCCTATACAATAATAGACAATGGACGAGAAGTACGCAAAGGTTAGAAATTCATAACAGAAATACATATCCATACAATTAATGATTATCAGTATCCTTTGTCAGCTACTTAGTGTGATTATTATCACAGTGACAGCGTGTGTTGAGTAGAATGTACGGGTAGATTTTATTTTGTAATGTAGTCATTGTAGTAGGAGTATTAAAAGGTAATTGGCCAATACTAAGATATTGTGTCTAAGTTCAATATATATACTGGCACGCGAACATTATACTTATAATTTTGTATTTACTTTTTGGCACCCAAGTTGAGAAAGTTTGCCGACCCCTGCCCTATGCGTTCGTCATAGACGCGCGTGAGTTGTTCGGTATTTGAAATTGAGGCTCGCCAGTTTGCCACTAATTGCACTCGATCTGTGACTAAAGAATATTATGTAAGGTTGGTTCGGAACAAGTGTGGTGCACTCCATGCACTCACTATACAACAACAAGCAGGCCTGCCCAGGGACTGCTACCTTATCGTGGTGGGCAAGTTTGCGTGCTTTGTTGATCCCGGGAGCTATGCCGGCGGAAGCGTATGCTTCTGGTAGGGCCACCCTAGCTGGACTGGTCGAGGAGGAGAAGTCAGACGAAGTGCAGTCCACACCCCCAATCCCCTTTCCTCCCCTTTCCCCTTTCCTCACGCGCCCTCCTCCTTGCCCCTTTCCTCCAAAGAGCCCCTAATTTCATCTTCATTATCACCCACTCATCGTCTTGATTAGCCAAGCTGCAAAAATATGAGACGTTAAGCCCAATTATCAATCAATCAACAACAAGCAGATACCGGAAAATCCTTTTTCTTTGTCTCAGTTGTGTATATTCTCTACTCTGCGTGCCAACCTAAAGAGCACCCTGATAATCACTGCGTCGCCTCCTCTGTCGACAGTTTGAAATGTAAATCTTGTCTAAAATCTCATGCGGCAGTCAACGGGGTGGACATACTGTTACAAAAAGGGGACCTACCTTCCCCTATATACAGGGATCGTCCGTAGTCCAGTCGAGGCGACATTCTTCACATGCAGTTGTCGGTACCGTCTGAGAATGTGAGAGCTTCGCTGAATAATGGGGACGATTGACATTTTATGATCTCCACAATACCATCGCCTCCGTTTGAGGTTAGTGATTGGCAGGGTGCTTCTTAGGTTGGCACGCAGTTGCAAGGTGTTGTCGTCACGGATTATGTAATAGTGAAGTGACGCGTGTGACAAGACAACTACCAACCTAAATCTAGTTGCATCCCGTTCTCCTGCCTCATGTATTGTAGTGATAATATCGCCGTAGCATGTTGTCAGACGTGGTGGGGTCGCATTCCATTCACGGTTGGTGCAGTCAATGCAGTGGTCAGTGGTCAATGCAGATATCGGGAAATCTCGAGTTGAATTCCGTTGAAATAGACCGTGTGGAGCAGTGGCGTGCCGTGACTTTTCTTATGGGGGAAGCAACTACTTTTTTAAGTAATCCCTTGGCAATGGCACTTGTGAGACCCCCCCACCTAATACATACATTGGGGGTCTGGGGGGAAGGCCCCCCAGTCAATGCGGGTCCGGGGCGCATAGCCCCGGATTTTTTGGATTATTGTGATTGCCGTACGAGCCTTTTAACGAGTTTTAGGCAATTTACCATTAGAAATTTACGAACAAAAATCTGATCCATTATAAAATATCAGTGCTAAAATGCCGAGTGCATTTTTTGGTTTTTGAATTGAGATTTGGCAGAGCTGATGTTGGTCGGCCACTCTCAATAATTGCAAATTTTTCTTGAAAAGATCGAGTGCTAAATGGGCGCGCAAATAATTCATCGATTACATAACATTCAATCATATTCATGGTTATTGAAAGTTGATAGTACAAATTCAGAAAGGAGTGCACATTCGCGCTAGACCTAGATCCTCCACATCCGCGCTAGACCTAGATCCTTGGCCCACAGCAAGCGATCCGATCGAGCCCGCAGACTCGGAAGCAAACCTTCATATTGCTTATTCGCGCGTAGATGAACAACACACCAAACATTTGTCACACACTACAATTATACTCAAATAATCAACTAATCAATGTAGAATCGCATTCTTTCTCACACTGAATGAATTTAGAAAATAAACGAAACAGTTTTACGGTTATAAAGAGGTAAAAACACGAACAACTTTCAAACCCACGTGTTTCTCGGAACAGTCTGGCTTATGGGTGCTGGGTGGATGCAATCCGAGGCATTGCTTCCACTCGGCTTTTCTTCGTCAACCCTCGTCGCTTGGCCCACAGCGAAGGCCTGGCGCTCGAATTCAAACTCGTAGAATATGGTACAAGGATTTTTCATTGCGCTGTCAGTTATTTCGCATAATTCGGGTAGCTAAGTTTGGTTCATTAATTCTATTTTAGTGTTACTGGTAAGCGATATTGTTAGCCAGCATTGAGGGTATACATAGGTAATTTAGTTAAAAATAAAATGGAAGCAATGCTTCCATTGCTTCCATGGACGGCACGCCACTGGTGTGGAGCGATCGTCTCTTCTCAGAATTTTAGGGGACACCTCGCTTCTTACGGCGTCGCCACTTTAGTATAAATCTTTCGGCAAGTGCAATCTTACCTGGCGCAGCCTATACATCGTGTGTGTATATATATACATAGAGGTAAGGCTGTACGCTCCAACACACACAATGAAGGTCCATGCACACGCACGCACGCACGCATAATGCAGACAGCCTGATGACGTCACAGCCATTGTCTTGAGGCTGAAGGGAGAATTAATTCTCTTGTTTCACCCGCGGTCCGATGTATATGTATTGTATATACAACTACAAGCCCATGTCGTAAAGTATCGGTGAACTATAGCCGACATTCAGGTTGTGCCACCCATGTGAATGATTTAACTTTTTTAGGGTACGGACTGTGATGTCATCGTGAGGAGGGGGGGGGGGGGGGAGCGGCTCCTCAACTCTTAAGAATTGTTGCAAGATTGTGCACGAGAATCATGCTATAGAACTACTAGTAGAGTGTTTACCTAATATCTAGAAGAATTATTAATGATCTAAATCTCACACACATACAACCATCATGAATTGTTTGCAATAATTAAAGCTAAACAATTAATAAAAACACCCTCACAGCACTATGTTCAACGAACTCAAAATTGTGAGACTAGTTTTTGGTTTTAAATAATTTCAAATTTAATTTTATTATCCTAAAGTTTTCTTTAAAATAACAGAAAAACTCTTTTTTTGTAAAAGAAAACTTTTTTCTTACATTAAAAAAATGTGTTTCTTCTTCATTGCAACAACGCAGACGTATTGATCGGAACGTTTCAACACGGGTTGTTGTGTTTGCATCACGTTATACTATACGAGTCTCTCTCATCCCCCGCGGCGGCGGCCGAGTATGTGGGGGGGAGGGGGGGGGGGGGGGGGGGCGACCACTTGTTGTTATTGCCGCCGCCGATAGCGTCGAGTTGTTACCCCGGCGGTCCCGAGGTCTGACACTGACCAGATCACGCACAGTGTTTTGTTTAGAGCTCCAGACCGCATGGTCGGACCTCCCACGTACAACGTGCCCGTATGGCTTCACCTTCCTTCCTTCCTTCCTTCCTTCCTTCGTCTTCTTGCAGCGACATGGACAAAACAATCGGTACTCGGTGAGGATTGCCGGTGATACGATGCAAAATGCAAGGGTTTAACCTCCTCCTAGACCATATTGAACCTCGCCAAATTGTTATGTGATGAGGGTTGTGGTTTGGAACCAATATATTTTATTTATTTTTTTAAGCCGCGTCCACACAAATGACTATTGACTATTGACTACAACAACCCCACCGTGATTATTTCTTAAGTCAAGCCACAAAACCAACAAGACACGTTTCATTGGCTGCGAGAGAGAGTTCTGCGCGCTGATTGGCTGTGAGTTGTGACTAAGACTTGACTAAGGAATTGAGATATTTTCAATTCGTTTAGTCAATAGTCAATATAGGCAAAAGTCAAAAGTAAAGTTGTGTGAACGTCAGCACGTATCGCCTATGGTTCAACTCGCTTAATCAATAGTCATTTATGTGAACCAGCTCTTAGAGAAACAATCGAACATATTGCATTAACAAGAATAGAAATAAAGCACATGTATTTGTGATTATAGTTCCATTGAAGAGTCACGAGCCACTTCCACGTGGTCCTGCCCCGTACATTTCGCTACTTCCTATTCGTACCCATCATCAACCACTCAAATCACTTCTCGGTATTATTTAGTGCTGCAGCCATTCTTCTCACGTGTTGCGCCGTCCAACCCACCCGTGCACCTCAAACTGTCGACGCCCAGTCAGTCGCCCTCTGACGTCATATTTATCTAATTGTCGTCCTGCAACGATTATACTTTCTTGTGGATGTCTTCTGTGATGACACTGCTGTGAGAGAAGAACAATTCAATGTCAGCTGTCCAGCGTACATTGGGTGCATACTGAAGACCATTAGGGTCAAATGCATAGTCGTTCCTCACGTGCGCCTCAACTCAGCCTTTCCTCAGACTCGCCCAACCACCAATCACAGAGCAGCATTGCCATGTGGACTGCTCTGTGATTGGTGGTTGGGCGAGTCTGAGGAAAGGCTGAGTTGAGGAGCACGTGAGGAACGACCATGCATTTGACCCTTAGAGTAATACATATTACATATACAAAGGGTTTTTATTTTTTTACTAACCGCAGTCTTATGAATTGTTAAAATTGAATACTCATCAAGACAGAATAACTGAATCCAATTTGTTAAAGAAAATCCACGAAGAAGTGTGGCACACAGCTGCACTCGTGCTCTCAAAAAGAGTCCCGTCAGTCAGTCACTACACCCAGTACTTTCCATCTATCGGGTACTTTTTTTTTGTAGCAACATGTTCTCAATCGTAATGATTAGTGTAACAAGCGGGCGGCACTTTTGTACTCATCTCACCACACACAGTCAACTGTCACTGACAGTTCGCAACACGTGATTATCAATCTTTGAGACCGCTGATTATACTGTAGGCTACGAAACATATTCGTTTTTGCTATACGTTCTCTCCAAGTTGATTTGTCCTGCGTAGTTGTGCGGCTAGTCTTCAAAACGCGTTTCCTGCAAGATTTGAGACTTGAATCCAGGCGTGGGCATAGATGTCTTGCATAGTATTTTATTCATCTTCGTAATCACCCACTCATCGTCTCGATTAGCACCGTTATCAAAAATATTTTACTATCATCATACATTAATCCTTCTTATTTACAGCTCTCACAATACTATCACCATGTATACATCTACATTCTATATCACCAATCATTTAATAAATCATTACATAGCTATAATATAGAATAGATTTTTATTTTTACGTATCTATACATCTATACATCATCATCTATAACACATCTATGGCATGGCATCTATAGGTTATATAGCCCATGTACTTATCTAAAACGTATAAAACACATAAACACATTTATATGTGATTTATTTCCACCAAGTTACAACTGATTTTCAGTGGGCGACACATTATATGCACCGTTTACGGTTTATTATATGTCTCGTTATCTATACATCATGGCTCCAAAGTAATGTTTGCCATACACCTATATCAATTTTCAATTTACAAAGTTAAAACACCCCACAGCCTGGCACCCGGGAATCGAACCCTGGGCCTTCTGATTCCTCTACTAGTGCGTGGAAAGCCTACCTATAACCACGCATATGGACCATGCGTTGGTGGAGACAGGAGCCACGTATCAAAAAACAGCTACACGCATTCGGATAGCGCGCTCACGCATTTAAAAATAAATGTTTATATTAGAGCTGTATAGTGTGAATGTTTTAGATTTAGGGAAGTGGTGCGTGTTTGTATATATACTTGTCTATAAATAAATACTTAGACACACACTCACACACACTAATAGCCCGTGTAGCTATAAATGTTAAATCAATTCGTAACAGTCTGTTTCTCTGATTCTGATTGTCTTTGTGTATCTCTTTCAAAGGGTTTTCTGATGGTGTTTGTTGGTAGGGGAGATGCACGCATGCATGCACAGTAACGCTATTTCCGGATGGATTGTTCGTTTGTGTGTTGAGTAGGCGCCGCGTTGATACGGTGGGTAATGTGAGATAACGAGAGAAGGATATGTCTTTGCACTAATGATACGGACTGCGAAGTTTTGTGCCTTCAAACGTCAGAAAAATAATGATTAGATATAGGTTTAAAAAAGCTAGCGCCACGCAGCTTTATGGGCGGTTCGGTTCCCCGGCCGGGGCACACGTTTTTGAAAATTGCTATATAATTTCCCCAAAAAGTGATGCTAATGCCTTAATTTCTTGTGAAGAAAAAAGTGAAAATTTAGAAAAAACATTTTTTGTCGCACTATATGAATTTTATATTATCCCGTGAGTTAGGGCTATAGTTACATCGCTGTGTTGTTTGGCGCAGGATTAATACAAAAACTACTATTTTATTTATTTATTTGTCTATATTATATTCAAAAAAAAAATTACAAATGAGCTCCAAAGGGAACTCCGAGCTAATAGACGGGGCTTAGATTTATGGTGGTAAAGCCCCGTACTATGATGGCCCACGCTAAATATATTAAATTAAATTAAAGTCCCACACTGAAAATCGGTCTTGTTATGAGTGGGTAGACGACTCTATAGATACGAATTTATTTTTTTTATATTTATTTATTTATTCATTTATTTTATTATGTATTTATTTATTTATTTATTTATTTATTTATTTATTTATTTATTTATTTATTTATTTATTTATTTATTTATTTATTTATTTATTTATTTATTTATTTATTTATTAATTTATTTATTTATTTATTTATTTATTTATTTATTTATTTATTTATTTATTTATTTATTTATTTATTTATTTATTTATCTATTTATTTATTTATTTATTTATTTATTTATTTATTTATTTATTTATTTATTAATTTATATATGGGAAACACGTGGAAACCACGCTTTCTGATTACTGAATTCATCCTCGTTTAGTATTTGATGGTCGTCTCGTTTATCACTTCATCGATGATGTGTCAATCCATCAACGTCGTGTTTGTATATTATGAGAACCTGTCGAGGTGCCGCGAATAATGCATTGTAATTGTTATGTGTGACTGACTTCACACAGAATATTGCAGTGCCTAATTTAAGGAAAAAGTGGAACTGCGCAAACAAGTCTTTAGAGGCAAAGCGCCGGGGGGTTTGGGGGGGGCGCGGCCCCCCAGGTTATTTTTTCATTTTTCATTTTTTCATTTTTTTGTTTTCCTTTTTTCAATAACGTGTTTAAATGGCTTGAGATGGTCTTCAATACATTTTATTAGATTTACTACTGCGATTCACCAAGCGCTTACCTCCTCAGAAAACATACAAAGTTGAAAAAAAAGTTGAAAACATACAAAGTTTCTTAAATAGACGTTAAGAAATTGAAGAATATACTTGTAGCTTTAGTATAAGCTCTATAAGATTAAAAAATAAAATAAAAATGAAGTATATTTTTTATTCTAATTCATAGTCGGCGCCTACACCTAGGGGCGCCCATTGTTGCCAAAGTAACAATTGTTTGCATGTTATTTCCCATAAACAAAACAAATCCATAGCAACAATGGGTGCCCCTAGGCGTAGGGGCCGACTATGAATTCCAACCTTAGTCTCAACTGCGCAAATCACAAATTGCAGCTGCGCAAATGACTTTTGCAACTGCGCAAACAGTGTCCAGCTGCGCACTAACTGGAATATTGGTAAAAAAAAAACGAAACAACTTGTTTCGTGGGAACAATTATCTGGCAAATGCAATTTGTATTCAATGCTGTATGTACATTAGTTATAGTAGTTAGCTAGTTTGTTATTTGGTCAGTCAGTGCGTACAACAGTCGGAATTACTAGTCACCTTTCAACAGTGTGGTTGGTTCACACGGAAATTGATGGCCCGCGCGCAAATGGCCTAAGTGATTTTCGTTTTGAGTAATGTTTTAAATTTAAAAGAAAACGCGCGCGCTAATTGTCTATTCGTGAGTCACGACTTGTGCTGGGGGAGGGGGGGGGGGGGGGTCGGCACCGTTACGCATTATTTACTTTATGACTAACGAGGTGTGGTGTAGTATATATTATATCGATATTTTTTTTTTTTTTTTTTTAGCGTTGTGTTGCATGTTTGTTGGCCACTAGTGTACGCGAACACGTTTTAATCATGTAGGTACCTTGAAAAGTGTGAGAGCTTAATGTTTTTTTCTATTGGTGTACTTTGAATTTAATAACAAAATGTTGAATGATGCAGGTTTGGATTTATCTTATTTTTTTTTTGAACATTCACTGCGTTTAGACAAAATCTCAAATTTTCGATTGGCCATAGTTGCGAAAATATGAGACGTTAAGCCCCATTAATCAATCACTTTAACTTTTTTGTATTCCTTTTTTGAAGATTATAGGTATTGACTATGTATATATTAAATTTACCTAGACCCGCACGAATACAACATTTTGTTGAATCGAGTGTTGTTTTAAAAGACTCGCAGAATATACTAGAGAAATTCACACGTTTTTCAAGCTATGATGATAACTCGTAATTAATTCTCATCTCTCGCGTATTTACGAGAACAGAGGTATCATTATAACTGAATGGTTATTAATTATAATGATCGTGTTTTGGTAGCTGACTTTTTTATTATTTATTTTTACATTGCAGACTTACAAATTAATAATGGATGGAATAAAATGAAGAAATTATATCCTCAAAAATGATGCAAAACTGATTATGTTTTGGATAAAATTGGACAATTTCAATAATACCTCAACATGTCTATATTGGTCCAACAACGTAATACTTTTTAATCCATTTATATCCGTAGATGCCCAAGTAAATGCGCGGGAACAGTATACATTAACTAAATTTTAAGATTACTTATATGTATAGATAAAATAAAAAGTCTTCATAAAAAGGTGTAAGGAAAGTCCGGCTAGACCATGGGTTTTCTTATGCTGCTATTTGTGATAGAAAAAAGAAGAAATATGAGGCTCATACCTACAAACTATACTCCAGATTTCTCATTTTCTTAGAGGTGTGTGCATGGTGATGAATGATATATAGTTGTATGAAAACGTTCAAGCCGCCACTGTGATCAATAAGAAGTTATGTAGCCTACATAAGAAGGGTGCGTTTCTTTCAATACCTTGTCTTGTCTTTGCGTCATGGTGTTAAGTGCTTTCTTTATATACCGCAGTAGCCTAGACAGAGGGTATCTCTATGGATGAAGTGTGTTGTGATATGCTTGGGTGGCCCTTCCATGCGACAGCCAGACATATTGCTTATTACCGCCGTTGTTATTGCACGTAAATCCACTCACAATGCGACCGTGTGGGTTTGTTATAGTGGTGTATTATATATAGGTAGGTCATCCATAGATAGGACGTAATTATACTAGTGTCAGGGTAAAAAAATTTAGTGTTCACTGTTCAGTACGCATGTTCATCACGAAATGTTTAAAATTATGAGAGTTTCTTGCCAGAAAACTACTCTGAGCGTCCGGCGTGCAGTAATTTCGTACTACTCAAACTACATGCACGAACATCCACATATTTCGGTTCTGTTTGGACCAAAATTTATAAAACTAAACTGTTGTTTTACAGATTAAACAACAGAGTAAATTAAAAGATTAAACAACAGATTATTTTTTTACATGTTCTACACTTCCTCAAGCGTTTCATTTTTAGTAAATTTTAGTTCCTGTTTAAAAATTGTTTTGTGTCCTTACTAGATCGAATTTGAACAAACACTTTTTGTACGTATAATCACAGTATCATTGTGAATATGGACACAAAATATGAGCGTCATCAAGTTAATAATTTGTCGAAATGAGGTGAGTAGTACGAATGCTTTGCAAATAACACATTTGACTCTGGTTGCTACGGTTTTGGTTGCAGCTCAGCTCTTGAGTTGATCGTAATATAATTGCCTATAGGCATCTCCAATCAAAATAAATAATACTCCATTTAATATTTATCGTCTAGTTCCCATAAATCTCAATAGGAATGGGAACGTCTTATATTTTTTTTAAATTAACATTTTGTAACGTTTTCAAAAATACCATGTTCACCGATCTAGCATCTAAAACAGCTATAACGCTAAAAAGAAACGTATTCTTCTCTCCAATTAGGCTTGACGGACTAGATTTCCCAACCCCCGGACGACTTCTTATAAAAATAAAGCTTCGTTTATATGATATGTCTGATCAATATTCGTAGACATCTAGTCGGATGGCGTGTCGAGTGCTGGCTGGCTGGCCTGGCATGTTTTCACCGTCGCTATGACTTATCGTCAGACCGATCGTCGGGCTAACTTTAGACACTAGGCGCTGTTCTTATAGCCTACCTGCGTTCGCGTGCGTGTTCCAGGCCGTGTTTACATGGAGGTGAAACCGACTCCTCGACTTTGGTAAACATCTATACAAACAATAATGTGCGATTTTTATTTTTGTTCCCCGAATTTTGCGTTTTTCTCATTTTTTAAATTTTTTTATAGCGAATTTGAAATGATAACATTTTGTTCTATATCTGATTTTAAAGGTTAATTTTTACATTCTAATCATTTTTTTTTAACACCAAGATAACAATGTTTTAGATATAATTTGTTTTGGTGAACTTGAAATACATCCGTAAAAATTATAAATTAATTGCCTTTTTAATAAGTACATTTTTATTTTTTTTTAAATTTCTAATTTGTTTTTTTTATAGATACGTTTTTAAAGCCTACTTGTGAGATATTGATATTTATGGAATTTAAATGGAACTCTTTTTGAATTTGACTTTCTTTACCGAATCCAGAATTCGTTCTGTTTATACTTTTTAATGTTATAGCCTATGCTAAATGAGAACCACACCAGTAAGGTAATTTAGCTGATAGTTCCTTAATGTTTCTTTTGTTACTCAATTCGTACCATAGCCCATAATATAGGACATAACTTTGTAATTGAATCATTGAGTCGTCAAAATACGAACATAAAATCTGACTCTGTTTGCAGTGGCTTTTACTTTCTCTGTTGTTACTTTAATCCACTTAGTAGCATGCAAGTTTCTCAAGAAATACAAGCACGCGATTGAACAATTTTTTTTACGGTTAATACTTAGTACCTATACATACCTGTTGTTATACATGTTGAAGTATTTCCATGTCCTTATCTTTAACATTGTAGTTTCGTTTTGTATTTCTTTGATTATTCTACTTTGTCATGATTTTTCTATTTCAGGTTTTTATTACTGTTTTCTTATTGATTTTCTTGATTTTCTTTGCACAAACGTGTTGTAACTGAATAGAATATAGGCATTTAATAATTTGCACAAGGTTCAGAGGGTTCGATTCCCGATTCGCGATGTGCTTTTTAATTTCGGGAATTGAACATAATCTATCTGTACGATACTGGCACAGAAGCAATATATTATCTGTATAAAATGTAAACAATATATAATATCGTGCTACAGTGAGTTAGGAGCCGTCATAGCAACGATGCACATAATACAATTATGTATACTAGTCCCAACGAAAGTATTCGCATACCGATCTCAGGTCATTGTCTATACTGCCCCTTTCAACCGCGCCAATTGAAAGAAAATCAACAGATACGTCCTGGCGTTCTTTCACACATTCGTAAATGCACGATTCGGCTTAGTCGAGTGGCAACACCCACCGTTACAGGTAACCAACGGAAGGTCTTAAATTATCCCCAATGGACCTGTTTAGATTAGATGGTATTGGTAGGTCGAATTAGCGAAGCAGAAAATTAAGTTGTCACCTTGAACTCGCGGCTGTGTCGTAAGCATCAGAATACTTTCTTTGTGTCAACTATATATTGTCGCCCACTGATAATTAGTTCTTGTAACTGAGTGGATATAGATATAGATAATAAATACAAATTATTTGTTTTCAATGAAACTACAGGGAATCCGTGAGCGTATACGCCCAAAGCTGGTGGCTGGTTGGTCCAGTGGTTAGCATCCCTGTTTCCAATGCAGAAGGTCCCGGGTTCAAATCCCGCTTCAGACAGAAGTTTTTTTATCTTCTAATGTGGCTTCAATTCCATTTCTTCTTGGCTTAGGAATAAGTAAACGGTGACTTTGGAGCCGTCCTAGCAACGAAGCACTCAATAAATTCAAAGTTGTTCTGAATCGGCCTTGTTGATTCTGGCATTTGTCCGCAGGTGTTCGCACTGTCCAATAACTGATTCATATGTTTCGTATTTGAAATACCGATCTTTGATTGGTTATAGCTCACTCGTCGATGGAGTTCGAAGCCTACAGGGTTGGTTTAGTCACTTTAAATTAAAGTCCCCCACAGCAAATCAGTTTAGTCCAATGGTTTAGTTACTGAGTGGGTAGACTCTAAATGAGAATTTATTTATTTTATTTTATTTATAGCTAAGGAATCTCTCGTCATGTTGTTCGTCTAGTACACCAGCCTGCATCGCTTATTATTACACATATTATGGCAGCAGTTATTAAAGATATTCAATACTTTCAACTCTCCGCTGTAGATGTATAGCGTGAAATGGTTTTTTTTCATTTGCCCACAAGGAATGCGCGCCATCTTGATAAGTGCGCCATCTTGATAGTATTGAACAGCGACGTCAATGTGTATTGCCCGGCTGCCTGGTTGTGGCCGTGTACTTTTTATCACATCTCCGTCTTTCTGGCGTTATCATACCGCGAGTTGGGCATCTGTGTATGTGTAGGACCAATACACGATGATGCTGTTTCTCTCGCTCTCTCTCACTCTCTATGATTTTGTATGTGTTGTTTTTTTGTGTATATGTGTGTTTGCCTTTCAGCGTGGTCGCCGCTGCTTTATGTTATACATACACCCTGTGTGGGTGGCATGTTTATTAGATAATAAAAATCATTCAATTAGTGGTTTTAACTTTTAAGTACATGTGCACTCGAGATTTATTTGGTGATTGTGTATATATATCTGCTGCTGTGTGTGTGTGAAGTCTTGCCGACGTGTGGTGTATGTCATTGCGTTCTGCAAGCTGTGTTGTGTGATCTTTTAGACTAATTTATTGATTTATTGATATAAGCATTAAGCATATTGACGTAAATGGTTTACTATTTCCACAAGAGTATATTCCAATCTAAAGAAGTCTTCTAATTTTAAACTTTCTGTCATATTTTTTATTTGTCATGCCAAGTGATGTAAATATCTGAGGTTTTATATTTACTCTATAGAATGGACAGTGGACGCGAGTATTTATATTATTCAATACTGAAATACATCAACAGGCATTAGGCAACGTTTTTACTACTCGAGAAATTCATTTATTTTTTAGCACAAGTTGATGTTGACTTCCACGTAAACACCAGAATGCATATATATACTCTAGCTTAAAATGCTAAAAATAATTCTGATCTAGCTAAACCGCTTGCTTGTCTAACATATGACAGTGTGACAAGGCTTTATCGACCAACCTACCCCGCGTAAAATACGATTTCTGTCAAGTCAGTTAAAATTACTCTCTTGAGTCTTAAAGTTGTCACATGGAAGGAAAAAATATGTCACTCAATATTGCTGTAGTCGACTTTAGCCGCGTTTTCTTGGTTTTCTTTTCCGGTTGAATCCATCGCTCTAAGATAAAATCTTGAACTATTATGTTTGCTGAATCTTTATTTTCCTCCCATGTTAGAAGTTAATTGTTGAACAAATAAAACACCAGCCAGCTGCTTTCCTGTAAGAGGTTTATCAAATCTGTTCTTTCAATTGTAAACTAGCTTCTTCCCATTGTATAAGCAATGACAATCTGAATCAGTTTGACACTTGGTCTATGTTTAAATGAATGAATGAATCATATTGCATGTTCTGTTGTCGGCTCCATTTCCTTTGTCGTCCTATTTTATTATTTATTTATTGTTGTCACCAGTAATTATTCGTGATCATGCAGCCATCATGCATGCCCATGTCTAGAAAGTAAAATACTGTTGCTGAATAATTTTTCTAGAACCAAAAACTACTAGAACTATTAATGCAGTGATGCCATTCGTAATATAAAGTTCCGTCGGGTTAACTTGCCAGGTGGTGTCGTCATGTATTATGTAATAGTGAAAACGACTGATGTGACAACTACCAACCTAAATCTAGTTGCATCTCGTTATCTCATGCGGGCCTCCGCGGTATTGTCAATGATTTTCAACATCTATAGTAAGCTATAGATCGCCAGGCTAGCAGCAGCAGGCGTAGCACTTTGATGCCATCTTGAAATGGGCAAATATCACAGGCGGGGATAGGAGTTTCTAATGCGACTTTCTGCCATTGGCAGCGCTAGCAGTACTAAAAGGTCCAAATTAGCATGTAAATTGCCAGTCTCAAGATGGCTTCAAATCGCTACTCTTGCTACTGAGTGGAAGGTTGGGGGACTGGCGATCTAGCCTACGTTATAAATGTTGAAAATCATTGGGTATTGTAATCATACTATCAGCGCGCGTCTGTTGGCAGGCGTGTTCGAGGCACGACCCACGCAGCAAGAGAACAAAAGCAGGTGTACCGGGTAATCGCGTTGTAATAGACCGTGTGGAGCGACCGTCTCTGCTGAGAATGCTACAGCTATGACGTCATCGTGTTGCTTGATATGTCGAAGCCCGTATAGTTCCAAACTAACCAAAGAACCTGATATACCTAATTAGCCACGTGGTTAGGGTGTACTCTACAGCCGGGATTCCTACGGAAGCATTTTATTATTAAGAGATATCATGGCCAGATGTTTGATATAAGTGACAGATAATAACGATCGTGGAGTATTTTAATTTAATTGTTATTAAGTAATAATAAGACAAACTCAAAATGCTTCAGTTGGAAGGAAAATAAACCTGTTTGGATGTCTAGAACTTAACTTCCTGGATCTAGAAGAACAGAAGATGGACAGCTCTATCCTCATACAATGTTATCTTCGTTGAAGTGGATGGAGGATTTGATGAAGCCTGTCTCAATCTTAATTGCGTCTCTTGCTGTCTGTTCTATATATACAGTCGACACTTTTAGTTGGGAAAGAAATCTGTATGACAAGGCCGTCAAAACGAAATTATATTTTTTTGGGTTCAGAGGTATTTTTTTTTCTTCATTAGCAGTTATGATTCTGCTTGATCTATTCTATATGTAATTGGGTAATATACCAATAGGGAACACGCGTATGAAAATTTTAATCGATTTTTAAATACCTTGTCTCTCATTTAATAATTTTGTATCTTTGAATTTTGAAAAACGGATCAGTCTTTGCCTATGTCTCAAAATAATTGGTTTAGTAACGATAAATAAAAGGGCGCGAAAAACGAGCCGCCGCCATGTAGAGTGGATTTGACGTCATGGTTTTGTACTGTGTACGCTCACCGCCTCAGCGATTGGTCTGTTACGCCACGTCTACAGAATCATTGCGTCACAGCCACCTGTACGCGTTTCAGATCCCCGAGTTTAAACTTCAATCAATGCGACCACGACCACATTAAACCTATTTAAAAATTTCTTTTTTACTTGGGACTTGCATTTATATACTGTTTGTATCTGATACTATTAAACTAAGTGTTTTGTTTAACAAAAAAATCGTACGCGTATTGCCTATTGTAATAAAAGTTTGCCCCGTTCGGGGATCGAACCCAGATCCTCCGGCTCTACGTACCGGCCGGTGCTCTTTCCATTTAAGCTAGACTACTGGGTCCACTTGAACAAACCTCTATTACATTGCTATTTGTTTTTTGCGGTTCTTGACACACGATCGGTCGAACAGTAGACTGCATACACACACGCAAATCGGTTTCGTGTCCTATTTAAACTACGACTGTAGGATCTTATTATCTATTTGCAGTAGGCCTATACCAATATCATATAAATACGTTTTTTTAAGACCCCATTTAGACCTGTAATTGAAAACTGGCCTTAGTGCATTGGTAGCAGGAATTAACCTACCGCCCCGAACGATCGAGCCACGTACTTATGAGAAAAAAAATATTACAAGTAAAAGTACAATATAAATAAAATGCATTTTTAAATAAAAATACATAAATAAAATAATATAAATAAATAATAAACATAAATAATAAATAATAATAATATTAAATATAAATATATAATAAATAAAAATAAAATAAATTTCTAAATTTTTTTTTTCCCCCAGGCCGAGTTGGTGCACCTGCGGGCGGAGCTGGTGGGCGCGAGGGCGAGACACGCCACCCTAGAACAGGAGCTGCACAACGTGTTGTTGAGGCTTCACTCGCAGCAGCTGCAACAGTTGTCCGTGCAGGACGTCAACTCGGAACACATCCGACAGAGGCTCGAGACAGAGTTGCAGAAGTCGCCGGTACACCAGGCCAAGACCAAAAGTACGTGGCACGACGGAAACTAAAAAAAAAAACTAGCCCCTTTACTGTTTTTTTTTTAATATGATAAGACATATTTTTTCTACCCATTTTGAGTGTTTTTTTTTTAAATATTTTTTTTCTAAACAAGTATGGTATTCATAAAATATAATACAAATCTGTACTTATTGTGTTCCTAGTTGGTTACGGTAACTGATTTTCAGTAATTTAAGTAAATAGATTTGTTTTTTGTTAGTATAGTAGACCGTGGTCTACCCATTTAGTTACAAGAATTGATTTTCCAGATGGGGGCATTATACAATTTATTATACATTGCTTCATTGATAATATGACGGCTTCAAAGTCACCATTTACATAAACACCAGTACAGTATTATGATTTTTTTTTTCCTTTTTTCAACTTTTTACAAGTTTTTTAAAAAGTGGGGTAGGTACTTGAAAATTTGTCTTCCACTTTAAAATTTTTCAACATGAAATTTTTTTTCTTTTTTCAGAATCACACAATTTTCAAGTTTCTTTCTTTACTCATCTACGACAGTTTTACATGAAATGTACGCAGACGTACTCTAAAAATTTTCATATACTTTAAAATTTTTCAACATGAAAATTTTTTTATTTTCGTAATGATTTTTTTTTTCTTTTGTCCACAATTTTCAAGTTTTCCCAAAAGTGACTAACCAAAAAAGTGACTGGCACAACAGTGACAGCCAGCAGCGGCTCAAGGCCAAAGTCACCATTTACATAAACACCAGTACAGTATTATGACAGGGCCTGTTAAATGTTTAGTCCGGGACAAACTTGCTTTGTCTGGCAACTAAACAACCATGGAGTACTCTACATATTATTGTGTTTATTACGATATATGGTTATACTAGATACATTGATAAAACCACGGCCTGATATATAAACGTTCACGTTGTTGTCTTCTTAGTTTGTTATATTACCTACGTTTAGCCACCTTTTCCCCTACATCAAGACTAGTTCTCGTCACCCGACATTCGTCATCGTGAATACAGATCCTATGCTGTATAGCTCCTAGAAACACGTTTATCAAGTTGAGGGACGTTTTATCTCGCACCGAGCGCATCAGATCTAATGAGCGGCTAATGGATTCAAATGCTTCTTTCTTTCTTTATACATCTTTTGAAATGAGTTACGATCTCGTCATTAGTAAGTGCCAATCCGACATGATGTATCGTCGGTATTACACTTCATATTTCACTTCTGATTCTCTCGCGTTCTAATTACTTATAGAGTGAGTGGTCAAGACCAAATGTTTTACATTCCATCGTATATTCGCAATCTTCCTTCGAGCTCTTTAAAGAAACTTATTGATTTAATGCCAACCTGATGAAACAGTTACTATCTAAATGGAATACACAGAATGAATTATCTTTATTGAAAGAAACAACCGATTCACATGCTTTATAAACAAGATTTATTTGAAACATAGGTAGGCCTACGTACGAAGTATTATTTTAAAAACAAGCAAACGTAGAAAAATGCACCAAAAACATTTGACTACATCCTAATGTTGACCAATCCGACCCCAGCCAGTAGTGTATAAACTGTATTAGTGATGACGTCAGATTAAATGGCAGACGAGCTATCCGACTCCAAACAACTTTCAGAAACGTAGTTATTATTTAAGGTAGTAATTGTATCATTACAATACTAGACTGATCAATTTAATCAACTTCTTTTTTACAGTTTCGTGTTAAGGAAAACGAAATATCTGAACAGATAACCCTCGCTACAATGTTTGCAAAAACAAAATTATCTGTCAATTGTCAACTGTCATGATTGTTTGGAGTCACAAATACAGTTTGCCATTGGTTGACAGCGAAAACGTGACGTCACACTAATATAATCTATTGAGTGTGACAAAGAGGTTAAATAAAATAAGTTAGCACTCTCTAGTGGCTGTAGTTCCAATGTACATGTTCTTATGAACACTTCTCAAAGCAAAATTTTTATTTTTGTATTACATAAAATATATTTTTTTTTTTTTTTCATTGTAATAGTTGTACATATTTTTAGCCTCAATTAGATACAAAAAAAAAAATTCATATAATGGTTGTACATATTTATTATTTTTAGTCTCAATTAGATCAAGTTTTTTTTTTTTTAAATTTTCATTGTAATGGTTGTACATATTTTTTCACTTAAAGGCACCAGGGGCGTAACTCTTGACATTGGATGTGTTCCAGGTACCCCCGACTACCTTCACACGGGGCTGGTGGAGACTGCGTCGTTACGCAGCGAGGTGTGGTACCTCCGACACGAGAACATGTCCCTACGCAACACCTTGCTGGCTCTACACAGCGAAGTGTCAGGAGCGAAGCTGGCGGCCAAATATCTAGACAAGGAGCTGGCCGGCAGGTACGTTCGCTCACCACTGGGTATGCCCGACAATATCATCGATAATTAGGGATGTCAACGATTACGATTAAATCGATTCAATTAATCGATTATTAATGGAAAACGATTAATCGATTTTAAATTTTCGCGCTTTTTTAAATTTAGTTCTCAAGATCTGCCGCCTATTCGAGCGCGAGCGCTAGCGCTAGCATCGCTATTGCTCGGTTTCATTTACAGTAGGTCTAGGCCTAGGCCTAAGAACAGCAACAGCATAACTTTGCGTCATAATTTGAGCCGAATTTCCAGTCATATTTTGAATAGCTGTGTCTAGTCGCCTACCCTAGACCCAGCATTCGACGCCTACGATCTATAAAAATACGAGTTATGTTTGTTCACAAATAACAAGAGAAGTAAGGTTAGAAAAGTCGCTACGATTTTTAGTTTACATCACGTAAATTTTAATTACGCTGCACATGAAAATAATAATATACCGACGCATATTCAGCATACTTAATTACTTATTGGTTAAAAAAAAACGGGAAGTGAATAACTATAGCCCTTCAGGCCTAGCTAGGACAGAAATTATCGTCGAAATCTTGGACAGAACATAACAAAAATACTCAGTGACGTAAAATATATCGATAGTTGAAAAGAAGTCGAATTGCGAACTCGTGGCTTGCGCGGGCAATTCAAACTAACCGAAACCAGACCGAAGTTTGGAAGAAACTTGCTACTATACCGACATTTAACAAAACGATTAAAATCGATTAATAATTCGTTATGGAGGTGAAAGTGAATTCGATTATCGATTATAATAATTTAATCGTTTGACATCCCTATCGATAATACAGTAAAACTTAGAACTTTATAACGAACTCTTGGGGGCCGGATTATTATTTTGTTATTTCTTTATAAAGAACATTTCTTTATAAAGATGGTATATTTACATGCATTTAAGTAATATAAGAAATAAGTAATAAGTAATAATAAGTTATTTACAGAAAATGTTTGTTGCACAAGCTAAATGCATTTTGAGGTAAAATATGAATCATTAATTAGCTACCAACTGGCACATAGTGGACATACTCCAAGAAAAGTGTCCATCAAATCTTTATTTCATTTCTTCATCACCAACAAAAACGCTTTTAACACGTGTAAAATTATGAGTGATGATGTGTAGATATTTTGTGTAGATATTTTCCAGGTCCCTTTTGGGACCTCAAAAACAGTTTTGTTATAAAGACGTACATTTGTTATGAAGAAGTTTCACTGTAATAATAATATTATTCTTAACTCAGTTCCAACTGTTTGGGGGAGTGGCGGTTTTCCACCGTTATCTAGCACACGAAACTTGTAGATACCGTACTGTACAAAGCTTGCCGGACTCGGCGTTTCTTCCTTATCCTCTTTCTCCTGCATCTCCACCAATTCCAGTTGATTCCACTCTTCTCTGTCTTCCCACAGTTGTACTCTTACCACCTCGTCCCATGATCTACCTCGTTTTGCAACGTCTTCTTATTTAATTAATGTTCCCCATTTCCCTCTTGGCGTTCCCACTTTTTCCTTTTCCCCTCCTCTGCCTCTTCAAAGGCTTTGTCCATCCTTTTCGTATGTCCAAAATCGTCTTGGACGTTTCTTTCCTAGCTTGAACCTCAAACTCTCTTCTCTCTTCTTCTTCTCTTATGCCTACATTGACACATGTCATCATGCGTCTCGCCAACCAATAGAGACAAGCCTCCTGCTCCCTCCTGTCCAGCCCTCCTGGCATTCCTTCACTCCAATCCTACTCTCTACTACTACTCTCCAATCACAGCTTTTTTCTCACTACACTACGTCTTGTCTTGTCCATCTTTGTAACCCCCTTGACATTTGTTAAGAACTTCATTTCTGCTGTCTCCAGCTGGCCCTTTTCTTTCTTGCTTTTCTTTCTTTCGATATCGTCAAAAAAAAATTATGTGATGTAAATTATGTCTATTATATAGACCTTTAATTCTGGATAAAAATAATTTAATAATAATAGTAATTAAATAAATACTCTTAGGCCTAGGGCCTATATATATATATATATTTTTTCCACACTTTTTTCTTCATGTTCTTTCTCATTTGCATACATTTATTTTTATTATTTAACATGTGGCATTTCCACTTGATTTTATTTTATTTCATTTCTCAATTATTTATTCTGATTCTTGATTTTTTTTGTTTTTTTGTATAGTACAGTAGGCCCTAGTTAGTTTTGTTTTTGTTGTTATTGTTATTTATTATTTCATTATTATTAATTGTTTGCATAGCTTAGTTCTATTTAAGGTCCTCCTTTGCCAATCAGTTTTTATAACTGAATAGGATAGACATTAAATAAATAAATAAAAAAATTAAAAATATAAAAAAAAATTTAAAAAAATTAAATAATTAAATAAACCGTCTCTGTCCGCCAGGATCCAGCAGCTGCAGCTGTTGGGCCGCGAGATGCGCGGCGACGTGCGCGACAAACTGTGGCGCCAGCTCGAGTCCGAGATCCTGCTGCACCGCCACAAGACGATCGTGCGTGCTTGCCGCACCCGCAGCGGCCGCACCCCGGGCAGCCGCACCAGCGCCGCACCCGTTGGCAACCAACACCACGAGGACACCAACCTGCAGGGGCTGGGGGAGCCTCGCGTCGTAGAGCTGCAGCTGGTGGAGGGGGAGGGGCTGGGCATCTCCATCACGGTCAGTCCCAGTATAACAATAGATACGGTACCTAATAATAGTAGCCTGGCAACCAACACAACCTGCAGGGGCTGGGGGAGCCTCGCGTCGTAGAGCTGCATCTGGTGGAGGGGGAGGGGCTGGGCATCTATATCACGGTCAGTCCCAGTATAACAATAGATACGGTACCTAATAATAGTAGCCAGGCAACCAACACAACCTGCAGGGCCTGGGGGAGCCTCGCGTCGTAGAGCTGCAGCTGGTGGAGGGGGAGGGGCTGGGCATCTTCATCACGGTCAGTCCCAGTATAACAATAGATACGGTACCTAATAATAGAACCGGGCAACCAACACAACCTGCAGGGGCTGGGGGAGCCTCGCGTCGTAGAGCTGCAGCTGGTGGAGGGGGAGGGGCTGGGCATCTTCATCACGGTCAGTCCCAGTATAACAATAGATACGGTACCTAATAATAGAACCGGGCAACCAACACAACCTGCAGGGGCTGGGGGAGCCTCGCGTCGTAGAGCTGCAGCTGGTGGAGGGGGAGGGGCTGGGCATCTTCATCACGGTCAGTCCCAGTATAACAATAGATACGGTACCTAATAATAGTAGCCGGGCAACCAACACAACCTGCAGGGGCTGGGGGAGCCTCGCGTCGTAGAGCTGCAGCTGGTGGA
The DNA here is from genome assembly GCA_945910005.1 of Isoperla grammatica. NCBI lineage: Eukaryota > Metazoa > Arthropoda > Insecta > Plecoptera > Perlodidae > Isoperla > Isoperla grammatica. The sequence goes on from OX246748.1 coordinate 25,178,041, forward strand.
GGGGGAGGGGCTTGGCATCTCCATCACGGTCAGTCCCAGTATAACAATAGATACGGTACCTAATAATAGTAGCCAGGCAACCAACACAACCTGCAGGGGCTGGGGGAGCCTCGCGTCGTAGAGCTGCAGCTGGTGGAGAAGGAGGGGCTGGACATCTCCATCACGGTCAGTCCCAGTATAACAATAGATACGGTACCTAATAATAATAGCCAGGCAACCAACACAACCTGCAGGGGCTGGGGGAGCCTCGCGTCGTAGAGCGGCAGCTGGTGGAGGGGGAGGGGCTGGGCATCTCCATCACGGTCAGTCCCAGTATAACAATAGATACGGTACCTAATAATAGTAGCCGGGCAACCAACACAACCTGCAGGGGCCGGGGGAGCCTCGCGTTAGAGCTGCAGCTGGTGGAGGGGGAGGGGCTGGGCATCTCCATCACGGTCAGTCACAGTATAACAATAGATACGGTACCTTATAACAGTAGCCTGGCAACCAACACAACCTGCAGGGGCTGGGGGAGTCTCGCCTCGTAAAGCTGCAGCTGGTGGAGGGGGAGGGGCTGGGCATCTCCATCACGGTCAGTCCCAGTATAACAATAGATACGGTACCTAATAATAGTAGCCAGGCAACCAACACAACCTGCAGGGGCTGGGGGAGCCTCGCGTCGTAGAGCTGCAGCTGGTGGAGGGGGAGGGGCTGGGCATCTCCATCACGGTCAGTCCCAGTATAACAATAGATACGGTACCTAATAATAGTAGCCAGGCAACTAACACAACCTGCAGGGGCTGGGGGAGCCTCGCATCGTAGAGCTGCAGCTGGTGGAGGGGGAGGGGCTGGGCATCTCCATCACGGTCAGTCCCAGTATAACAATAGATACGGTACCTAATAATAGTAGCCTGGCAACCAACACAACCTGCAGGGGCTGGGGGAGCCTCGCGTCGTAGAGCTGCAGCTGGTGGAGGGGGAGGGGCTGGGCATCTCCATCACGGTCAGTCCCAGTATAACAATAGATACGGTACCTAATAATAGTAGCCGGGCAACCAACACAACCTGCAGGGGCTGGGGGAGCCTCGCGTCGTAGAGCTGCAGCTGGTGGAGGGGGAGGGGCTGGGCATCTCCATCACGGTCAGTCCCAGTATAACAATAGATACGGTACCTAATAATAGTAGCCAGGCAACGAACACAACCTGCAGGAGCTGGGGGAGCCTCGCGTCGTAGAGCGGCAGCTGGTGGAGGGGGAGGGGCTGGGCATCTCCATCACGGTCAGTCCCAGTATAACAATAGACAAGACCGCTGACGCGGCCTTGAGCCGCTGCCGTCACTGTTGGGAAAGGTCACTTGTTGGAAAATTCGACTTTTTTGGGTAATTGTCACTTTTTTTTTTTTTTTTTTTTTTGGTGTCACTTTTTAAAAAATTTTCGGTTGGAAAAAAGAAAAAAAAAATTGAAAAAAAAAAATTCATGTTGAAAAATTTTTAAGTGATGTAAAATTTTTCGAATTTTTCTATGTACGTGTCATCATGTTAATTGGTCGTAGATACTTATTTTAAGAAAGAAACTTGAAAATTGTGTGATTCTGAAAAAAGAAAAAAAAAAATTCATGTCGAAAAATTTCTAAGTGTTAGAAAATGTGGGATTCGAATCGAGGACCCATAAGGCACTGGACACTTGAACTCTTTATGCTATGCTACAACATTGGGCATTGGGCATTGGGCAACGGCGGAGTATATGGGCCTCGCCTGGCTTCATGTCTTCGATCGCGAATCGAAGTAAATAAAATCGACTTGAAAAATAATCGTTCCATAATCAACAGATTAGTTTCTTAGGACGCCGTTAGATGGCGTCACCTACTTCTTTCGAATAGCTTGTAGTCGATCAAGGAGTTGGACAACAGTATTGTTGTACAAAAACAGTAAATTTATATATTACGCATCATTTTACACGGGCGTGTATTAAAGCTGCAGATTGAGCTTTTCCTGTGGGTTAAAGAGCTCGTATATTTAATATTGAATTAAAATTTTCAAATATGTGGTCATTGTGTCCGTAAGTTATACCGTTCGGTCACAGGACGCTTTACAACACAAAGGTGTGTTTTGAAAAGGACGAAAATGGGTGTTTATTCCGATTTCATCCATGTACACGACACCCTCGTGTCGTCAGGTTTAAAGTTTTTTCCATCAAGTAAGAACTAAACATAATTAAATAAAGAGTTGCCCAAACTTATTCTAGCATCAATTTTTGAAAAAGTTGATAATAAGTTCGTACTTTGGTCACTTGAAAAGACATAGTTGAAATTTCGGCACATTTTGGATCTTTCAAATGCTTGTCGGTACGTTCCGGTACAGTTGTCGTCAACCAAAAGCATATCATAAAAAACATATTGAAACGAGCTTTAAGAAGATACCAAAATGGGCTGTCCGATTTCAAAAGTGAATTAATGGGGGAACGTCCAGAAAGTGACGATCGAGAAATCGATTCATACATGTACCCAATGAAGAATTAATATGTCAGAGACGGTACGTGCCGGGTACGTCTGGGTACGTTGAAACAATAGCCAATAGTTCCAGGTACTAGATAATTTGGGTTTAAAAAATTACAAAAAATTTAAACATGCTTTTTTAACACATTTAAAACACTTTTTCCGACATTCCCCTGGAAAAACACGACAAAGAATTAAATTTAATTAAAAAAGTCCCAACTTTGGGGGCCCGTAACTAAGTCCAGGGACATTTCTAAATAAAAATGCCTGTCCTCAAAGTTTCTAAATTTAGTTAAATTTATTTAAATGTAAAAATCATTTCTTTAAAAAAATATTTGAGTGTGCCGGGCCAAAAGTCGCAGAAAGTGGTCGATTATTTTCGTCGTTTTTTTACACAATGAACAATTAAAAAACTCGTTGGGGGTACAGTTCCGGGTAGAAAAAAAAAAAAAAAATATCCAAATTAAGTCAGATAAATTGAAAAGAATACTGTAGCGACAAAACGTATCTACCCCTATTAGGGTGGGTGTGAAAAGAGTTCAAACCCAAAGAACCTAAAAAACTGAAAACTTGAAAATAGCTTTGCGCACGTAGCCATTTCACATGAAAAATCTCGTAAACGGTACGTGCCCGGTACTTGCGGGTACTGCTAATACGTCGTCAATACCTACGGACATATGCCATTTTTGTTAAAAAAAATGAAAAAAAATGTCGTAAGTGTTTGTTTCGACGTTTAATGAAATGTACCGGAAAAAAAACGGGCGCATTCGATCGTTCAAAACACATTATCGGGGACGCCCGTGAAGTTAAAGTTTTAAAAATGGTGTCATCCAATAGAAATATGTTTACTTATTAACATAGGGTACAAAAAAGTTTTGGATGTCATTTCAACAACACTTTTAATACGCCAAAACTTTAAGATTTTTTTTGAATGTGTTTTCGCCACCGTCGAAAAACGTTGCGGTAACGTCTGTCATCCGGTGTGTGGGTGACTTTTTGGAAATATTCTTTCATGTACCGGTACGGGCAAGTGCTCAGCATCCATAAATATAAAAAGAAAAAATATTAACAAATTTTAACCTGACGAAAAAAAATAAAATCTAAACCCGTGTAAAACGAAAATGTAAGTGCCCATAACTAAGGAATGGGGATGAAATTTGAAAATGTCCTCCGTATTTTCATCGCGTATAACAAACATCTTTACGACTTAAAAGTCGAAAAAGTTCGAAACCCAAAACTGTGGAAAAAAACTGGCCCCGTCACTTTTTTTCGGCAAACACTACAAAATGTACACGATTTGTGTGACTAAAGTTCCGGGACAAAATCAAAAATTTTCAAACTACCAGAAAGCCAGACGATAACGTAAGGTAACGAAACAAAAACAAAGGGCATAACTCGTTTGAGTCGACGGGCAGGGCTGTTTGAACGAGAAATTTAATAAAAGTAGAAAATCGGCCAAAATCGGGTTTCAAAACTTTGCCGACTTTGGTTGCCCGTAACTATCGAACGGGACGCCGGTATTTAAAGTGGGGTGTATCAAAAGTTTTGCAATTTAGTGGTGTGCATTAACAAAAACAAAAGTAATTTTTTGAAAAATTCTTTGCTCTCGAAAAACGAAAAGCCGCACGTCGGGGTGGAGAATTTTTCGCCGATTGCCGGAAAAACCACTCCACGGCGGTGGGTAAAAGGGGTGGAAAAAAATCGCGACCACCACCCTTTTGTGTGCGAAGGGCAAGCGCTTCCGAATACCGGGTCGGCGGGTGGAAAAAGTCGACGGTTTGGGCGTGACGATTTTTCGAAAAAAAATCGCGATTATCTCGGAAATCCACACATTTCCAGTTTCCACGCGAAGAAAGGCGGGGAAAATGTCGGAAAATGGAAAATCCAAAAATACCGTCGGAAAGCCAGGAAAATTTCCCTCTTGGACATTGTCCAGTATGTCGACGTTTTTCACTTTCCGCGCCGCCTAGGGGGTGGAAAGTGCGACGCGCCGCCCCACTAGAGGGTTTCGCCCGTACCGTAATATGTTGGGCAGATACGGTACCTAATAATAGTAGCCGGGCAACCAACACAACCTGCAGGGGCCGGGGGAGCCTCGCGTTAGAGCTGCAGCTGGTGGAGGGGGAGGGGCTGGGCATCTCCATCACGGTCAGTCACAGTATAACAATAGATACGGTACCTTATAACAGTAGCCTGGCAACCAACACAACCTGCAGGGGCTGGGGGAGTCTCGCCTCGTAAAGCTGCAGCTGGTGGAGGGGGAGGGGCTGGGCATCTCCATCACGGTCAGTCCCAGTATAACAATAGATACGGTACCTAATAATAGTAGCCAGGCAACCAACACAACCTGCAGGGGCTGGGGGAGCCTCGCGTCGTAGAGCTGCAGCTGGTGGAGGGGGAGGGGCTGGGCATCTCCATCACGGTCAGTCACAGTATAACAATAGATACGGTACCTTATAACAGTAGCCTGGCAACCAACACAACCTGCAGGGGCTGGGGGAGTCTCGCCTCGTAAAGCTGCAGCTGGTGGAGGGGGAGGGGCTGGGCATCTCCATCACGGTCAGTCCCAGTATAACAATAGATACGGTACCTAATAATAGTAGCCTGGCAACCAACACAACCTGCAGGGGCTGGGGGAGCCTCGCGTCGTAGAGCTGCAGCTGGTGGAGGGGGAGGGGCTGGGCATCTCCATCACGGTCAGTCCCAGTATAACAATAGATACGGTACCTAATAATAGTAGCCTGGCAACCAACACAACCTGCAGGGGCTGGGGGAGCCTCGCGTCGTAGAGCTGCAGCTGGTGGAAGGGGAGGGGCTGGGCATCTCCATCACGGTCAGTCCCAGTATAACAATAGATACGGTACCTAATAATAGTAGCCAGGCAACCAACACAACCTGCAGGGGCTGGGGGAGCCTCGCGTCGTAGAGCTGCAGCTGGTGGAGGGGGAGGGGCTGGGCATCTCCATCACGGTCAGTCCCAGTATAACAATAGATACGGTACCTAATAATAGTAGCCGGGCAACCAACACAACCTGCAGGGGCCGGGGGAGCCTCGCGTCGTAGAGCTGCAGCTGGTGGAGGGGGAGGGGCTGGGCATCTCCATCACGGTCAGTCCCAGTATAACAATAGATACCTGATAATGATTTGTAATAAATAATAATATTAATTATGCCTTTATTTCATGAAGAAATAGGCGAATTTAAGCCGCAATGGCTTTTCTTACAATCAACCCCATAAATATGAAATCAAGAAAAAAGGAGTCAAAATGCATCTGTTTTTGTAACTGGGAGGCTAAACTATAATTAATGCAAATTGTATCATTCTTATTCTACTGTGTAAATTTGATGAATTTGGCTTCCTTGCAAGTTTTCACAAGAACCAAATAATTTTTCCTAATACTTTTTAATTTTAATTTTTTTAAATCTTTAATCCTTTTGAGGAAAATAGATAATAATTGAAGAACTAATTTCCTATGCATTGTTGCATGTTGGTAAGCATAAGACACTGTAACACACCATAGTAAAAAATAAAAAATATATGTATATTAAAACACTTGTCGATTTTCGGGGACCCCATAGCTATGTGGGGTCCCAGAAAATCGAGTAAATACTAGGACTTATTAGCGTTGCTTTATTTTTGCTTTGATTGAGATTCATCAACAGTTTGATAACTTGCTCTCAAAAAAATATCATATTAATGCTTTTCATGTTTTAAAATGTGTACAATTTGTTTCCAGGGCGGGCGCGAGAACGGTGTCCCCATCTTGATATCGGAGCTGGAACCAAACGGTCCGGCCGCTCGCAGCGGTGCCCTCTACGTAGGGGACGCAATACTGGCCGTCAACGGTCACGACCTCAAACAGTCTTGTCACCAGGTACGATGCAGCTGGGGACTTACTGTATTATTGTATTATTTTTTTTATTTTTATTTTTTTTTCCTATGCCGAAAGTTTGATTTTTCAATCATTTTTCTTCCTAGCTATCCAATAAATATGTGCTTATTAGAACGGTTTATTTTACAAAACTTTACTTTGAGCCCCGTGACATTCGCAAATGACGATGATATTAGACCAAAGTGCGAGGAAATGACTTTAGTTATTCACGTAAAAGTACCTACATCAAATATCGATAGAACCACTAAAATAGTATTTAATATTTACTCGATAAACCCAAAGTTGTACATTCTAGACAAATTTTAAATCTCAAAATAAAATTAAAAAAATGTATTACATTTTTTTTATCTCATGTTGTTTTTTACATTTTGTTTGTTTTAAAAATGTAGGCCTAGCTATTACATTTGTTTTATAAAAAAAATCACATGTTCCCCGGCTTTCCCCACATTCCCCCCTTCTTCCTATTGTCTACCGCCCAGCGAAATTATAGTTTTGTGTTTCCGTGCTAAACATATTTTTGGTAAAAAAAAAAAAAAAAAAAGAAAAAGTTTAACATTTTTTTTTTCTTCACTTTTCCATTTTTTATCGCGACTGTTGTTGCATCTAGGAGGCGGTGGACGTGCTGAGCTCGCAGTCGGGCCGCATTGCGCTCACCGTGCAGTACGTTGCGAGCGAGGACAGCGACGACGAGAGCCTCGGAGACGACATGTACGCCTTCCGATACCGGTTCTTTGACGACGAAGTGTTGGGTTCCAGCGGGGGCATCGCGCTGCACCCCTGCGAGGGGGGCGGGGGGAGGAGGGACAGGAGGGGGTTCGCAGCCACGCCCACCGCCCCACGGACGCCAGAGTCCCCGCGCAGGCCGCTCGCCAGGTGAAATACACTTTACTTTTGTTTTAAAACATAATTTTTATTATATTTGTATTATTTTATTAATGTGTTTATTTATTTAGCCAATTTATTTATTTATTTATTTATTTATTTATTTATTTATTTATTTATTTATTTATTTATTTATTTATTTATTTATTTATTTATTTATTTATTTATTTATTTATTTATTTATTTATTTATTTATTTATTTATTTATTCATTTATTTATTTATTTATTTATTTATTTATTTATTTATTTATTTATTTACTTACTTATTTACTTATTTACTTATTTATTTGTTTAATTGTTCATTTATTTATTTGTTTATTTATTTATTTATTTTTATTTTTTATATATTTATTTATGTATTTTATTCTTTTATAAAAGTAGTTAGCAATATTAATTATTAAGAGGCTAACCTATCAATTAAATAGTAACTAAAATCTATATTATATTATGTTATTTTTTGTTCAATATATTCAATTACTTATGCTAGCAAAATGATTTACCTAGATCAATGTTATTCATGTGACAGTTAGTTACATATTATATAATTACGCCTTTGTCGATCAAATTGGCTTGTTCACGCAAAGCTCGAGGCAGAGCGCGCCACCGCACTACTGCCCAACAACAACAACAACAACAACAACAACATCATTAAAACTGGTCAGGATTAAAACAACAATATAGCCATTTTTTGTTGATGCGTTTTTTGTCCTCTAGAGACCATTGCAAAAACCAAGGTCTACTTGATCTCCGCCTAGCGGAGGCTCGTCAATCTCCCAAGTTAGGTCGTCGCAAGGGTACTAAAACCATCATTTTGTCGCCCACTAAAAAGCAGCGTTTATTAATAAATAAACGCAGTAGATCATGTAAACTAGGTAATACTTAAAACCCGTAAGTGAGACATTTTGATCGAATGCAATGAATAACTGTCTTAAAATAGCGTGATGATATGTCCTTTTAGGTCAAAGTTATTTTGACAGATCACTTCATATGTTATCTTTAAGGTTTCTCCCATTTGAATAACATGTGATGTTTAACATTGTTGAACGGACTGCGACGACCTAACTTGGGAGCTCGACGAGCCTCCGCTAGGCAGAGATCAAGTAGACCTTGTATAAAGACAACAGCAGAAGACAGGCACCTTTACAATGGTAACATCAACTTTGTCATGCATCAGCAATAAAGATAAAGGTATATATATATGGTATATGTATATGCAAAAAAAAGTAAGCGGCCATGACACCTCTAGGGCAGTAGTACGTAGCAGCGCGGCGAGCGAGAGAAAGCGGCAGCGAGCGAGAGTGAACAAGCCAATTATCGCGAGCGAGACGCGCGTCTAATCGCCCGCTCGTTTCCGCAGACTGTCGGGCGAGTGGAGCTACCCCGACTCGCCGACGAACGACGTCGCCATCGCCCCGCAATGCGACAACCTGCTCAACGCCAACTCTCTCAGCCGGTCCTCGGAGACGAACACGTCTCCGTACTCGGACGCCAACCTCGCGCTAAGTTCGCCGATGCACGTCTCGACCGACGAGAGCGTCAAATCGGCGGCGTTCTTCGCGAACGGCGACGATCGGGCGTTCTTTGCAAACGGAGACGACCGAGCGTTCTTCTCGAACAGCGACGAGTCGCCCGCGGGGAAGAGTCCCGCGAGGAACGCCCACGCGCAGCAGCTCGACAATCAGCCGCCCAAGACAAATAACTACTTCTTCGGCCCGATCGGGAGTCCGACCGAATCGCCGGACGAACTCGGGAAACTGCTGCGCGACGTCGGAAAGACCGGGGGAGACGATTCCTCGTTCGAACGTTCCAACGTCTCGAGCCCGGCGAAAGTCGGCAACATCAACACCATGAATCACTTCGAGGCGGGCAACCAAGACGACGGTAATAAAACCGCGGGTAGTAGACGTTACGTCATATCGACGCTGCAGCACATATTCGGAGCCGCGGCCGCGAACAAGTCGGAGAAGAGCAGAACGAGCTCGGAGAGATCCGAGGAGACGCCGAAAGAGACGGATAAACTGATCGAGACGACCGAGACTTTGAAGGCCATGGAGAATAGACACACGTCGTCGGGGAACTTTCCGCCGGATCTCTTCGACGGGTTGAAGGTCACGGAGGTGGAGGACGTTCTAGAGTCACCCGCGAAGAAGGAAAAGCAACCGACGTCGCCGAAGAGAAACAGTCTAGTGAAGGAGAACGTGAACAACGAGGTGGCGGCGGAACCGGCCGAGACGAGAAGGGGTAACGCCAAGATGGAATCGTCGCCAAAGGAGAAGAAACGCGCGGTGAAGTACTCGTCGAAATCGGACCTGAACATGCCGACGACGAAGGGACGGAGAAAAATATCGGTGAAGGGTACGCAGTTCGCGGTGAAGCTCTCAGAGAAGCGGATAGGGCGGGCGCAACGGATGCAGGTGGACGAGAGCTCGACCAATAGCAGCTTCGACGAGGATGCCAAGGACAGGATGCGGGAGAGCCTGATAAACGACGTCAAGTTTCCGAGCACCAAACTGAGGGTTCTGAGGTCGGACGCGAAATCGTCGGAGGCGCCCAATTATAAGACGAGGATCAGGGACAATCTCGGCGACCCGGACTTTGGTACGCCCGTCTAGACGGCGCGCCTTGAAACCGTGTAAACCAGCGGTTTGTTTCACCTTGAAACCGTGTGAACCGGCGGTTTGTTGACCTTGAAACCGTGTAAACCGGCGCAGAGGGGACATCTCGAACCAGCAGTTGTTTTCACCTTGGAACCGTGTTAACAGGTGCGGCTGTTTCACCTTGAAACCGTTTAAACCGGCGGTTTGTTGACCTCGAAACCGTGTAACTGTAAACCGGCTCGGAAGGAACGCCTCGAACCGGCGGTTAAGGTGGAAAAGTAGTCTTGGAATAAAAAACAAAATAAATTAATGTTTTTTTTTTAAGTAATATCTTGAGGATGCTTCACAATACTGAAAATGTGACCGTTAAGATGATGTGGTTTCTTTAGAACTAAAAATTGTATCTAGAAAGTGTTGAATGTTTTTTACTGTTAAGGAGAAAATGAAGGAGGCTTAGGCATAATTAATTATAGTTAATTTGCATTACCAATTGCAACTTAGATAACTTTAAATGTTTCAGTCCAGTTTTTAGTTCTTACAAAACCACTTCGTGTTATTTATCACTTTTTTTTAATTCTCTGCGGTTCTCAAGACGTTATTAAAAACCGTTAACTTGGCGCGTATTTAGTATCTAGACCCTTTGCCGCTAAAACCGTGTAAACCGGCACGGACGGGGCGTCTCAAACCGGCGGTTGTTTTCCCTTAAAAGTTATATATTTTTTTCACAAAACTAAGGAAAAATAGTCTCGTTGTAAGTGCTACATCTATGAAGTGTGAAAGTTATGTATGGATTTTCTAGTTTAAATTGATAATTTGTGTCGTTCGTTCGGTAGCCTAGATTGTCAAATGTATTTTCCTTAGTGTGTTACATCGTGTGAATCTTGTTTTGGGGTTAGCCTACATTTTACACACGTAGGAAATCATTTTTTTTTTTTTTAATTTCGGGTTAAAAAAAACGTTACAGTACTAGTTCCTTTTTAGTGTTTTAATTTTATTTTTGTTATGGGATTTAATCTCTCTGGAAATGTGGATATTTTTATTAAGTGTTATTTGTGTAAATATCGGGTGATTTAATGATAACTTTTCAGGGCTGACGGGTCAGCGTTTCTGTGACGTACGTGTTGAGTAATGACAACTAAAAAATAATTATAAAATATCTAAATATCTTAAACCAAGTAATTTCAGAAAATTACTGCACCTAGTAAGAGGAAGAGTACGCCACCGATTTTCGACACGAGAAAATGTCATTCAACACTCGCGTTTTAAATCCAGCAATCCGAAGATTAAAAACGAAAAACTCGCCGCTCGCGGTGAAATAAAAGTCACTGTAATTCTGCTTTTGCGTCCAAATAATTCGGTCCATACCAAACTCAGTATTGGAATTGCGCGTAGGCCTTAACGCTTTACGGACATATCTTATGAATACTACTAGTACATGTAAGCCGCCATTTTAAAAATGAAGATAGTTCAAAAATAAGTAGCTCAATATAATTGTTTGGCTCAGCTATAGTACAATAATCATGAAAGTAAAAAAATGATAATAATTCTTGCCATAGGTATACCCTTACACTGTTGTAGATTAGTAAGTTTTTAAATAGTGGCAATGTAATAAAAGATAAACTACACACAAAGTCTAAAAGATAAGTGCATGATTAAGTCTATACTCTTATATTGAATATATGCTAGTACTATAAATGTACGTTGTTGTCCTTTGCAAAAGGAGTAAGATATTCGTTTATTTTCCAATGAAATTGTTGGCAGCTTTTCTATGGAAGATACAATCCAACCATTTGGTTTTTACTATCCGAAATATTAACGTAAGAGTTTTGTATGCAGTTGTGTATCATTAAATTAACTAATAGAACTAAGTAATAATGTAAATTGCACGGAGGCAGTTGCACGCACAAATACAAACGCAGCACATAAATCACAAACAATAACTATGTAGTACCTATAAGTACTAAGACTAGACGTACGCTTATTTTATTTCGTCGAGTACTATTTGGAACGAGATTGAAGCACGGTATGGCAGGTGCATTTAGTCTGGAAGATATTTGGAACTAAATATTTGTCTAGGAAAGTACAGTAGTTCTCACAAAGAACATTTTATTTCTTTCTTTTTTTTTTAGTGCGTACCTTAGAAGCGGAACCTAAATGTGTCCAGTACTCGACAAATAGACGTACCTACACTAAATGAATCGACTCGTGAAATGAGTTTTGTTTGACAAACGAAACGTGCGCTGCATTAAGTGCAATGAAGTATTCGGAGCTTACGGCTTGAGTGCATTATGTAAATGGTCTTTTCCAAAGCGTCCACAGTATTATTTACTCTGTAGGTCGGCAATTATGCAGACTGCAAATATCAATCAATCATTTTTATATAACTGAATAGAATAGACATAAAGAGATAAATAAAATTATTTATGTGTTTTCACTGGATCTTCAATAGCTATTCTTTAATACTGTATAAATATGTAGTAGATGTTTTACCTCAATGGCAATGAGTAGCTCGCAATATTATATGTACTACCCAAAATCAACTGTATTTTGTTGATATCGTGATAACGCTCGAAGATTTTGAAAAAATGATTTCTGTGTGGAATTTGGTTTTTTATCACCTAAAGAATGAATTTAATAACTTAAAAATATTTTAGTTGATTTTTATTTCTGTAATTAAATAGACAATACCATAAAGTATAGATAGATGGGAATATGTACTTCCTAGTGTATACAGACACAGTATAGAGAAATATGTTCTACGGTCGAAAGCCGGTAATTCTGGCTCACAGTCGATTAATAATCAATACGCAAAAGCAAAGCACAGCTACTCGATCTCAAAATACAATGATCCTTGAGTTATTTGCAATAAAAGTATGTACAATTTAGTGTTAGAATAGTTTTTTTTTTATTATTGTCATTGTCATGTTAATACTAAAATTTCAATCCTGTATATATCGCTACAGTACCAGTATTCAGGCAAGATTATTAATATCGTGGAATCTTTGGAAATGGCCATACTAGTCTAAATGTAAATATGTAGCGTAAATAATTTATTTCTATATGAAGAAAACTAATATGAAATATTCATATCCCATCTTGTTGTTATATCTAGTTTGTAACTAGCGATGTAAGGGAACGTTTGTTAAATAGCAAGATTAATAAAACACTTCTCCCGTTCATTCCAGTAGACTATTTGGGGTGATTTGAAGGCCGGTGGGGCGGTTGGTTTGTTTCGAGGATGGAATACGAACCCGAGTATTTGCCGGACTGTCTTGTCTTTGAATCTTTTAGGTGAGATGAGAACCGAACAAATTGGAATTATTTATATATTATGTAGGCTACACAAAGCCGGTACGATCGTCCTAGAATCTCGATAGTGTGTATTTTAAAACACGAGGGCGAGGGTGTAATATTGTTTAAATTATATTATGACTAAGTCACTGTTAACATATTAAATATGAAAAATAAATTTAATAAAGTAGCATAGTAGGTTTTTTTTGGGGGGGTATGATACGAAAGCTTATTTTCCAGTAAGGTGACGAATTTTATAGTTGCCGAGTGTTGACATGCAATTTGTCATCTTGGTTGAAGGTACGCTGTTTGATCCCAGCACGCGACTATCCCAGGCCAATTGGCATCGATCGACGTAACTTAAAAATAAAATTTCAATTAAATGTGACCTATACATTTTTAACAGTGACAGCCCAATTGTAATTTAATATATTTTATATAAACATTTTTGCGATTATTTATTTTGTAATCTTTTTATGTTAGGTAGATGTTTTATAATGGTTTTTTTATATTAGTATTTAGTTTTGCCCATAGAAAAATGGATATATAACATTTTGTGGAGTATCGATATGGTTCGTATGGTTACGTAGGTCTAGCATGTTCTCTCAATGTATTTATTCTCAGGTTGAAGGTTCATCGACAAGAACTTCAAAGTCACGTTCCGTTAACGGATTCGTATTCCTTTCTTGAGACGAGTATCACTAGTAATTTTAGTATACTTTTCATTTTTATTCTACCAACGTTCTGAACAGAGTCGGCATTTCTCACGTTTCGGCTGTGAATCGGCCGTACAAAACGTTTGTTTTCTGTGGTATTTATTTATTTTCTAACGTGAGCAGTGTGATTCAGTCGTTGTTGCAGTGTACATGCGAGCTTGTCGATTAAATCACAGCCTAGTGTAGGATCTCTTCCAGTCACGTTGTTATTATTGGGGTATTTTTTAAGGGTATATGATCAGTATTTGGATGCTCAAAAAATGCACGTCTCGATTTCGCACACAAGTAAAGAGATGTTTGTTGTTTTGTCAAGTTTTGTGAGTTGAAGACTATTAGATGTTTAGATTTGGGAAAGTGAACGAAAAACAGCAGCTTACCTAGAACTAGTAGAACTTGTTACTTAATTTTGTATGCAACCACTCATGTTGGAATAACTACCTACCTAAGCTGTTCAGTTAAGCTGTTCGATTCTTTCTTATTTTCCCAAATTTCGACACCAAATAAAGGAATGTATTCGTTTTGCCAAGCAATATAATATAATTTACTCAACGCACATCTACCTACTATTACTTTACTACAGTACCTAATGTATTGTTGTATGTACTGTTAATTGTATGTTGCAGTTAAAATTTATTGCACCTATATCAAACAAAATAATTTAACATGGTACATAATAACTTGTTGTTCATTGTATTCATGTTGTCTATTGACACAATTGTTTCAAAGCAAAACGATGAACGGGTAATGAACTTACGATGACGATGAGCAACCTCAAATGTTCAAAAGGGTCGTCAGCATTATTACCACAACACCGTTCGTCGACGGAATCTAACCTTGCTTTTAAGTGTGTTTTAATTGTAAAATTAGCGACTGTTTTACTGGCATATACTTGCTCACTTTTGAGTTACCATGGCATACACCCCCCCTCTGAATAAAAGTTTGGTTGCACAATTTTTTGGTGAAGTACCTTTCGAAAAAAATTGGAGTATTTCATGATGTACAGTATACCAGTATACCAGTATACCTAAAAGTCATTACCTTGTAATTTAATGCTCATTAATCATTTGTTATGCAAAAGCACAAAGTGAAGAGGATTATATCGTAATATAAAATGTACTGTGTATGTACTATGTATATTATAAACCAAAACCATTCAAAATTAATGTAAACGTCGACTTGTAATTGATGAGTGTTGCTTATTCTTTGTCAAAAACTGTACTTACTTTCACTAAAGGATAATTGTCAAAGACTGATGACGGACATTGTTGCATTTCTTGTTCTGAAACGTGCTTTCCTGGGGTATTTGCTGACAAGTTTACGTCGGCACACCGCAACGATATCATTATTACTGTATCGGGTTATTATTATACTATTATGTATTATTATGGACTGTAATTATTATTATTACAATGTACAGCATGAAGCTTGCAAAGCTATTACAAAATGCATTTGTTACAATGATAGTATGATCTTATGAGAATATAACATTGTATGTACATGATGACTTTTTTTATTTATTCCCCATAAAATAGATGGTTTTCATGTGGTGAATAATATGGTATTACTGTACATATCTGCCAGTCAAGGGGGGTTAGTGATAGTGGTGGTCTGTATGGGTTTCTGATGCGATTGATCGAGAAAGTCACGGACTTGATTTTCATAATCTAATATATTGATCATCCGTAACTTATTCAAGTTTGGGTGTACAAAATAAAAAAATATGAATAGTATTACTTTACAACAGCTAAATAAATATTTATTTCTTTTACAAATACTTCTTACAACTTTACAGATAGGTACATAGATAAGTTTCAAACACGTAAACATTCACATTTATTTATGCATGTGGAAACACTGAAAACGGCCACAGGTCAGGTCTTTGTGAGAGGTTGTTTAACGTGTCGTTACTATACATCAAAAACGGTTTTCAATTTGTGTTTCACATTTTAAGTACAGTATACGTAGTGATGCAGGTCTTTGGTGAACATTGTGCAGAATGTTTTGAAGTGCAACAACATTCAACACATAAAAAGAAAAAACAATTGTTTATACATGAATTCAGAAGTGGGATTTTCTGTTAAGTGAAGTGTAACATTTATAATGGAACCTTTAACACATATAAACAACTTTATACCGTACATACATAACACGATAATTTATACGTGGGATTTTCTGGAAATATTGTGCAACATTTAACCCATTGTTTGTACAAAAAAAAACACATGTATATTCATAAGTGGGGTTTTTCTGTAAATTGAATAATATTTACATGGGGAATACATATTTTTCAGAATAACAATACAATAATGTACAACACTACATACATACATAACAAGGAAAATTAGGTAGTACGTAAATTGTTGATTGATAGTCGAAATGTTGTTCACAGTACACGCTTGGTTCCAATTTTATCGGAGCGTGAGTGTCAAAGTTGTGCATTGGATAATATCAAGGATGAGTTCATATCATGATCATGAAGAATGGATTTGGTAGGTAAGTTTATCAGATGATTCTTAATCGGTTGGAGGTGGTGGTGTAGGTGATGATTTCATGATTGTACTGGGAGATTTGCAGACACAGTTGAAACAGGAACAGGCACCATCCTACTACCATTAGCGCGCCAATGTTAGAAGGTTGTAACTATATAAATGCGGCCGATTATCGTTAATCAATTTGAAATCAATTAAGCGTTAGTTGATTCAGGGTGCAATCGCGATAATCGTACGATTCAATTTCGTCCGTGAAATCGCGATTTTTCTCTTATACGATTGTCGATTTTAATTCTTAGATCGTACCGTATCCAACAATGCCGGGTTTCTGAGCTGTGTGTTGTCAGCGGGGGGTCCTGTTAAATGGCGGAAGTGTGTCTCAGTGCGTTGTGAAGGCGTACAGACGTACTAGGGTCGGTGCGCGGGTCCAGTTAAATGGCGCTAAAGTGCAGTTAAATGGCGTTAAAGTGCAGTTAAATGGCGGAAGTGTGTCTCAGTGTGTTGTGAAGGCGTACAGACGTACTAGGGTCGGTGCCGCTCGTAGACTCGGTGGACCGAGTGTTGCGACCTTGGGCGTCCGTAGATCGTGTTTCACCCGCTCGGGACGACCACCAACACGGCATCCACACGAACGGGGGGATTTTCCTGCGTTTTTTAAGGAAAATACTGAATTAGTTTTTTTTTCAATTTTGAATATTTTTCACAACTGAGGACGTGTCCGAATTAAGTTTTATCGTTGCTAATTCTAATTCTAATTCTAAAAATACGTCACCGTTTGGCGGTGACGTTATAAGCACCGTCCGAATTCATCAAAAAGCTTTATGTCTAATTCTAAAAACGTTAAGAATTAGCAATGGATTTAAGTAATTGAAAGTGCACACAAATTTTGGTCTAAATTTATAATGGCCGCCGGAAAGTCAGTGACGAACGAGAAGAAGACGAAAATGCTGACGATCAAAGGTCAAAATTGAAATGTAAATAAAGAAATTGTTGTATATCACGTGAATGTATATGAAAATAGTGAAATAACTGGTAGGCCTATGCTTACCGGTACACCGAGCGCATAAACGACCAATCTAACCTCAAATTTTCAAGTAGGGCGTGAGCACCCAGTTCGTTCTTTCTCCGCAGTGTGGCGCTACAGTAAGTTAGTACTGTACGAAATGGTACCCAGTTCGAGAATTAGAACGTTATAATTTTTTTAGAATTGGACTTAGACTTAGACTTAAGAATTAGAATTAGAACTAAAGTTTTTTCAATTCGGACACGTCCTGAATTGTATAATTCTATTATGGATGGAACAGTTCAACACTTAATGGTCAGTTATAGCTCAGCGAATCCTTTTTAACTTCAAAACTAACTGTTGGGAACAATAATTTCTTTCAAAAATCAAACTGGTATCAATTTGGCATTTGCCCATTGTAAAAAAATAAAATACATAATTGGAAATACTATTGCCTTCACTGCGTGAGCCGCAGTTATCGCATACAAATGTTGATTACCTCAGCTGGAATTAATTAAAGGGGTCGTTTAGTTAGGGGGGGGGGGGGGGGGGGGGTGAAATGAAAGCATCCACCATTAATCAACTCTGTGGTTGAATGCGGTGAATTCCATCAGGGCTGCTTGAGGCTTGTTAATCAATCATGTGACATTCTCCTTGGATCATCACAGTCGTAATAATTACGGAATGTGGATTATTATTAGGCCTTTATTTGCAACAGAATACAAATTCCACTAGTGCAAATTCAATATAGACATACACAAAAATACAGAAACATACAATTAATTACATACTAATATTATAATATACGAACTAAGCAGCAGTGGAAATGATTTAAAGATGAGGTACAGTAAATTGTTAAACAGGTCGAAAAAGATATAGTGTATAAAGTATAGATAGAAGATAGAATAAATGTATATCTGTGAACATGTGCTATGTACTATAGTTTAGTTACTAACATATTACGCTACACAGAATTTACTAAAAGTTACTAGTTATTAAAATGTTACATTAACACAGTGGTGGACAGTGGTGGTTGGTATAAAATGGTAAGATGTAGATCTAGCAGGTTACAACAACATGGCACGTAGATTTCTCTTAAAATAAGTTAAACTATTGGAATTTAAGTCAACGTCTATGTTTTTTGAAGATATCTTGTCTTGTTCTAATATTGTAGCTGTGAAATCAACTTACGAGGTAGGCCTATGCGTTCGATTAAGACCCAGCTTACAAATTAGCTGAATAGGACACCCATTCTAATAATGTTCACTCGCCAACATAAGTAACTCAAGGATTGTAAGAACGTGATTTTACTCTAGTGATTTTACTCTTTTATTTTTTGGATCGCTCTAATTTACAAATCAATAGGCAACATATTACGTTGAGAAGTAACGATCATGTAACTGGATCAGATAGCAAAAATGAGTACCGAAGATTTGTAAGAAGGACCTAGAGAACAACAAAGCAAAGTGGCGGGGTTTGTGTGTGAGCTTAGGCGCATCCTCTTGAACGCGTTGGTGCCTGACACGAAGTGCCAATAATCCAACCAAAATTGCGAATGTCTTTAGAAGCGGCTAATAGGGCGAACTAGAGAAGTAAAAATTTCTTCTTCTTCTTTTCCTATGCCCACATTTTTGGCTTACTGGGCCATCTTGTGTTTTCTGGTTTTACAGTAGAAATGTAACTTGGTACGGTACCATTGCACTCTGCTATGTCGTTAGCATGAGAAAAGTCAAACCAAACTTGAACCTTGATTCAGGTAGGGATGTACTGTAGGATATTGTGATGTATCAGAAAGTTTATTTATTTATTTATTTATTTATTTATTTATTTATTTATTTATTTATTTATTTATTTATTTATTTATTTATTTATTTATTTATTTATTTATTTATTTATTTATTTATTTATTTATTTATTTATTTATTTATTTATTTATTTATTTATTTATTTATTTATTTATTTATTTATTTATTTATTTGTGTTTTTTTTATTTATTTATTTATTTATTTATTTATTTATTTATTTATTTATATTTATTTATTTATTTATTTATTTATTTCTTTATTTATGTATTTATTTATTCATAAAATTGTACATGTACATACTTGAGTCCTCTGCATATGTGTGTGGAGAAGAGACAATAGATGAGGGGGTTGGCGGCAGAATTGAGTGGCGCCAGACTCTGTATGAACGACGCTACCGCTATGTTCGTCTGCGTCTTGGGTATGTAGCCGAACACTTGCAGGAGATCGAAGATGATGTACGGACTCCAGCACAGAATGAATACTGCGCATCGAAACACACACAACTAATTAATTAATCTTCTTTAGGCCCGGTTTTTCAATCGGTTAACGGGTCGTTAACGGGGTCGTTAGCTGACAGTCCGTGACGTTTCAAGGGAAGAAAGTTGGAAGTTATAGACATAATATTCCTTAACTAACTACTTAATGAACTGAAAATAAACAACAATAAACTAAAGATACAATAGTCAACAGCACCAACGTAACTATTTGTTTAACAACTGGACACTAGGAGTTATATTATAAAAATACAAAAACAAACAACAGGAAGCAAAGTGAGAACTAAAACTAGAACAAAAAACAAATCAGAAATCAGTTGCATGTAGGTAAGAGAATCCAGCATACTATAGTATAGTATCATTGGACTTGGATGGCACCAATGAAAATCATGAGTTATATTGATATTGTGACAATTATTAACAAACGAAGAAAACCAGAATAAATAATAATGTTTAGGTTTTTATCAGATAAAACAGTTCAGTAGCTGGATTACACAGTGAAAAATTAAGGTATTTACATTTTGTATTCTACAAACAGTTAAAGTGATGATGCTTTTTGTGTTTATATCGTGACTTAATTTTTATTATTTGATTGCATACATTGATAGATAAACCATTTTGAGTGCAATAGTATTAGTAGCTCGGGGTATCTTTCGCCTTTGATCACTGAAACGTGCTTTGTGGATAGATAATTGGTTCAATACCGCTTGTTAATTAAACTAAGCAAACACTGCAACCCAGGCTTTAGAATAAATATAGTCATGCCACGTGATTATGCAAAGCTTTGACCAACGGTTTAATTAGAATTGGTGCTTATAATTAATATAGGCTTATAAATTCAGAAAGTTTTAATTAAAGGGGTTGTTAACGAGAGTGATAGAAAAAACAGGTTCACGGTTTATGTAAAAGTTACTTAACGGCTATTGTGGTAACGAACCGAAAATATCACTTTGATGATAAAGCTGATGTATGTAAATAAGAACGTAATAATTAATAGTTTACTAAACATTTAGCAGAGCAAATAGAGATTATTTAAAACAATGCTTTACACTTTTCAAAGAAGTCGGAAAACTTTGAATTATGTTTTAAAATAAAAATATATTTGGCTATTATGTTTTATGTACAAACGAGGACGGAAAGTATGTTGTAAATATGTTATAGTAAAATACATCGATTAATTTGATTATTTGGGGTTGAACAACGAACTCGTCAACTAGGTCATATTACGATGTCTGGGATGTTTGTACGAAAAGTAGGATGATTGAAATTAAATGAATGGTCTTTGGGTGAGGAAGGGAAGGGAAAGGGGACCACCTCATTTCTTCACCTCTTGCGATCGTTATGTTCTCAGTCAAATTCTACCCCTGATCCAGACGGGGAACCAAATACAAACATAGATCTTTATTCGCCTTGCTTGACATACATAGCACAGATATTACTCTTTTTGGGGAGAAAGTGAACAATATTAATAATAATTTAATGATACATACAATTAAATTAGGTAGGATATGATGTGTATTGCAAGAAGTAGTGGTGTTTGTATTTAGGCGGAGAGGTATTCATGGAGTGAGTAGAAACCTTTGGATAAAATAAATGATTTTATGTTAAACATGAAGGATGACATGTTTGTAGGCAGAGGTTCGTATTTTGTTGGGTAGCTTGTTGTAGAGAGTTAGGGCTAGAAGTAGTAGATCTTTCGAGAATAGAGTTAGTTTGTGAATTTGGAGGTTTGCTCTTGTACAATGGTAGTAGACAGAGGTGTTCAGCAGGAAAAGATTGAAGTTCGAACGGACAATGGTTGTGGCAACTTGAATAAGAGAGGTATTCGTAACTCCTTGAGTATAGTTGTCCCAACGAAAGTATTCTGATGCTTACGACACAGCCGAGTCCAAGATGACAACTTAATTTTCTACTTCGCTCTAAGCAGGTCCATTGGGGATAATTTAAACCTTCCGTTGGTTACCTGTAATGGTGGGTGTGGCCAAACCACCTGTGCACGCGACTAAGCCGATGCCGAACCATGCATTTATGAATGTGTGAAAGAACGCCAGGTAAAATCGGAGACTTCATTTTGAGGGCAAGATCTTATCTTCAAAGGATACTAATTTGACCAATGAGCAGCACTTACACGCGCGCTAACTCCTCAGAAAACTAATGAACCAGAACCACAGACAGGTCCTGCATTGCAAGATCTATACAACGATGACTGGCCATACGCCAGGAGCCGATCGAGAATGTACGAATGACCGCTACTGCATTGAATGTATAAAAACGTGGCAACCCTGTAGCGCGCAGGTGGATATTATGAGGGGTGTCTACCCGCCAGACCCCACTTATTTTGCCTCAGTGGAGAGCGGCATATTCCGCCTTGCACCTAAATTGGAGTTTAGCATTTTATCTGTTGATTTTCTTTCAATTGGGGCGGTTAAAAGGGGCCAGTAGACAATGACCTGAGATCAGTATGCGAATACTTCCGTTGGGACTACCCTATCTCTGCATGTATCCCTGGTGGGAGGGAGCCGGGTTAGGACATATGCATGCATACAAGTCAAAGAAGTTAGTAGAAGAATGGATGCAAATCTCATACTTACCGAAGACTATGACGAACGTCATCTTGACTGTTTTGATCTTGGCTCTCGGGATCAACCCCCGGGAACTCACCCGTCGAGTGTCCTCGTCACTGGAGACCTGGTCTAGACCTGCATGGAGGAGAGGAATGTCTTTGAGAGCGTGCGTGGAGAAGCTCTTTGGAAACACTTTGATTTCATAACTCATAGTCGTCTCCTACCCCTACGGCCGCCCGTCGTTGCTATGGATTTGTTTTCTATATGCATGAAACTGTTACGTGGCAACCACGGGTGCCTCTAGGGGTAGGGGACGACTGACTTCCAGCCATAACAATTTCAAACTTACTTTATTTAACAATAAGCAAATAATAGTTCGTAAGAACAATAATGATAATAGTCTTTACAAAGAATCTGAGGAAGATATAGGATCATTCTAAATGTTCGTAGCTAACGTATACCCTAATAAGTTAGACCTTGATAAAAAAAAAATCATTTCTAAAAGATGTACCAGCCACCAAATGGCATCTAGATGGCATAATAATAATTTATATAAATTTTATCACTATATTAAATAATGCAAAAGTGAGCATCAACACAAAATGGCGTCGTACATCAACAACAAAATGGCGTCGCCCAGCTCACCCTTGACGTGTCTCGACTTGCGCTTGGCTGGCGCGAGTATCTTGCTCTTGGACCAGATGGTGAGAACGATGACAGTATAACAGGCTGTGATGATGAGAGCCGGCAACACGAAGAGGGTAGTGGCGACCACCGCCATGTAAAGCTGCCACTGCCAACCCTCGGAGAAGTCTATCCAGCACTGCAAGTGACCTGAGAGCAACACAACACACAGTATAACAGGCTGTGATGATGAGAGCCGGCAACACTGCATGGCTACCACCGCCATGTAAACCTGCCACTGCCACACCTCGGAGAAGTCTATCCAGCACTGCAAGTGTCCTGAGAGCAACACAACACACAGTATAGCAGGCTGTGATGATGAGAGCTACCACCGCCATGTAAAGCTGCCACTGCCAGCCCTCGGAGAAGTCTATCCAGCACTGCAAGTGACCTGAGAGCAACACAACACACAGTATAGCAGGCTGTGATGATGAGAGCCGGCAACACTGGCTACCACCGCCATCACACAGTATAGCAGGCTGTGATGATGAGAGCCGGCAACACTGGCTACCACCGCCATCACACAGTATAACAGGCTGTGATGATGAGAGCCGGCAACACGAAGAGGGTAGTGGCGACCACCGCCATGTAAAGCTGCCACTGCCAACCCTCGGAGAAGTCTATCCAGCACTGCAAGTGACCTGAGAGCAACACAACACACAGTATAACAGGCTGTGATGATGAGAGCCGGCAACACTGCATGGCTACCACCGCCATGTAAACCTGCCACTGCCACACCTCGGAGAAGTCTATCCAGCACTGCAAGTGTCCTGAGAGCAACACAACACACAGTATAGCAGGCTGTGATGATGAGAGCTACCACCGCCATGTAAAGCTGCACTGCCACCCCTCGGAGAAGTCTATCCAGCACTGCAAGTGACCTGAGAGCAACACAACACACAGTATAGCAGGCTGTGATGATGAGAGCTGGCAACACGAAGCTACCACCGCCATGTAAAGCTGCACTGCCACCCCTCGGAGAAGTCTATCCAGCACTGCAAGTGTCCTGAGAGCAACACAACACACAGTATAGCAGGCTGTGATGATGAGAGCCGGCAACACTGGCTACCACTGCCATGTAAAGCTGCCACTGCCACCCCTCGGAGAAGTCTATCCAGCACTGCAAGTGACCTGAGAGCAACACAACACACAGTATAGCAGGCTGTGATGATGAGAGCTGGCAACATTGGCTACCACCGCCATGTAAAGCTGCACTGCCACCCCTCGGAGAAGTCTATCCAGCACTGCAAGTGACCTGAGAGCAACACAACACACAGTATAGCAGGCTGTGATGATGAGAGCTGGCAACATTGGCTACCACCGCCATGTAAAGCTGCACTGCCACCCCTCGGAGAAGTCTATCCAGCACTGCAAGTGACCTGAGAGCAACACAACACACAGTATAACAGGCTGTGATGATGAGAGCTGGCAACACTGGCTATACCACCGCCATGTAAAGCTGCACTGCCACCCCTCGGAGAAGTCTATCCAGCACTGCAAGTGACCTGAGAGCAACACAACACACAGTATAGCAGGCTGTGATGATGAGAGCTGGCAACACGAAGCTACCACCGCCATGTAAAGCTGCCACTGCCACCCCTCGGAGAAGTCTTTCCAGCACTGCAAGTGACCTGAGAGCAACACAACACACAGTATAGCAGGCTGTGATGATGAGAGCTGGCAACACGAAGCTACCACCGCCATGTAAAGCTGCTACTGCCACCCCTCGGAGAAGTCTATCCAGCACTGCAAGTGACCTGAGAGCAACACAACACACAGTATAGCAGGCTGTGATGATGAGAGCTACCACCGCCATGTAAAGCTGCACTGCCACCCCTCGGAGAAGTCTATCCAGCACTGCAAGTGACCTGAGAGCAACACAACACACAGTATAGCAGGCTGTGATGATGAGAGCCGGCAACACTGGCTACCACCGCCATGTAAAGCTGCACTGCCAACCCTCGGAGAAGTCTATCCAGCACTGCAAGTGACCTGAGAGCAACACAACACACAGTATAACAGGCTGTGATGATGAGAGCCGGCAACACTCTACCACCGCCATGTAAAGCTGCACTGCCACCCCTCGGAGAAGTCTATCCAGCACTGCAAGTGACCTGAGAGCAACACAACACACAGTATAACAGGCTGTGATGATGAGAGCCGGCAACACTCTACCACCGCCATGTAAAGCTGCACTGCCACCCCTCGGAGAAGTCTATCCAGCACTGCAAGTGACCTGAGAGCAACACAACACACAGTATAGCAGGCTGTGATGATGAGAGCTGGCAACACTGGCTACCACTGCCATGTAAAGCTGCTACTGCCACCCCTCGGAGAAGTCTATCCAGCACTGCAAGTGACCTGAGAGCAACACAACACACAGTATAGCAGGCTGTGATGATGAGAGCCGGCAACACTGGCTACCACTGCCATGTAAAGCTGCACCTGCCACCCCTCGGAGAAGTCTATCCAGCACTGCAAGTGACCTGAGAGCAACACAACACACAGTATAGCAGGCTGTGATGATGAGAGCCGGCAACACTGGCTACCACCTCCATGTAAAGCTGCACTGCCAACCCTCGGAGAAGTCTATCCAGCACTGCAAGTGTCCTGAGAGCAACACAACACACAGTATAGCAGGCTGTGATGATGAGAGCCGGCAACACTGGCTACCACCGCCATGTAAAGCTGCAACTGCCATCCCTCGGAGAAGTCTATCCAGCACTGCAAGTGACCTGAGAGCAACACAACACACAGTATAACAGGCTGTGATGATGAGAGCCGGCAACACTGGCTACCACTGCCATGTAAAGCTGCTACTGCCAACCCTCGGAGAAGTCTATCCAGCACTGCAAGTGACCTGAGAGCAACACAACACACAGTATAGCAGGCTGTGATGATGAGAGCTACCACCGCCATGTAAAGCTGCAACTGCCAACCCTCGGAGAAGTCTATCCAGCACTGCAAGTGACCTGAGAGCAACACAACACACAGTATAACAGGCTGTGATGATGAGAGCCGGCAACACTGGCTACCACTGCCATGTAAAGCTGCTACTGCCAACCCTCGGAGAAGTCTATCCAGCACTGCAAGTGACCTGAGAGCAACACAACACACAGTATAGCAGGCTGTGATGATGAGAGCCGGCAACACTGGCTACCACTGCCATGTAAAGCTGTCACTGCCACCCCTCGGAGAAGTCTATCCAGCACTGCAAGTGACCTGAGAGCAACACAACACACAGTATAGCAGGCTGTGATGATGAGAGCTACCACCGCCATGTAAAGCTGCCACTGCCAGCCCTCGGAGAAGTCTATCCAGCACTGCAAGTGACCTGAGAGCAACACAACACACAGTATAACAGGCTGTGATGAGAGCCGGCAACACTGGCTACCACCGCGCCATGTAAAGCTGCCACTGCCACCCCTCGGAGAAGTCTATCCAGCACTGCAAGTGACCTGAGAGCAACACAACACACAGTATAGCAGGCTGTGATGATGAGAGCCGGCAACACTGGCTACCACCGCCATGTAAAGCTGCCACTGCCACCCCTCGGAGAAGTCTATCCAGCACTGCAAGTGACCTGAGAGCAACACAACACACAGTATAACAGGCTGTGATGAGAGCCGGCAACACTGGCTACCACCGCGCCATGTAAAGCTGCCACTGCCACCCCTCGGAGAAGTCTATCCAGCACTGCAAGTGACCTGAGAGCAACACAACACACAGTATAACAGGCTGTGATGAGAGCCGGCAACACTGGCTACCACCGCCATGTAAAGCTGCACTGCCAACCCTCGGAGAAGTCTATCCAGCACTGCAAGTGACCTGAGAGCAACACAACACACAGTATAGCAGGCTGTGATGATGAGAGCCGGCAACACTGGCTACCACTGCCATGTAAAGCTGCACTGCCACCCCTCGGAGAAGTCTATCCAGCACTGCAAGTGACCTGAGAGCAACACAACACACAGTATAGCAGGCTGTGATGATGAGAGCCGGCAACACTGGCTACCACCGCCATGTAAAGCTGCACTGCCACCCCTCGGAGAAGTCTATCCAGCACTGCAAGTGACCTGAGAGCAACACAACACACAGTATAGCAGGCTGTGATGATGAGAGCCGGCAACACTGGCTACCACTGCCATGTAAAGCTGTCACTGCCACCCCTCGGAGAAGTCTATCCAGCACTGCAAGTGACCTGAGAGCAACACAACACACAGTATAGCAGGCTGTGATGATGAGAGCTACCACCGCCATGTAAAGCTGCCACTGCCAGCCCTCGGAGAAGTCTATCCAGCACTGCAAGTGACCTGAGAGCAACACAACACACAGTATAGCAGGCTGTGATGATGAGAGCTACCACCGCCATGTAAAGCTGCACTGCCACCCCTCGGAGAAGTCTATCCAGCACTGCAAGTGACCTGAGAGCAACACAACACACAGTATAGCAGGCTGTGATGATGAGAGCCGGCAACACTGGCTACCACTGCCATGTAAAGCTGTCACTGCCACCCCTCGGAGAAGTCTATCCAGCACTGCAAGTGACCTGAGAGCAACACAACACACAGTATAGCAGGCTGTGATGATGAGAGCTACCACCGCCATGTAAAGCTGCCACTGCCAGCCCTCGGAGAAGTCTATCCAGCACTGCAAGTGACCTGAGAGCAACACAACACACAGTATAGCAGGCTGTGATGATGAGAGCTACCACCGCCATGTAAAGCTGCCACTGCCACCCCTCGGAGAAGTCTATCCAGCACTGCAAGTGACCTGAGAGCAACACAACACACAGTATAACAGGCTGTGATGATGAGAGCCGGCAACACTGGCTACCACTGCCATGTAAAGCTGCACTGCCACCCCTCGGAGAAGTCTATCCAGCACTGCAAGTGACCTGAGAGCAACACAACACACAGTATAGCGGGCTGTGATGATGAGAGCTACCACCGCCATGTAAAGCTGCCACTGCCACCCCTCGGAGAAGTCTATCCAGCACTGCAAGTGTCCTGAGAGCAACACAACACACAGTATAGCAGGCTGTGATGATGAGAGCTGGCAACACTGGCTACCACTGCCATGTAAAGCTGCACTGCCAACCCTCGGAGAAGTCTATCCAGCACTGCAAGTGACCTGAGAGCAACACAACACACAGTATAGCAGGCTGTGATGATGAGAGCCGGCAACACTGGCTACCACTGCCATGTAAAGCTGCACTGCCACCCCTCGGAGAAGTCTATCCAGCACTGCAAGTGACCTGAGAGCAACACAACACACAGTATAGCAGGCTGTGATGATGAGAGCCGGCAACACGAAGCTACCACCGCCATGTAAAGCTGCACTGCCACCCCTCGGAGAAGTCTATCCAGCACTGCAAGTGTCCTGAGAGCAACACAACACACAGTATAGCAGGCTGTGATGATGAGAGCTACCACCGCCATGTAAAGCTGCCACTGCCACCCCTCGGAGAAGTCTATCCAGCACTGCAAGTGACCTGAGAGCAACACAACACACAGTATAGCAGGCTGTGATGATGAGAGCTACCACCGCCATCTAAAGCTGCCACTGCCACCCCTCGGAGAAGTCTATCCAGCACTGCAAGTGTCCTGAGAGCAACACAACACACAGTATAGCAGGCTGTGATGATGAGAGCCGGCAACACTGGCTACCACTGCCATGTAAAGCTGCACTGCCAACCCTCGGAGTAGTCTATCCAGCACTGCAAGTGACCTGAGAGCAACACAACACACAGTATAGCAGGCTGTGATGATGAGAGCCGGCAACACTGGCTACCACCGCCATGTAAAGCTGCACTGCCACCCCTCGGAGAAGTCTATCCAGCACTGCAAGTGTCCTGAGAGCAACACAACACACAGTATAGCAGGCTGTGATGATGAGAGCCGGCAACACTGGCTACCACCGTGCCATGTAAAGCTGCACTGCCACCCCTCGGAGAAGTCTATCCAGCACTGCAAGTGACCTGAGAGCAACACAACACACAGTATAGCAGGCTGTGATGATGAGAGCCGGCAACACGAAGCTACCACCGCCATGTAAAGCTGCACTGCCACCCCTCGGAGTAGTCTATCCAGCACTGCAAGTGTCCTGAGAGCAACACAACACACAGTATAGCAGGCTGTGATGATGAGAGCCGGCAACACTCATGTAAAGCTGCCACTGCCACCCCTCGGAGAAGTCTATCCAGCACTGCAAGTGACCTGAGAGCAACACAACACACAGTATAGCAGGCTGTGATGATGAGAGCCGGCAACACTCATGTAAAGCTGCCACTGCCACCCCTCGGAGAAGTCTATCCAGCACTGCAAGTGACCTGAGAGCAACACAACACACAGTATAGCAGGCTGTGATGATGAGAGCTGGCAACACGAAGCTACCACCGCCATGTAAAGCTGCCACTGCCACCCCTCGGAGAAGTCTATCCAGCACTGCAAGTGACCTGAGAGCAACACAACACACAGTATAGCAGGCTGTGATGATGAGAGCCGGCAACACTGGCTATAACCACCGCCATGTAAAGCTGCTACTGCCACCCCTCGGAGAAGTCTATCCAGCACTGCAAGTGACCTGAGAGCAACACAACACACAGTATAGCAGGCTGTGATGATGAGAGCTACCACCGCCATGTAAAGCTGCCACTGCCACCCCTCGGAGAAGTCTATCCAGCACTGCAAGTGACCTGAGAGCAACATAACACACAGTATAACAGGCTGTGATGATGAGAGCTGGCAACACTGGCTACCACTGCCATGTAAAGCTGCCACTGCCAACCCTCGGAGAAGTCTATCCAGCACTACAAGTGACCTGAGAGCAATCCCCATGTAAAGTGGCCGTTATCAAGAGCAAGAGTTCATTCGAGTTCTGCGAATTGTCTTCCCCTCTTACCCCCACCAGCGCCCGCGCACGGCGAAGAAAGGCAGTGAAAGATCAAATCTCTATGATAGACCGTCGAGCTGTCAACCAAAGCTGTCAACGATCTTCCAATTAAATAAGCTATCTTTCAATACAAATTAATTCCTTTATTCTTATTACATGTAATTCTATCATTATTAATTTTACGTAGATCTTTCACTGGCTCTCTTCGTCCGTGCGCGGGCACTGGTGGGGGTAAGAGGGGAAGGCATTTCGCAGAACTCGGATGAACTCTTTAGGTGACGGCCACTTTAGTGTAATGCTTGTTGCACTACATGAACGTCGACGAGCGCCGAGCGCCGTAAGTGGATGATCCGACCAATCAGGGCAAAGCGGCGCTTTCAAGCACCGAAGTTAAGCTGGTTCCAACTTCTTCGGATCATCTACTTCCGGCACTCGGCGCTCGTCGACGTCCATGTAGTGCAACATTCAACAAGCATTAGTAACGAATAAGAGGGCTGTGACGACACAGGTCGGACAAACAAATGGTTGCTAGGTACTGTTTCATTGTTGCGTATTTCTTTGATTCGCGCACATTCAATGTTTGTCCGAGAAACAATACACTGAGCAGTTACTATTTTTGTGTTCGAAAGTAACGAAAAATTACTGACCGAAAGAAGTTGCTGTTCGCTTTCAAACAAAAGTTCTTGAGCTAAAAAAATGTTCTACAGGTATCGAAAAGTCCAAGCCTAGCAACATTGTATAAGGCGTGTATTGTAAGTGTGTATTTTTTCCTAGACAATTAGCAACACCAAAATACAACAATGAAACAAATTAAATCAATGTAGCTGTCATAAGATAAAATGTTCTGATGTTGGAAAACAAATGTCCAAAGCGTTTACTAACTTTCACAAATCGTATGTTTTCCATCATTCATTACACATCCTAATTAACTGATGAACAGTTACTACCATTATCGGTATCCTTGTATTTCTTCATTATTTGCAATTTTATTTGTTTTACAGCCTGTTGTTGCTATACCATCGGAGTTCGAAACATTTGTTCCACAATGGCTTCCATGTGGATGCGTCGATTCTATTTTTGTGCATTGTTGTTCTAATTGTTACATTCGCACTTAGGCCTGTCTGAATTCTACCAAAAACGTTCTTGCATGTTCTTGTTCTACAATCATCAACAATCAGTAGTCAGGTCAACCATTGTTGATGACGTCAAATCAAGACCAAGATCGTGTTTTTAGTAGAATTCGGACAGGCTCCTGGAGCAACCACTGAATCGCCTCCCAGTCTAATACCTGACATCCCCCCCCCCCCCCCTTTACCCCAAGGAATGTTTGTTAGTCACCCCGTCAAAGCAATTCAGTTCGATCGTCACATTAGTGCTGAGCTCGCGGTTGAATGTTAGTCTCTCTCTCTCTCTCTCAAGATCCGGCACTATATAGCTTTTCCTATCCACAGAACTAATATTTTAGATAATTCCTTCAAAATACATGCTATACGCACCTGGAATGCTCTACCTGCAGAGATAAGGGATGTGTATCATGACAATTTAGGGCTGTTCCGATTAAAAACTCACAATCAATATTTTAATAAAAATTAACATGCTTCCCTTAATAATGTCAATGGAAAATAAATAATTTGTTTTTCTACTTAGTAATAGTAGGTTGTATGTAAGAGAAGGCCCAACTGGCCTTAATCACGCCTGAAAATAAAGACATTTATCTATCTATCTATCTCTCCCCCCCCCCCCCCCCCTCTCTCTCTCTCAACTATGTCTGGTGACCGCGAACCTGGGTTAGTACGGTGTGTTCGGGATATCAACAAGTTGAGATGTTTGGAGTAGTTGACGTGTGTGTGTGTGTGTGGACTTTAGTTGTGACGTGTCTTGAGGAATTACGTGCTCAGTAGGTAAGACATTTTAAATAATACCCGTCTGACTAACTTATAGAGATACGTAAATTTAGCGTTTAGGGGCTCTTGTGAATATCTTTTGTCATTTCTTTATTCATCTCACATTATTCTTCTAGATTGCCGACCATCTTTCAGACCTGAACGCCAACCAGCCCCCCCCCCCCCCTCCCCCACCCAAATAGATCCCCCACTTAAAACTGGTTTTTAAAAAAAGTTATATATTTCTATAGTTATAACCGAATTAGTAATCTATTGTAATTGTTTTACATTACCAATAACACCAGTCACGATTAAAATATTTTTTATTTTTTAAATCTAGTTTTTAGTTCTTACCAAACCACAATTCGGGCATTTGTCATTATGTTTTTTGAAGTAGCGTTCTCAAGATATTATTGAGAATTTCGCGGTGTTTTTTATAGTAAGATACAACGTTCTTTGCCGTTACGATATGATATCCGTATAGTTGAATATTGAGACAATTCCCAGCTCTGATTGGTAGCAGCCTCAGGCAACAGTTTATCCGCAAGAAGCATTGATCTTGCCTCCTTCATCGATTCCAACTCAAATAGGCCTACATTTCTCACCCTGTCCCACGCAAGATATCTGAAAATCACGTGGGTTAAGGAAATGCGAATTTTCCGGCTGGGCAGTTTTCCAATTTTCGCTCAAATCACTCGCAATTCCAATAAACCGTTAAAGTGGTGGCTTACGCTAAGTTAGGCCGATATGTCGCAAGATTGAAATTATTGTGGCGAGGTTAGGACCAGGGCGAGCGTTTCCACATTTTATAGACGTTTTGGTAGTATAGTGTATGATTCTCATTGCAGAGAATTACGTGTTTACCAGGCTACAAAAGTAAATCAAGAGAATAACGAAAACCTTCCGTATTCTGACAACCTTTCTGCACCGATCTTGTTATCAAAATATAGCTGCTGGTTCTTGTTACTTTTTATGAACGTGGTTGGATTTAGATAAGAAAATAAAATAAACAACGGGAAACATTAAAAAATTAAGAAACCTTATATACATTCTATGCACACACAAAAACTAGCCCGTTTTACAAAGAAAACTCTCATGTTGAACCTTCTGAAATCGAATCGTATATTATTATTTTGTGAATGAAATAATGTTTACATTTCAATTGACTTAAACATTTTAGTTTTGATTATTCAGCCACTGCACACGATGACTTTTGTTGGGGTTTTGCAATGGCTGCAATGGACCGCACTGAATGCACTTATAACAATTAGGACAATAATACACAATCCTACAATAGACAATTCCAGTGCGCACTCAGTGCAGTTTGTAGCCATTTGAAATCGCCAATTAACATAATAAAAATAATAAAACATAATAAAACTAAATAAACATAATAAAAAACATAAAACATAAAACATAATAAAACAACATAATAAAATTTACGACGTGGATGACAGTATTTTTTCCTGTTTAAAGAATAGTTTACATTTAAACTTAAGTCCCTAACAACATTGTTGTTTATAGTGTTATTTATTATTTTGGGAAATTACGTTTAATACAACATGCAGTATATCTATCAATTCTTAAATTTCATTACATGGACCTTTCTATTATATCAGGTATTATTTTTCTTGTTCAGTGCTCGCAAGCACTCCCAATATACTTTTAATTCGCTGGATACCAACGATAATACTAACGCAGCTGCAATGGGGTTAATTATTAAATATCTATCAAATTACTGACTGTAGTAATATACACATTGCAGTTGGTTGCACATAATAATAGTAAATGTTAAATTAATGAATGACCACTCAATGAGAAGGTTGAAAACATCCCTATTGTCCAGTTGGATGAAGACCCCTGGGAAGTTACTATTCTACCTACGCATTGCAGACTATAATAAGGCCCTGGCCCTGCTTGGCAGTGCCTTTATAACGAACCCCATTTGAATTTCCCTCCCACTAAAAAAAGAAAAACGATACCGTCAGAAAAACACACTGAGTTATTGATGTAAGTCCTCTATACAACATTCAAGTGGATTTATACATAGAAAATTTGCCCTTGTGCTGATGTATGGCAACCGCCTACCTTCTATCGGCTTCTCCTCGTAGAGAAAGAAAATTGGCACGGAAAATGCGGTGCTGAGAATCCAAGCGCTGGCGACCAAAACTCGTGCTCTGCGCCCTGAAACAAGTTAGAACATGTTTTATTGAAGATGATTGCGTCGCACCTTCTATAAAATAATAAATAAAACAAGTAAGTAAATAACAAAATTTGAAAAAAATTGTATTTATAGTCAAAGTCTACCCACTCAGCTACAAGAACTGATTTCACTTTTCAGTGGGAGACATTTATAAAAAAATTGTGCTTTGTTGCTATGTCAGCTCCAAGTCACCGTTTACGCTTACCAGTCTAGTCAGTACCATATAAATAGATAAATCAATTTCCTAAGTTAAAACAACCCAGCCCGAAGTGGGAATCGTTAACCCTGGACCTTCTGCATTGGAATGAGGAATAAATCCAGTAGACTAACAAGCCATGCGCACTGCGCAGCCAATTGTTTTATTAATGTCCAAAGGTAATCAGGACCTATACGTATTCCTCCGTACTTCAAAAAATGTCAAACAATCCTTCTGTTGACGATGAAGATGATATTTAGGTGTTACATCCCATATTTTTAAAACTTTGGCTAATCGAGACGATGAGTGGGTGAAATATGAAGATGGTAAACGCTACATGTCCGAATCAGATCAATTGCACATCGCGGGGGTCGTCATAAGGGGAGTCCAGCAATGGAGGGGAGGGCCAAGTGGAAGGATACATCTTCAGTGTGACAATGGTGGAAAAGTGACAAAGTCTCCTTTCGTTGCCTTTCCGACTAGCAGAGTTCCTCTTGGCCTATTCTACCCCGGGCCGGTGCCAATAGGGAGAAAGAGACAGGGTCTCCCTTCGTCTCCTCTTACGACTAGCAGAGTCAATGGACCTATTACCCCGGGATCCTTCTGTTTCATTAAACATTTCCATTACTTTGTTTCCTCGTTTGCTCGTTATGTGAAAACTGAAAACGAAATACTTTTTTACTGAAAGTATCATCCATAACAAGCGCCTGTTCACCAACCATGTTACGAACTGTACGCTTGAGAAAACTGAAATATGAGTTGTTCTGTGTACAATAGTTGGATGCAATGGCGTGAGGAATCAGTATAGATGCGCAAAAATTGTGACAGTGAAATTCTTATTTTTAGGGTTTCAACTTTTGCAATATAATCCCTCCAAATTCCTTTGCACACGAATCACATGAACTGCGATTGAACGGTACCAATGTCAATTTGCAAATTTACGTCATTATTATATTTGAAACCGTGAACTAACAGCGAAATCTTGTAAACGCGATTTAGGTCGTAAAATTTTAAACTCGCTCTAAGATTGGATACATTTTTAGATGAATTTGAGTTCAAATTAAATCTGATTGTCACTCTGATATGCTTGTTGTTCTTTTAAATCAATCGTAAGTAAATCATTCTGGAG
The DNA here is from genome assembly GCA_945910005.1 of Isoperla grammatica. Lineage (NCBI taxonomy): Eukaryota > Metazoa > Arthropoda > Insecta > Plecoptera > Perlodidae > Isoperla > Isoperla grammatica. The sequence continues at coordinate 25,213,239 of OX246748.1, forward strand.
TTTGTAAAATCGATTCTTTGGAATTCTTCTAAATCAATATCATCACCCACCCATCTTATATTCTTTTTACTCTTACAGCAGCACTTTTTTTTTTTTTTTTTTAATAGCGAAAAATATCAATTTTCCGTTGCCGCAAAATGTCAGTTTTTAAAAAACCCATTTTTACACATCACTAGGAATCAGACATGACGTTCTCGAAACGTCGAACGTGGCCAAATAATCGTCTGATCGATCCCACCTCACGTAATAACGAGCCCAGCCTGCATTTGACGTCGACCGATTGAGAGATTCACTAGGTGGAAATTTAATAGCTGTCATCTAAACGATAAAATCGGCGTGCAACAGTTGATCCGTGCAACAACGGCCACCCGCGCACAAGGGCTGCTTATTGATACTTGATGGGGGTAGAAGATCGTATGTTTGACCTACCCTATGGAACTCCCGACGTATGTCGGTGAAAATTGCTACAAAATAATAATTTTTGTAGGAATACCCGTTCTAGGGTGCACACCAGCTTTACCTGATGTGCCCCTCTTCAGGTGACTAAGGTTATTAGGGTGTTTGGATGGCTGGGAAGGAATGTCCGAGGGCTATTAGTAGGACTCTACCCCAGCATTCGCTATTACGACTGAGGAAAACCTCGAAAAAAACCTTCAGTCAGGACTGCCGGTGGCCGGAATCGAACAGGCGACCTCCCGAATTAGAGTCTCGCGTCTTACCGCTGAGCCACCTCTATCGGTGCTTAAACATGCTTTAAAATTGTCAAATAGTTAACCAAAAGATGGCATCCCCTAGATAATGTAATGCGCTTTCTAATAAGTGTTTTTCTCTGTTCAATATATAAGTCCGTTCATCAAATGAATTGTGTTGCAACAACAAATTAAAAAAGTTAAATAAGTAAATTTGAAAAACGGAAATATTCAAAAGAAAGAACACCGTCAATTCTCTATGGAGATAATCTATTTTGTATTGTATTGTGTTGTAAAGTGGTTCCACAGCAACCTTGTGAATGGCGACGTCATAGATGTGTGAGTCAGAGCCAATCAGCGAGTAGCTTTTTCAAATACTGACATTTGGTTGGCCAATGCTTCATTACTGAATACGTCAGCATCCACAAGGTTACTGTGGAACGACTTTATGTAGAAACAAAGCACAATAGATTTTAGAAATGCCCCCACTGTTTTTGTAGCTGAGTGGACGTAGAATAACCACATTTTTTTTACATTTTGTTTCTCAAAAAACAAATTGACTATATCCATAAATGATGTCACACAGTTTTTGACCAAATAAGACCCCCCCCCCCCCCTCCCCCCTTGTCACAGTTAGTCACAACAAGTGTGCCACCCCCCCCCCCCCTTTAATGATGTCACAAAAAAATAATGTACTGCCCCCCCCCCCCCCCCCCCGACATGCCAACATAAAAAATAACTGGGACAAAATCAGTCGCATCGAGATCAAATATTTGTATTTTCTTTATTTTCTACATTTTGCACAGCTGGCGAAACTCAGCAAGTGGCGCATTCTGGCTAAAAACCAGTTTTGGAAATGCGTGAAATTGCGCGATTATTTGAAAAATGTAAAATACTGAAAAAGAATCCGCACTAAAAAATGGCATTATATGCAGTGCATGCATGGATGTCACGGAAAGACTGACCCCTCCCCCCCCCCCCAAATAGTGTGACATCATTTATGGACAGCCCCTTTAATATATAATACTCACAGCTGCCGGTGAAGTTCATGGGGTGGGTGATGGCGTCGTAGCGGTCGATGCTCAAGGCCACGAGGACGTAGGTGGATGAGTAGGTTACTAACACCTGCAAGCAACGGAACCATAGACAATACTAGTACTAATAATAATAATAATTATTATTATTATTATTATTATTAGTATACAAATCATAAGATAATATTTAAATGAAAAGTTGATAAATAAAATGGCTAGTTGTACTTTTAATAAATAGGCAGTTTCATTAAATAAAAATAAAATAAACAAATTCACATTTAGAGTATACCCCACTCAGTAACGAAACTGATTTTCAGTGGGGGACTTTAATTTAAAGCGACTAAACCAACCCTGCAGGCTCCGAACACCATCGACGAGTGAGCGATAACCAATCAAAGATCGATATTTCAAATACGAAACACATGAATCAGTGATTGGACAGTGCAAACACCTGCGGACAAATGTCAGAATCAGCAAGGCCGATTCAGAACAACTTTGAATTTTATGAGTGCTTCGTTGCTAGGACGGCTCCAAAGTCACCGTTTACTTATTCCTAACTCCTAGGACAAGAAGAAATGGAACTGAATCCTTAATAGAAATTACAAAACTTCTGCCTGAACTGGGATTTGTATTGTTGAAGCTTTCATTGATTTGCGCATATTCAATTTTTGTTTGAACAAGACACTATGGATTGACCAGTAAATATGTTTTGCTCCGTTATGAACGCTCAACTCAGTATATTGTAATTACTTTTATAAGTGCATGGTGAAAACATACCTTAACATCGTCATCAAAACCCTTGTTAAGTGAACCAATCAGCTAATCAGTGAACTGACCTGTAAGCATCTTATTATCTTGCACCAGACGTTGCCGGCGTTCCACGATACGGTGCTTCGCCACACTATGTCTGTGAGGACGCTGATTAATCCCACTGACAGATCTGTGCAACAAACAATACACATTACATACATTCAATACATGCCACGATACGGTGCTTCTCCACACTATGTCTGTGAGGACGCTGATTAATCCCACTGACAGATCTGTGCAACAAACAATACACATTACATACATTCAATACATGCCACGATACGGTGCTTCTCCACACTATGTCTGTGAGGACGCTGATTAATCCCACTGACAGATCTGTGCAACAAACAATACACATTACATACATTCAATACATGCCACGATACGGTGCTACTCCACACTATGTCTCTGAGGACGCTGATTAATCCCACTGACAGATCTGTGCAACAAACAATACACATTACATACATTCAATACATGCCACGATACGGTGCTTCGCCACACTATGTCTGTGAGGACGCTGATTAATCCCACTGACAGATCTGTGCAACAAACAATACACATTACATACATTCAATACATGCCACCATACGGTGCTTCTCCACACTATGTCTGTGAGGACGCTGATTAATCCCACTGACAGATCTGTGCAACAAACAATACACATTACATACATTCAATACATGCCACGATACGGTGCTACTCCACACTATGTCTGTGAGGACGCTGATTAATCCCACTGACAGATCTGTGCAACAAACAATACACATTACATACATTCAATACATGCCACGATACGGTGCTACTCCACACTATGTCTGTGAGGACGCTGATTAATCCCACTGACAGATCTGTGCAACAAACAATACACATTACATACATTCAATACATGCCACGATACGGTGCTTCGCCACACTATGTCTGTGAGGACGCTGATTAATCCCACTGACAGATCTGTGCAACAAACAATACACATTACATACATTCAATACATGCCACGATACGGTGCTTCTCCACACTATGTCTGTGAGGACGCTGATTAATCCCACTGACAGATCTGTGGAACAAACAATACACATTACATACATTCAATACATGCCATTATACGGTGCTTCTCCATACTATGTCTGTGAGGACGCTGATTAATCCCACTGACAGATCTGTGCAACAAACAATACACATTACATACATTCAATACATGCCACGATACGGTGCTTCTCCACACTATGTCTGTGAGGACGCTGATTAATCCCACTGACAGATCTGTGCAACAAACACTACACATTACATACATTCAATACATGCCATGATATGGTGCTTCTCCACACTATGTCTGTGAGGACGCTGATTAATCCCACTGACAGATCTGTGCAACAAACAATACACATTACATACATTCAATACATGCCACGATATGGTGCTTCTCCACACTATGTCTGTGAGGACGCTGATTAATCCCACTGACAGATCTGTGCAACAAACAATACACATTACATACATTCAATACATGCCATGACACGGTGCTACTCCACACTATGTCTGTGAGGACGCTGATTAATCCCACTGACAGATATGTGCAACAAACAATACACATTATGTTCGTGTGCGTTGAGAGAAGCGGGGAGGGGGGGGGGGTCAGGGGGTTCGACCCCCCCCCCCTCCCCTGCCCCAAAAGAAGAAAAACAATATTCAATATAATTTTTGATAATTCAAATCCAAATATTTATTTTTATTTTATAACATTTTACACAATTTTACAATTACATATACACAGAACATTTAAGATTAGGTTATGTATTAAATTGTGAATTAATTGTAATCAAGTTGATGTACCTTTAATTGTACTCTTTTTATAAACCTTTTTATTTTTCACTTATACACCCTCTCACTGTTGTTCTCAACTTTTCAGTAGTCATTTCTATTTGTGTATTTTGTTACAAGAACCAACTATATTTTTAGAATCAGTTGACTCAAGACACTGACTTTGTATAAATAAAACGTATGGAAAGCCTTTGTTTTTGAGCACTTTCGAACTTTTTCCACAAGAAAAAATTAAAAAAATTAAATTGTTTCTTCATGATTTAATAACTACATTTTAATCTTATAATTCACATTATTAATAGGAGTATTTTTTGTTCTATTCCCCTGTCCGTAACCCAAGGCGTCTTAAACCACTTGTAAAATGCTAAGTATGTTTGTTGTATATAATGCGATCCTCCCTCCATTAAATTTCCCTAACGAAACATCAACTTGATTACACTTAATTCACAATCTTTTCTAAGACATCTTCAATTGTGTCGTAAATCAACGTTTATCATCAACATTCCAACAATCTATTACATTCAAAAATGTTGTTATACTCATTTTACTAAATTATTCTCCTGTTCACAACAAATCATATATAATAATAAGTTTTCTCGAGTATTGGTTTTTTCTTCACTTTTATTCCAGTCTGTATTTCCTGAACCTCAGCTGAGCGTAATTATGACATCAGAAGGTTTTTGATTTATAAACTGAAATTATAAATCACTTTACAGAACGCGGCCGTTCGCTTTAGAGAAGAAAATTATCTTGTTTGCTGCATCTTAATTCTTTAATGGGTTTCATAAGACTCTAGCCAAGATAAACACGGAGGACAGAAAACTTCATTATTCCTGCGCTTCGTTGCCGTGACGTGTTATTACATCTAAGATGTTTCGGTTGGTTCGAGTGTTACGTTCGAGGTTACATTATTGAAACTGACCGAAAAGTTTAAGTGTGGACGGACGGTTGGATATGAAGATGACTCATAAAAATATGTAAAATCTTCACTTTAATGGGATGAGGAAGAAAAGTGATAAATAATTAAAAATTGTATTTTGAATTGTCCCGTGTACTTTATAATACAGAGAAAGGGGGGATAGTAGTCGTTTCATTCTTTATTAATTTAAAATCAATTCCTACTTTGAACTAAATTGAACCACTAAATCACAACGAATACAATCTCTAAATAGGGTATTGAATTAGTATTAAATTTCAGAATATGATTTTGTCGGCCTCCTAAGATTGTCTATTTTTACATTTTAAACACAAGTTTGATGTGTTTTTTGTGACGATTATTTATAGCTGTTATCATAAGTAAATCACTGTAATTACAAAATAGAAGCCCATTAAATAAATGCATGGCATTGAGTATTATTGGTAATCATTTTAAGAAAAAACAAAAAGATTTGCCTGAAGTGTCCCTCTTTTTGAATAGTTTGGAAGAAATGTTCAAGGGCATAAGTATAGAACTCAGTCACAGTATTCACCTCATGACTGAGGAAACCCTTGTATCAAAACCTCCAGTCACCGGTAACTGGAAACGAACCGACGACCCCGTGAATAATATTCTCATGCACGGCTATCGCTAAGCCACCTCTGCGATTGGCGTGACCAGATAATTCGAACAGATTCAATATTGACTATTTCCGCATGAATTCATGTCTACGCATGATAATATGATCACACGTTTAGCCGAACACCATCATTACGCTTGGGGGGGGGGGGGGGGGGGGGGGGGTGAGGGAGGGGGGTCAGCAGTAGCACCAGGATTCCGAGAGAAGATTGAAATAGCATGACTTTAAATGTAAAGAAATAAAATACAGTGTATAATGTGCAATGAGCCAGTGACACATAATTATATCGCAGGTTTCCTGTAAATTTTTGCGCAAATGCAACATATACACAATATAGAAAAATCACGCTGTAATCTTATAATGAATTAAAATATTCATGTCATCACCTGATTTGTATTGCATGATCACACTTCTATTTTCCAAAAAACCATTGAAAAGCAATTTTTTTTTTTTTTTTATTATTTAGAGAAATTTCCGTTTCCATCAACCCGCACCCGCCCCGAACCGCAACCGCCAAACGTATATTTCACCCGCAACCAACGGATATCTATGTCTCCAAGTGTGTAGATTGAGGTCACAACAGTTCCTTGAAACAATTCGGTTCACCTATTGAGTATAATTCCTGGTTTAGATAACGAATGAAAACACTGACGTGCTCAGTGAGTCGTTGATATTTACGGGCGTTACCTAGTTTGAAATTAAACACTCGAAACTTTCGGAACTTGCCTCAGTAAAAAGAAGGGTGAAGAGTTTAAAACTGTTATCTTTCTGGTTGAAGAATTTGCACTTCGTGAACTGTGGCAGTAATGTGTGAAGCTCGAGAAATATATGATAGTTACAAAGAATAATAATCAAGAATCATTTCGGTTATGTATTCGGAAGATGATGTTAAACTATTTCTTTAGTTTTTAACGGTTTTAGGTTTTTATATTCAACATTAACTTCTATAATCAATGTCTCAATTAGTAAGAACTTGCCGTACGAGGTTACTAATAATCTTACTTGTCATTCGGTTTAATCTATGTCTGATAAAAAGTGTAAAATAATTTAATTTAATATTTAATTTAATTTGTTTTAATAATTCAATAAAAATTCCTTTAAATATGGGAAAAAATCAGGAAAACATTTTTTTAAATGTATCTATGTTTTTTGTTTCGAATATTTTTCTGATATTAACTGTAAAACCAGCCTAACTTAAGGTAAATCAACAATTAAAATTAACAAAAACAGTGACAGTAACAGTAAAATTTTCACCAATTCTATTGGCTGATGTGATTGGTTAAAACCGTACTGTTACTGTAACTGTTAACTTTCATTATTGATGGGCCTTTAGGACCTGTTGTGAATCCAGACCCGTGTCTCTAATAATATTTTGCCTATAGAGCGGGAAGGGAAGGAAAGTATCCGAGGTATCGAAGAGCGAACGAACTCTCAATTAATTTGTAAATCACGGTCGAGAGCGCGCATTAGGCAACTCTGTTAGACTTTGTTTGGACAGGACACAATATTGTTTGCCTCTTCGGTTCAATATTCGTTAGGTACAATAGATGTCATAAACAAGAGGCGTTATCCACTTAAAAATATTGAATATTAAGTGGTGGACTAAGTGGAGGACTATAATCTGATACTGAGAGAGTAGTAAGTGTTCGTCTACAAAGATTGAGGGTTGGTTTTCTTCTTTGGGTAGGTTTTCTAAAATGCAATAATAAAAGTAATATAAGTGACCTATTTGTAGGTGGAGCAGTATTTTTTCTTATGACTACTCGTCGGTCAGGTCCACACATCGCCAGGGTCGTCATAAGGGGATACAAAATTATTTGGAGGCACAAGAAAGGAAGTAACTGGAAGTGTAAACTTAAAATGTAAACAAAACGTTGCTAAGTGATCTCTACTACTACTACGATAAAATCACTGGAACGTAAACAAGTTGATATGTTTCCATTCAAGCTTTAAAGCTCAAAAGTGGGACGAAAAGTTTTACCGTTCAAATGTCGGGTCGGCGATTTACTGCCATTGTTTCTGTGTTTATTCGAGGACAGGATAACAACAACAACAAAAACAAAAACAACAACAACAACAATAACTTGATCGCACTGTCCAATCACTGATTCATATGTTTCGTACTTGAAATATCGATCTTTGATTGGTTATCGCTCACTCGTCGATGGTGTTCGAAGCCTACCTACAGGGTTGGTTTAGTCACTTTAATTTAAAGTCCCCCACTGCAAATCAGTTTAGTTACTGAGTGGGTAGACTCTAATTGTGAATTCATTTATTTATTTATTTATTTATTTATTTATTTATTTATTTATTTATTTATTTATCATGACTTTCTTACGATATGGATGGAAACATTGGAATTAGTCCAAATAGGTGTGTGGAAAGATGATTTGTAAACTAAGCAGTATAGAAACAGGTATTTTCTGTAATCAATTAATTTCTCTTTTTAAGAGTAGACAGTGAAGAGTACGAAACATGGTTGCAGAATGTCCACCCGGCAAATGGGATACCTAGGTTCGAACGCTATAGCGGATTTTAAACTTCCATAGATAGAAAAAATATTTTTTATGTTCCATCGAAAAACATATTAATTTGAGTCGCAATGTAAAATAAACGAAACCAGTTATAAACTTTTATATCAAGACACAGACTTTTTAAATGTTTGAACGCCAAAAGTGTCAAAATAGACAAATTGATATTTTCATATTGTTTTTTTGTATCCACACTTCTTGTCTTTTAGTTTTGACTTGTATGTTCTCTCCAAGTTTAGTGCTTTGTCCACCCGCGAAGGCTTTTATTAATTTATAGCAGTGTCATTTGATTTGTTTTCAATGCAATTTTGAATTGAATGATGATAAGGCAATTATAATGACGTGAATTGAAATTTTGTATTAATTTAATATAATATGTCTATTCAATTGAGTTCTGAGACGGCTGAACAAAGCAAGATCATAAACAACAACACTAATACAACGCATAGATTTTACTACCGATTACTACCGCACATAATACAAATTAGGTTTTTAAATTTCTAGAATTGTTGGTGGTGATTGGTAGTTACTATTATATTGCTTGGACTAACACCCACTGCAGTGCAGGAGGGTGTTTTGGTCTTGGTCTTGGATACTGTGTTTTAAATTATTACCAATAACTTATGGATTTTTTACCATTTCATTTTTTACCTTATCCTATGAGTTCTATGACGTATTCCTGTGTTCTTCCTGTGTGTTATAATGAGTAATGTTATATAATATCGATCGCCTCACGCCATCTGTGTGGTTGAATCGAGCCGTGTATCAGGCATGTAGGAGATGCAAGGAGGTAAGAAAATCAATACGGTAGGTACCTGATTCCTTCCCAACTACTCCAAATAACACACTACGTAGATAACCGCCTGAGAGGGACATGAATTGTCCCTGACCAGGTTTCCTAAGTTAAATTATAAATCAATACTTATTATTTATATTACAAAGTCACTGATTTTTCTTCGTTATTTCGTTATTTTGTGCATCATGGTACCCACTTTTTATACTTAAATGATGGTATTAATTTTAATTTAATATTGTAATTTTATTTCTCAGAAACGTACCCATCGTTTAAATATAATTGTTGTAATTTTAGTAGTAGTGTAATAGATAAGTAAATCAATCATACATGCTGATGCTGTGTGTGTATATAACAAGTTGAAACAAACTGTTATCTTCTTTATAGTTATATTTTAAATATATTTCTACATATATCTAATATAGGCTTGTTTCGGGCTGGTATTTACTAATTTTAAGTTCGTTATATGGTTTTTACTGATTGATCTTGCTAATGCTAGCATTGCAAGTTCGCGTTGAATCGAGAATGGTTCACCATTTTCTTTTCAAATGGGCGTTATTAAGTCCACCCAGAAGGTGGGTCATAAGTACACAGACATGCAAACTGCATTCTGTAGTAGAGAACGGGCACTGTGGACTGTGGAGAGCGATTTCCGATTGATTGCGCTAACATATACATATTCGCAGTCGCAGGCAAGCTCGATCCCATGCCTCGGTGCCTTCATAGGTGATACATCGGCGTTGGAACCAGGGAAGGGGGGGGGGGAGGCAGAGGGGTAGCTTGTCCCACTGAGCTTGCATGGGGGGTCAAGATTATCAATCTGCCCTCTCCCCCCCTCCCCCCCCCCCCCGGAAAATAGTTGAATGTATATAAATTAACTAGTAGTTGCCCGCCGTGGCTGTTTATAAAATCTAATAATCAAATTTTACGTCTGGAACGCGTTCGGGTTTTGAGATATAAAACAGCCCCAGTTTTCACCCCTTAACTGTATTTTTGGAAAATGGCAAACACGTTACGTATTTTGTAAAGAGGAATCTAAAAATCAATGTTCATGTTTGAAACATCTTACATCTTCGGTTTTTAAGACGGAAGTATGGTCATACAAAATTCAACTCCTGTTTTCACTCCCATTAACTTGATTTTCGGAAAACGGTAGAACACTGTTTCGTTATTTTTAATGGTGAATCAATTACCAATTTTTACGTCTGTACTATCTTCGGTTGTTGAGATATATATATTTTAAAATACAACTTCAACCCTCTTTTTCACCCCTTTAGGAACAGAATTTCCAAACGTCCTTTCTTAGTGGGTGATTTTGTCATAAGAGCTACGTACCTTAAAAATTTCACGTTCTTGGGTTAAAGATTTTGATCTGGGCGTTTATGAGTCAGTTTGTCAATCACTCCTCACTCAGTCAGCATCACACAGACAATCAGTCAGTTTCAGTCAGTCAGTCAGTCACTCACTCACTCACTCACTCACTCACTCACTCCGGCACTCGCTTATATGTATATATAATATATAATATAGATAGATTGACTATAGTCTTTCTGTCTTCTGTGTTTATATATATTGATGATACACATTTACATTTAATCCCGGGAATAATGTAACAACCATGACGCTTCTACCTATTAATAACTATCATTTCAACTACATCTATGTTTTACATTATTGCTTCAGGAGCGGCTGAGATGAAAGCAGCTCTAAAATTAGAAATTATCTTAAGAGAACAGTTTTATTCTTTAGACGGGTCCTGTGGAGAGGACACGAAACAATGTAGGCTACCATTATTATTATCTGGTAATTCTAGAGTGGAAATGATTTTTACCATAGTTGGAGACAAAACATCGTCGACTAATTGAAATGGAGTGCCACGTTGATTGTTTCCTGCGCGATGGGCCGACCGTTGTTTTCGCAAACAAAAAATGAGAGAAAATAGGTTGATTATAGAGAGGTAATCAAAACGTTGGTGGAATAGAATGTTGGAATGAATGTTATGTGGAGGTTGATGAGAGAATGGTAAGTTAAATTATCTCTCATTGGTCTGAGATTAATGTGTAATTATTTTCCTTTATGCAGTACAGCTTCGTTCTAAATATAAAAGTTACTAAATAAGAATTCTTCATATTGCAATGTCACGTTTTAAAAATTGTCACCTTTAAAGCATGAACGAATGATCATATTTTTAACGGAAAACGTCTTTCACCGCAGATTCGGTATGTAGTGGGGGGGGGGAGGGGGGGGGGGGAGTACCTTTTCGAAATTCAATGTTAAAAAAGTATATACAAATGTAAGAGGAAATTCGCAATTAGGGTTAGAAATAACGTGATTCATCAAAATATGTTTACCTTATATTTTAAACCCCTCAAAATATGTTTTCATATACGAACTCGGTCAAAAATAACAACCTGTAATAACTAAAACGAAACATGAGATGCGTTTTTTTTTCTTTAAATCGGTATTAAAAGAAAACACCGGGTAATATCGAAGTTCAACATCAACCGGAACAACCTTGTTTCAATTTTGAATCCTCTTATCACCGCTTCTACAAGAAAGAACCAATCTTTTCCTACTCAGTGCGCACATAACCGCGTCAAGCCAACGTTTATTTAATTTCACGTCGTTCAATGCACAAAAAGTTAAAATCAGAATTTGAGTAACACAAAATTGACGTTCTAATTTGATTAGACCGTGGCTGTGTGTTCTTGCGGTAGAAACAAATCAAATTTTGTATACTTGATTGAGCTTCCCTGCTTTTATTACGTCTTGCGGATTTTCAAGTGGAATTTATTTACCAGGGGTTCTTTAACTTGATCTTGTTTCGAAGACAAAATATTAGTATTCCATGATAAGTTTTGCCTTCCATATCCGAGGAAAATTATTCTGTTTACTTAAAAAGTCAAGATATTGATATTTTTCCTGTTTTGAAACAAGCTGTTAAGTACTTATCAGATAAGAACTCTGCGCTGAAGACAAACAAAACTCAATATCGGTTATTGTGATGGTAACCTCATCACAACAGTGAGTGCACACTTGTAAATGTGTTTTAGGGGTAGTGGCATGACGCAATAAGACAAACAAGGTCACATCGTGCGCTGCTGATTACATGAACCCTGTTGAAGAACAACCTTCATTTCCCTTACGAATTTGACTTTCTGTTGTTTGAAGAACTACCTTCGTTTTCCCTAATAACCTTCACTTGGCAGCCCACCTACTGATTGTAGACACCTGTTGAAGAACTACCTCCATGTCCCTTGTGACCTTGGCTTGGCAACCCACCTGCTGATTGTAGACACCTGTTGAAGAACTACCTTCATCTCCCTTGTGACCTTGGCTTGGCAACCCACCTGCTTATTGTAGACACCTGTTGAAGAACTACCTCCATCTCCCTTGTGACCTTGGCTTGGCAACCCACCTGCTGATTGTAGACACCTGTTGAAGAACTACCTCCATGTCCCTTGTGACCTTGGCTTGGCAACCCACCTGCTGATTGTAGACACCTGTTGAAGAACTACCTCCATGTCCCTTGTGACCTTGGCTTGGCAACCCACCTGCTGATTGTAGACATCTGTTGAAGAACTACCTTCATCTCCCTTGTGACCTTGGCTTGGCAACCCACCTGCTTATTGTAGACACCTGTTGAAGAACTACCTTCATCTCCCTTGTGACCTTGGCTTGGCAACCCACCTGCTTATTGTAGACACCTGTTGAAGAACTACCTTCATCTCCCTTGTGACCTTGGCTTGGCAACCCACCTGCTGATTGTAGACACCTCTTGAAGAACTACCTTCATCTCCCTTGTGACCTTGGCTTGGCAACCCACCTGCTTATTGTAGACACCTGCCCTGTTGAAGGACAATCTTCCTCTCCCCGTAACAACCTTATCTTGCCCAACCACCTGTTTGATTGGTGTGAACCTACCTGCTAATGCTAGGTGCATGATGAAAAAGTTCATGCGTGACTTTCTTGACTTGTTCAGTAATAGGGCGACTAGAACGGCCAGGTTCCCGAGCACGATGGCGGCAAAGAGAATCCAAAGGACCGTGAATTGTTCAGTCTGAAACAGAAAGATAAGATGATAAGGATCCTTACGCTGCGAACTTTTTCACCCGATACAACGTTTAAATCAGATGTCAGTTAGATATAATATTTTGCAGATACATCGTAGTTCCTTGCCAATACAAGTTATACAACAATAGGAAATACTTCATTTTCAATATCGGTACTAATATCGGTACTCATAGCAAGTTAAATAAAAATAGAATTGTTAGAATAGAATAGTTAAGGTGAATCTACCCTCAATTTATTTTTATTTTTAAATATGCATAAAGACAAAATATGGGTGAGTATATGAAATATGCTCATTTGAGAATATCAAAACTAATTTTCAATCCCATTTTGGAGGAGCCGTATGGTATTTACAACGGGTTTTATGAAAAATACGGCTAACAACTACGTTCAAACCACATACGCGTTTGGTACGCGATTTTTTGTTTACACCTTACCCTCACTATTGGCTATGTAAATTAAGTGTTTTGAAATAAGTGTTTTCAATATTTGGTTTTCTACGATTTATTTTGTTCTCCGGTACGGAAATTGTATTTGTACCGGCGGGCAAAATAAATCGTAGTAAACCAAATATTGAAAACACTTATTTCAAAACACTAAATCAACTTAGCCAATAGTGAGGGTAAGGTGTAAACATTTAAATCGCATACCAAACGCGTATGTGGTTTAACCTTAGTTGCATGTTAGCCGTATTCGTCATAAAACCCGTTGTAAATACCATACGGCCAAAATGGGCTTGAAAATTAGTTTTGATCTTTTCAAATGAGCGTATTTAATATACTAACTCCATTTGTGTTCTTTATGCATATTTAAAAAAATATATATATGGGGATCGTTAGTAGGGTGGAAAAGAGGAGCCGGCCGAGCCAACAATGTCCGGGACGTCACGTGAATATTAAGAATACCATTAATTATGTGCTTCGTTGCAACCGCTTACACCTAAGTCAATTAATATAAGAAATTACGCAACCCCATACTGAACCGGGAATCGAACCATGGACCATCCCCATTGAATCAGGAAGAAACCTACATAACCAACGAGACAGAAATTCCAAATTTTAATCCAACTCGGATTTGAAGTCCTTAAATACTTTGAAAAATCATTATTGGGCGATACCCTTTTTTATAATTTGGATGGTTATTTTTTATTTACAACATTTTCTTGGCAACACTTATTTAGTAGCTATAAGCCTACGCTGCGTTATTTTAACACTACTTGGCAACTTTTTTACATCATCTGCATCAACACGTAAAAAGCAACAAAAAACACACTTTTCCATAAAATCGCCAATTGTTAACCTACTTTGGCTTTTACGACCGGCAATTTTATTTTACGAGCATATTTAAGTAGTTGTTAAAGTCTGATTTACAGTTGGCAGCTAGTTATGTATCAATTTTCGCCCAACGTTCATACCACCATGCAGGAAAGAATTAACTTTAACACTATAAACTTCTAAAGTCAATAAATAAGCAGTTTAAATAATAATCAATACGAAATTACATAGATATGCTGTAGGTTCTTTTCATTGGGAGATCGTAGTGGTTTTAAATTGAAAGGTTTTAAAAAAAATGGGGTGAAACTTGCAAGTAGTGTTGTTGATGGATCATATGTTTAGTAAGGTCAGCTTTGGTGATGATCAGTACTAAATATTGTCTTATATTAAAGAGGTAAAAATATCTTACAGAAAATCAGCTGTTAATCGAGAGAATTGTGATTGTGTTTGTGTTCATTTATCGATTCTCGCCAGAACAAGTACACTTCGCTATTTACGGAGTAAAGATTATATATATACAAAGTCAATTTCTATGACCTCCATATATACAACACGTACATCGACGTGTTGGCAGAATTAACTATACTATGTAATTTAACAACTTTCGAGATGGTTCACGCAAGATTTTCGTACGTAGTAAATAACATTATTTCTTGAGGCCAGGTTACACTTGCTATTTTTTTTTTTAGAAACAATAGAATGATGTTGAGGTACTGGTGCATGGGAAGCATGGTTGCTATGGCGGTTGGTGGTTGTTGCCATAGTGGTATTAGACGCTTAATAAATATCTCATAATTTGGCAACTAATTCGGTTATGATTGCTTTTGCACGGTGAATTTATTCCAAAGCCAGCGAGTTCCGTTTGCCAATCTAAATATAGACCACATCAATTAGAAGTGTTGGTCTGTATTCATATTATCGACTAGTTCAATTTATTACACTGTTGCTTACACCTGCTACAAACGTTCTGAGCCCCTATTGTGATCGCTATTGATTTTTGTTTTATATTCTTATAACTAGATTATGAGAGAAGATATACATTATTTCGGACGAACCAATTTATAACTATATTAATCAACAGACCAGCTTAAATTAATGTTAATATATTAAAATCGAGCTAAATTACTGCGTTTTAATCGTATGTCAACAATGACACAGAACATAAAAAGTGAAAACTGGGTTCAATTCAAATTGAGTTCTACGAACTTACTAACAGAAAAAAATTAGCTATGACTTATGTTGACATTTTTAGGATTAGTGGTGCTTGATTAACTGCTTTCACTGAATTTAGCATTTTGGCGTTTCGGGTCGGTTGCACATCCGATCTTTAGGGTTTAAAACTTGGAATACAGCCACAAAACGACGTTTAATTACTAACTAAACGTTTAATTACTTACTTAACGTTTAATTACTTACTAAACGTTTAATTATTAAATTAAAATAAAATTCGTAAATCGTAATAACCATAATTATTTTTTCTAGTTGGAAGATGATAATTTCTAATTTATGTACACATATCGGAGTAATTATTTGAGTACATCCTTAAGAACTTTGGGCAATTTAAGGTACAAAATGTTAACAGAAAACAACGCCATACACAAAATTTCTAAAAATGACCATCTGTTCAACCTTACCAAAAAAATGCATTTCTAAAATAAATTTACATTGGTTTTTGAACATTATCGAAATTTTTAAGAATGTTTGAAAATGTCGCGTTATGTGTGATAAGATTTAAGTCGATAGAATACCATGTGTGAATATTCCGCGACCGGTTAAAGCACCGTGTGTGAAGGCGACTCGAGGCGCTATAACGCGCCAACGTAACTCAATATCATGCAATCGGTTGCCGCAATCTGATTTATTACTTGTTAAAAATAAAATACCTCGCCAACTCTAGATATCTTCTTTCGATACTTGACGTTTTTTCTTTTTAATATACATTTTAGCTTTTTACTTTAAAAAAAATTCTCTTGCGTAGGATGTACTAGTTTCATTTGGTTTGGTTTTACCTAAGCCTCATAAATGAAATTTTTAAGTCTGTCGTCTTAGATGGAAGCACCTCTAATAAACTGGTCGAGATGGGACCTTTCTTGTGGTGACCGGTGCCTGCAAAGAGGGCATTTGCGCATATCTTCTTTATTCATCTCGCATGGCCTGCTTTGACTGACATTGCAAAACTGGCCACAGATCTTTTCTCTGATTCGGTTTATCAGCAGTCTTTCCATTACTGTCAATTGAAGAAACCAAATGAAACTAAAAGAACCAACCTAGAGCTTATATTCTCATTTTATATGATGACATTTTAAGCTTGTCATTCTGTATAAGTCCGCACTCGATTCAAGAGAAAACATAAAAAATTCTCATGCCAAAGATAATCTCACAGCATCTAGCTAGATTAATCCGAAGTGGTGACATCAATAGAAAAGTCTAGCTTATCACCCCCCCCCCCTTCCCCCCACCCCCCGTCCCCCTCTTTAATAACCACTGTATCGATCAATTTACGAGAATCTTTGAAAACGTCTTTTCCGGTAAAAAATAGGGATAACACCCTTGAATAAGATCAAAGAGTTTTGACGAAGCGTAGGTTGGGGGGGGGGGGGGGGGCAGGTTGCTATATATATTTATCTGAAAATATATTTTTAAATGTGTGTATACATAGTAAAGTTAAAAATTTACAAAGTTTACATTTTTTATGCTTCGCTCTGCTTCTATGTAACCACCGGTGGCTTTTCTAAGGGGGGTCGAACATTTAATCATCAAATGTTATTGTTTATAAAAGTTAGTTAATTATTATCAATACAATCCAGAAATAAAATCACATATGTGATTTTATTATTTAAAAAATTTTAAAAAAATTTAAAAAATTGTTCATTTTAAGCCTATATTATAGGCTTAAAATGAAATTTTTTTAAATAATCTCATATTTTTTATGTTTTTCATTTTGTCTCTCTTGCCTCTCATTTAATCATACACCTAACTTTGTTCCCCCACTAAAGCTCAACGTGTCCACGTGTTAGATGGTCTATGACGTCATACCCAAACCAAACAGAGACTCAACATAGGAACATTGTGAAGTGTTATAGTCTTGGTAGACAACAGGTCCTACCATAGATGTACCGAATTAGATCGGAGCAAGAAAGACTGCGGAAAATTCTTTTATAAACACATCTGTTTTACATTGTATCGTAAAACTATACCGTGAACGAGTGAGTTTGTGAGTTTTAACTGTGATTAAATGTTTTTTTTTTTTTTTCCTTTGGACATGAGAGAAATTGGGGCATTGTGTACAAAATGTTTGACGTTATAGTCGATCTTATTACCTACTTTATCATCTTTAGGCAGAAACAAACTATCCGGTAATGGGTATAGGTCGCTATTTTTTTTTCGCAAAACTTTAAAAACATATTATAATAAATAATAAATAATATAGATGGATAATAAATAATATTAACAGTAATGAAGATTATAAAAAAATTTAAAATTAAACTCGTAGTCAAAATGAAAGATGTTAAGATTGATACAAAATTTAAAATATCAAACAAGCTTTTTACCCAGTGACGATGTTGAAACTGGCAGAAATACAAAAAAACTGAATTTTGAAGCATTTTCAACGCCACTTTTGGGCACTCAAGAAACAGTAATTTTAATTTATTTTCATTACAAAATACTTCCCCTCATCCATAATAATATAGATATTTCCTTGACGAGTATGAACATGTTCTATAGCCCTATAGATTTCAGTTCCCTTCTTCGTTCGTGTTTGACCGAACAAGATTTCCATGTTGATCATAAAACTGACATAAGTGGGATTTAGACGGTTGCAGAAGTTGAGCACGATGCTGTAGCCTTTAGGCGCTCGGCACTTGCTTTGCTTTGTACTCTCGTAGTTTATTGGATGTATTTATAATGTAAGTAACATCATAGAGAATAAAGATAATAGTTATTTAATGGTAATCTAAATGAACTAAACAAAATTATGGCTGGAATTAAAAGTGCGTCCTCTACCCCTACGGGCGCCAGTTGTTGCCAGGTAACATTTCATGCATGTTATTTCCCATATGGAAAACGAATCCTTAGCAACAACGGGCGCCCCTAGGGGTAGGGGATGACTGTGAACACGGACCTCAGTTTTGTGTACGAGTTCACCTGAAATTTACCAACACGTTTACTTACGATAGAAACGAAATGTGAACTATAATCATTACAAAATAGTACTTAGATTGGATAAGAATAAATAATATATATAAACTATCCTCATATTGTGGGCCTCATTTTCATCTATCCTTGTTCATATGTAGTTTGACATTTGGGAGATTTGTAGGGTTGGGGGTTTAAATTATCAAAATCACTATTTTAAATATATATTTTAGGTAGTCTCAATCCAAAAATGTTATAACATAGTAGGTGGCTCGTTGGTCCAGTGGCTATTATCCCTGCTTCCAATGCAGAAGGTCCCGGGTTCAAATCCTGATTCATACAGAAGTTTTCCTAGCAGCGAAGCACTCAATAGATTCAAAGTTGTTCTGAATCGGCCTTGTTGATTCTGACATTTGTCCGCAGGTGTTCGCACTGTCCAATCACTGATTCATATGTTTCGTATTTGAAATATCGATCTTTGATTGGTTATCGCTCACTCGTCGATGAGGTTCGAAGCCTACAGGGTTGTCCCCCACTGAAAATCAGTTTCGTTACTGAGTGGGTAGACTCTAAATGTGAAATTATTTTATTTATTCTATTTACATCTTTTACACACCCGACAGATAACAAAAGCTTAGCGGTACCACGCGATACTCCCATATGGATAGTCACGGGTACGATTCCCGCCTCATCAGTCGTGAAGATTTTCAACATATTCTTTTGTTATGCCGACGACAAAGTCTCTTCATATCAAACGAATCCTATTTTCACACGAACATTCTAAAAATTGGCTTCAATCCAAATCAGTAGAAACTCAATCTTTAGCGGTCATCAAATTATGTCAAATTTCTATTGCAGTTGGTATTTTTACACTATCTTATTGTGCCGTTGTTTTGACGCTGTTCTACATAGATTTGGTTGCACACGTTCCATATGCCCCCCTCCTCACCCATATCTCTATGACGAAGAGAACGTGATAGTTTGTGGCATGATTTCATCTTTACATTGTATAAAATGCGAAGTGCTGGTTTTGATTTCTTTTGTTTGGGTAAATTTGTATGAGAATCGCAGCCTCATCGTTATAAACATATTATTTGAGTTCAGAACCTATTTGAACCGCATAATATGAATGAGTGTGCATTGAACACTTACCTATTAGTATATTTACGCGTCAAAAGAATATTATATTAAGACTTAAGGCTGGTCTACACAGATTTTTTAAGCATAAGATTTAAGGTTTTAAGACGTTGTTTTAAGAACAACAATGAAAACAATGTCTTAAAACTAAAACTTTGTGTGAACGCCAGTACGTGTTTCCTATGATCCAACTTTACGACTACGCGTTAAACCTTAAATCTTATGCTTAAAAAATCTGTGTGGACCAGCCTTTAGGACCATCTAAAATAAAAACAAATAAGGTTGATTGATTACCTTAGTTTTTTAATGTTAGACAACCTAAACAGCTTTTCAACAATATATGTCAGAATATTTATCGACTAGACGTTTTGATAAACATGATCTAGCTGAAAGATCTATGTACGATCCTCAGTCGGGGAAAATGTAAAATTTTTAAAAACGAACATTTCTATCTGTTCATATATATACAGCGGATTTAGCTTTAACTTGCATTGCCATACATTTTAGATTGAATACTATTATACACTACTACACACACTACACTACTATGTGATATTACACCTACTACTAGATAGTTTATGTAAACCATTACCACGTCACCTCAATGATACAATGATTCCGTGATTTTCAGTGGTAGAGCCACATTATTTCGAAACGAGTTTACATAGATTTCAACTGCGTTTGTAATTATAAATTCCATATAGGCAATAAAATGGTACGACTTAATTTTGTAAAAAGAGTTTATGAGAACCGTTATACCTGAGCATGTACAGAAAACTGCATCTTCACCTCGCAAAGAATAATCGGATTCGGAAGCTAAGCGTGGTTGTAATATGGTAATTAGTGTAAAAAGGACAAATAAAGAAAAGTTAGCGCCAATGCCCCGAAAACCCTGTGATGGGCCACGAATGCCTCAAACCATTCACTGAATGCTGTCTTTTTTTATTTATTGAATGGTGATATTACTAATATTTTTTGTTTATTAATACGCAAACGGAAAGGGTGTAGACAGAAAATGAAAGATCGTTTTGATCGGGACACGCTTTAGCGATCCTTATTACCCCCCTACATTTTTCATTGTGATTATACTAATAACAGTGTAAATATTGAAACAGCATTGTCTTCTACATTTTACAACTGGGGTGGATAAAATAAAATAAAATGTTTCAGTAATACATTATACTAACAAGTGTCATTAAAAAATATGGTTATGTTTTTATATAGGGCACTAGCAACACCAAAAGACAACAATCAAACAAATGAATTGAATCGATGGACGAATTGAATCGATGGACAAACAACAAGCTGTCAAAAAATAATTTCGTTTGATTTTGGAAAAGAAAAGAAAACACAAACAAAACCACATCAACACTTTTACTTAGTCGTTGTATATCATTAAAAGTTTTAAATCACGAGCAGTTACTATTCCTACACTTGTTTTTATTTCTATGGTTGCAATTTTATTATTTTGACAGCTGATTGTCCATCAGTCCAATTCATTTGTTCCATTGTTGTCTTTCGGTGTTGCTAGTGCCCTATAAGGGAACGTGCAACTGACGTAACAGCCGAACTACAACAATGGAATAATTTAACTGGTGGACAAACAACAAGCTGTCAAAGAAATATATTTGCAAATAATGAGGAGAAACAATTAGTTTTAACGATAGTAACTGCTCCCCAGTTAAAATTTATGTTCAGTGATGGACAGCAACTATCTGAAAGTTTTTAAACGTTCCGTACGTTTGTTTTTTCCAACTTCAGAACTTCGTTTTTTTTTTTTTGACAGCTTGTTTGTCCATCGGTTCAATTCATTTGTTTCATTGTTGTGTTTGGGTGTTGTGCGTACCCTAGGGTTTTGTAACTTTTTTAAAAAAATTGTTGGACATGTATTTATAAACTAGACGACAATCAATCTTGGCTAATTACTCACCTCATAAAAATAAAACGAGTTGATAATTTCCGAAGTGAAATTCTTGATCATCTCAGACGTGAAATTATCCCCCGCTAAATCCTCAGTCAGGTTGGCGAAGCGGTAATCCTCAGTCAGCTGAGTGTAGGCCATCATTGTCGACCGACTGACGGGGTTGTCCTATCTTCGCTTAATAAGCTCTTAGTCGTCGTGGTCCCATTGCCAGCCAAGTGGGCTCAGGCCGCGCTAACCGAATCTGAAAACCAACAAATTCACGGGGTTGACAAGTTGGGGAAAAGTTTATTTTCGACTAAACTTTTACATCGAGATAAAAACACCGTTGGTTGACTTTGGTGTTGTAGTAGGGGACGTTTGGCGAGAACGAGCGGAAAATACCCGAGTTGGGGGGGTGTAAAGAGGAAAACATTGGGGGGGGGGGGGGGGTGAAGGTGAAATTGCAAAGTTGCGTTTTAAATAGAACTTTCATATATGTTGCCGTTGCCACCTTTTCTTATATTTCATTTAAAAAAATGCACAATTTCAGATATGTTAAATTTTTCAGAATAGCTGAAAACTCGCAAAGGTGTCCTGTGAACCAATAAAAATCAATTTATCCTGGATTGTAAATTAAAAAAGAAGCGCATCCATCATTGACATATTTTTTATTATAATTTGAGACAAGGCGGAGTGATAGATACGATGGATAAGATGGACAGTTACAAAACATATGATTTCAGCGGGATTCGAACCCAAGTCCCTAGGTGTCATACGCTTAGAATCTTCGCCCCTACGCAGATGGCCTTAATTAGAAAGAACAATAATTAATTAACAATGATAATCAAGAGAAGTATAAATAAATCCATGTTTTATTT
>OX246748.1:25236072-25357142 GCA_945910005.1 Isoperla grammatica
TTTATATACCTAAAGGCAGATCAAGTTCAACTTGATATTACCCAGTTATGGAAAAATTAACATCCATGCCAACTTAACAACTGTACCTTACAATTCTAATTATTATATCGAGTGTCTTGGGTGTATCAACTGTGAAGTAAATCGTATTTGTAGTGCGAAGCAATTTCTGGCTTGTCATCATTAATTGACATGTTTATTTTAATGATAACTCTTTCAGGTTTCAAAGTCTTCATTCAGGTTAGGTCATAGAGATTACTTGATCTTGTCATGATCACCTTTTGTGTACAGAAGATATGAAGACTGTGATGGAAGGAATGTCAAACTTTCACACTAAACTTCTGCAGTTTTTAAAAGACTAACGGAGAATATTAGTGATAGTGGTAAGGTAGTGGTATTACTATTATTTAGCATGAGTAGTATCTTTATTAGTAAGGATTGCTATTTTACACTTGAAATGAATAATAATTCAAATAAAATAACAATATTAATAATAACTATGAGTATGGCAACCAGTTTATTTGTAAATAGTTAAATATGCCAATAAACATTTAATCTCATTTTAACACAAAACGTGAAAACCTCTGCATGTTTGTCGATGGTGGAAATCGAACCTGTAGCTGTTTAAACAGAGTCTCTCATCTATCATTGGGCCACATGGGCACTACACAATACAACATGTTTCTAAACATGTTGTACATGTTTCACAACATGTTTCTAATACTCACAAGATTTGCTATTGTGCGTTTTAAATTTATTCGTAGTACTAATTAAAAATATTTCTAATGATTCATTGTCATAATAATATGTTTATATAATAAGGGTATGTAATTAAAAGTATAGAACTGTATAAACCACGTATGTGTACCCGTATTGGTTTATCCCTGTCAGTTCGGGTGATTTATCTCCATATTGGCATTGTTTCCGCGTAAGAGACGGTACAGTGATCCGGGCCTATTGGGTAACGTGGGTTTGGTGCTCACTTCGGGGATGTGTCATCGTATGTGAGCCCGTATCAACGCCCTATGTGGACTCTACGGTCGAGGAACAGGTCTGTGGTCGGCAGTTCGTTTTCTGAAGACACCGATCTTTCGAGATCGGGAAAATATGCATCCACTAATGAATGCTCCGGCTGGAAGGGTTGGGTTACTTTTCAACGATAGTAAACACAACAATTTATTTATTTATTTATTTATTTATTCCGGTTCAGGCAGGTTTTTTAATCTTCTAATAAGGATTCAGTTCCATTACTTGATTGATATTTGGGATTAACGTCTCATATTTTTGCAACTTGGCTAATCGAGACGATGAGTGGGTGAAATATGAAGATGAAGATGAAATTCGTGGCTGTTTGGGGGAAAGGGGCAAGTAGGAGGGCGGTGTGGAAATGGGAAATGGGAGGAAAAGGGTGTGGGGAGGATGTGGACTGCATTTCGTCTGACTTCTCCTCCTCGACCAGTCCGGCTAGGGTGGCCCTACCAGAAGCATACGCTTCCGCCGGCATAGCTCCAGGAATCATCAAAGCACGGTAACCATGCCCACCACGATAAGGTAGCAGTCCCTGGGCAGGAGTTCCATTACTTACTATTATTAAAACAACGAAACATTTCTTGGCTAATATTTACACTCGTAAGTCTCGTTGTTTTCGTCTTTGAAAGATAAATTATTACCCGTTATTTGTGTTGTTATTGCTAGCTCTTTTACAGAGTATAAAGATATTAATATTATTCTTCCAAAAGTGTTCTTAACTGCAGATAGAATTTGTTTTAACATGTCATCACGAGTAATAGTAATAAGTAAGATAACGCAGCGCTTACAATAGAAGTGGCTGTATAGGTAGAGTCCAGCGGTTTATTGTACTAACTTATCTCTTTACCTGTTGGGGTTATAATAAATGAACAGTAGTAGGAAACTGGCTTGCAGCCCACTCAACCACTTCCAAACGTATTATTTGACGGTGACCTTTAATACTTGTAAATGTTCCTTTGTTCAAATAAATATCTCCGTCTTTCAAAAATTACTTAATTTAATTTTTGTAATGTGTGCAACGCATCTTTCACGATTTGTTTACGAAATTTGTAAAACGAAAATATTGATGGGAAAAGAGAAGCATTTATAAAGGCTGGTCCACACAGATTTTTAAGACATACGATTTAAGGTTTAACGCGTAGTCGCAAAGTTGGATCATAGGAAACACGTACTGGCGTTCACACAAAGTTTTAGTTTTAAGACGTTGTTTTCATTGTTGTTTTTAAAACAACGTCTTAAAACCTTATGCATTATGTCTTAAAAATCTGTGTGGACCAGCCTTAAGAAAGAGCATTTAATTCTCTAAGGGATAACACCTTTTAGTGTACTTTTTTTGCAATCGCAGGGTGTGTCGAGTATTTTTTTTAATTGTGTACACACAACCTGGAAGTACGATATCATCCAGCGACCAGAGGTAAAAATTTCTGAAAGAAAAACAAACACAAATAAAAGCTACTTTTAAATAAGACAAAGTTCGCGTAAATATTTTATCTCACTCGGCTTCGAACCCAGATCTACTTGCTGAGCCAACTCAGGCGATAATTATAGTGTTGAACATAAGCTCAACATCTTGGATGTGTATATTTATGATGAACACAACTTGAAGATGGGCGTTGCAGCTCACCTGTATAGCGAAACAAATTCCTTCGACTCGGGGGTCAAATCGTTATCAGTTGACCTTTTCCACGCTTCAAAAGTGTGAGAGTTGTGTGATACCCTCTCGTGTTCTAAGAACTTTAATTCAAGAGAGATGATTATCGTGACTAGACAATTATAAATTTAGTAATTTATTTAGAGTCTATCTTATTTAGTTATATAACTGAGAACAATAAATACTACTGTACAGTATACAGTCGTTAAAGTGGGGCGGTATGAGCCCGTATGCATACCGTTACTAAAATTTTCGACGGTATGCCATACCGTACTAATTTTAATCAATTTAAAGCATATTGACAAATTATGTTGAATATTTTCTAATCCAATGCTTTTATAAAGTAAATGATTCAATTTTGTTTTTTCTCCGACCACAAAGTATTATTTTATCACAGGTTCTCAATCATCCGACCCCTCTTAAAAATAAAAAATACCCTAAAAAATTCCCTGCGGTGCAAAACTGGGGGTGGGGCCGCCCCCCAGACCCCCCGGCGTACTCGTTGTGTCTACTTTACACAACAGTAGTGCGACCGTTACTTCTCCGAGTCCACTTTAACCACAAACAGTATACAATACAATATCAAACAAATTTAGAAAAAAATATTACTTTATAACAACAAAATCAAACTTTTATTATTATTGTTGCTTTTTTGTTCGACGACTGATATTATAAATTGCTAGTTTTATTTACTTCCTCTTCGGTTCATTTCGTGTGTTCGTGGTTGTGTCAGCCTATTGCTCAGGCCTTGCGTAATTCCAACACCGTATGTTCTTTGTAAGTTCTAGGCTTCAAATAAGCATGTTCTAAATTTAGAGTGCGTTTAGCGAAACCAATACTATATTCAAAAGTTGCAATTGACAATACGAAACTAAGCGATCATCGCGTAATTGCTAAGTTCACACAACCAGAACTCGCGAAAGAACATCAGGAGATGTTTATAAAGAAGATATTCTTACTATTCTTGATTTATATAATATGTAGGCGAGTTTAACTATGACCCCAAAGGGTCAGAGACCTCTGAAATCTGACCATTTTGTCCACCCCATATCTACACCACTGATTATAACTTTTACAAATAGCGTTATTTTCTCAGATATGATTTCGTATTACTAACAAATGCATGAGTCTGTTTACTTAGTTATTAAGTTAGCAGGGGCGTGAGGGGGCGTTTGTGTTGATAGGGGGCGTCGGCCCCCCGTCACGGATAATACGTGAGTGGATTCGTGAAAAAACAACGGAAGAATAATTTATCATCAATTATAAGTGTTGAGATTTTCATTAGCGGTCGTCACGACTTGTTGCTATTGGTGGAAGTGACCGGAAGACGGTGACCAAGTATGGCGGATAAGACATGATGACTTATGGGTAATGTTTGTGTGATTAATAGTACAAAGTTTAAACACATGGAAGAATAATGTGTGTATAATATGTATATATATATATTATACACACATAATTAAATTAATTCATTTAAAAAAATCAGTTTGAACTTCAAACTGATTTTTGAAGTATTACCCATCAATTATAGCATGTGTTTAAATTCATTGTTTGCACGTTATACATAATGGCACACACACTTGTAATAAGACTTTGGTTGTGGCATTAATAGAACAAAGTTTAAACACAGGGAATAATAGTATGTATATAATATCTATTTTTAAAAATCAGTTTGAAGTGTTACCAATGAATATAACATTTGTTTTAATTCATTGTTTGCACGTTATACATAATGGCACTAACACTAATAATGTAACTTGAATGAAATTCTTATTGAATTGCGAGTATTTCAAATTTTACATATTTTCTTTTCTTTTTTTGTTCGTTTATCAATAATAAAGGATTACAAAGAAAATTATATAGTAAAGAATAAAAATGATAAGATTGATAAGAATGAAAATGATAAAAATGCATTTTTTTTAAGAAAATAAATACATTATTTCTAGGAAGCATATTGGTATAGTATAAAATGCATTTCCTAAATGTTGCTTGTCTTCTTTTCTGGAATACTTCGTATTTGTTAAATAGGAACACCAAAATAATCCTTTTGTGAATGGAATAAATATTATTCTAACAGTGTCAAGTAACTTTAGATTAAAATGAAATACAACCACCGCTATTGTTGCTAAATAATTTCATCATTGAGCTTAGATTCTAACTAAACTCAATGGATTCACTGTTGTGTTTCTTCGATTCGCGCACATTCAATGTTTGTCCGAAAGAAAACACAATGGAGTTTTTTTTTCGGAATTAACATGCTATTATTTTATTTTATTGTAATTAATTTGCCAGTGTAGGGCACAGTGCCTTCTTTGCCTGATGAGCGATGATTGATGAATGATAATGAGGAAGGGTGGAGAAGAATCCTAGTACCGGCACGTAGCCTACTCCTGACGAAAAGTACCTAGGGGACCCTCGGCTTTACGTCCCATCCGAAAGGACGGTGTAACTTTGACCAGTCATATAGGTTCCTCCACTTATCTGGACTGCCGAGCAGTTGACGAGAAGAACGAAGCTGTTACACAAGCTTTCGAACCCTCCAATATGCTCTAACCAACGGTATAGAGTATTTCAGTGGAGAATGTTATTAAATACATAAATAAATTCACATTTAGAGTCTACCCGCACTCAGTAATCAAACTGATTTGCAGTGGGGGACTTTAATTTAAAGCGACTAAACCAACCCTGTAGGCTTCGAACGCCATCGACGAGTGAGCGGTAACCACTCAAAGATCGATATTTCAAATACGAAACATATATGAATCAGTGATTGGACAGTGCGAACACCTGCGGACAAATGTCAGAATCAACAAGGCCGATTCAGAACAACTTTGAATTTATTGAGTGCTTCGTTGCTAGGGCGGCTCTAAAGGCTGGTCCACACAGATTTTGAAGACATAATGCATAAAGCCGCGTTCACATAAATGACTAGTGACTATTGACTATTGACTATTGATTAGTGACTAAGCGAATTGAACCATAGGCGATACGTGCTGACGTTCACACAACTTTACTTTTGACTTATGACTATTGACTATTGACTAACGAATTGAAGATATCTGGAAGTCATAGTTACAACCAATCACAACGTTCGCGTTCAGCCAATGAATGTGGAGCAACGGAAGTCAATACCACTATTCAATTACTGTCAAGTGTATATTTGTTTTTGACTATTTCCGGCGAATATTATTTATTTATTATTTTTATGAAGCTGTCATACAATAAAATATTCTTATTTTGAAAACAAATCTTCAAAACAAACAAGAAACATACAAAACCTTCACAACTTGGTTAAGCCCATCATTAAACGTTTTAACTGGTGAACAGTTACTATCGCCATACCTCGTTTTCTTCATAATGTTGCAATTTTATTATTTTGACAGCTCGTTGTTTGTCAATCAGTTTGATTCATTTGTTCTAGGTGGCAGATCATACGTGTCAAAGAACTTAGTTGTGAAGTGTTCATATCTTTCTTTGGGTAGTCAATAATCACTAGTCAATAGTCAATAGTCAGTAATCAATAGTCATTTATGTGAATGCGGCTTAAGGTTTTAAAACAACGTCTTAAAACCTTATGCATTATGTCTTCAAAATCTGTGTGGACCAGCCTTAAAGTCACCGTTTACTTATTCCCAAGTCAAGGATTGTTGGATTGTTGGATTCGAACCGATAGAAAAGTCTGTGTTTCCCGTCAAGACGACGATACGATGATAGATCGTGACATCACAGATGCTCCGACCTCGTCCCATATACCGACCGGGTCCGCTTATCGACATCACCGAGGCAGGAATAACACGAACCCATCTAGTCATTGTCTCTCTCGGAAATGATTTCAAAAAGTTACGCATCCGTCCTTTAGTAGTTCTAGTTAATGTATTTATCAGTGGCGTTTAATTGCCCCGATTGTTTGGATGCGTTTCCTATACATGCTGGAGTAAATAGGCCTCTATACGGTCGTCAAGCTAAGAACGGGGAAGTTGTGGGGACTATACGCAACGACACGTTGTCATCTAAAAAATAAACTAATACAATTTGTGTACTCCCCTTTACTTACTTTTTATCCCCCCCCCCCCCCAACCCCCTTTTAAGGTATGATTTTTTTTTAAAGCTGGTCTGGCTTAATTTAGGGCGTACGCGAAGTACGCAACCGTGTATGGTGGCACAATTTATTGGTGCCAAAGTATGGAGTGGGGGGGGGGGGGGGGGGGCTGGAGTAGGAATAATATAAATGAAAATATACACAGGCATGGAAATGATCTTAATGGAAAGATATACATGGAAAAAACATGACAACAGTAAGAGCATTTTTTTTTTTTTTTTTTTTTTTTTTACATAATATAATATTATGAATCAAACACATTTCCATACGTATTTTCATCTTTTACCACCAGCACAAGTTCGACCTTCCTTGAACAATGTACAATGTTGATTTACAGAACTATGTAAACAAATATTTTTCTTTTGTCTAGTATATTTCATTTGTACACGTCATTTTTCAAAAATATAATATATGCTTGGAAGTGTGTAAAATACCAACATTCTAAATATTATGCTTCTCGCAAGATTGAGACACCATGTTTACACAACGTAAAATATTCACTCAAAATCAATCCCACGATGCAAAACAACCCCCCCCCCCCCCCCCCCCCCTCTCAAAAGGTCGGACTCAATTATCGCGGCATCGCCAAACTCCTTCGATCGAAACCTGCGGAGCGCGTTTAACATCGCTTTATGAGTGGGCTATAAATACGCCTACGCATTGTGCGTGTCGGTGCGAATACTAATTAGATACATTGGATGATCGCCAGAATAGAATCAATACTTGACTTGTCTATCGCACTTCCGGTCCCTCCTGGTGTGTTTACAGGGGGGGGGGGGGGGGGCAGTCCGCCCTCCGGCCTCCGTTTTATGCCAATGTTAAAACCGTGCGAAATAATGTTTTTGTTTTAGTCATAATAATCATCTCAAGATTTAAAAACTGATTCTATACTCCCATATTCGGTTATCATGTAAGTGATTTACAAATTATGTAATTTTAGCAGTTAAATGGTGTTCAATTGAAATAAGTTTGTAGATATTGAAGCCGTTATTGCTGTAACTTTGGCTACTTTTTGATAATTAATTCCTCAATTATAGTGAGAATAACTATAAAAGCTATGTGATTATATTCTAATGTATTCACATCACATGAATTCACATTAAAAGTAACAGTGAAGTTAACAGCAAGCATCAGTAACGTTAAAAAACTTCTAAACATTGTAATTTTTGTGATGGCCATTTCTGAAATTAATTCGTTATACATTAATGAATTGATTAAAGAAATGATAATAGTAACAATCATAATATTTCAAAGTTTTTTAAATTCATGGTTTAGCTAATTAAAAAACTAAATCGCCAGTACCTATATGAATCACTTTTTCAATAACTCAAAGCATTCTCAAGATATAATTAAAATATTGTTAATTTTGAGTGGTTTTTATAATTGAATGCTACCCATTGTCTTTAGTATTACCAAAAAAACCTAAAACGTTCATTTTCACAGCGATTTAAAACTTGAAAGTAGCTTTTTTTGTAAATTTTAGGTTACATCCGTATACTGGCAAAACAGATGGCGGTTTATTCTCAGGTATCCATTGAGAAATAGTTTTTACAGTTTCGACCGAATTCGCTTTACTTTCTTGGAAAATGTCATATTTTTGTAATCAGAACACCAAAATCATGACAACACATTGCGAGGTTTGATATTTACTATTATCACCTCCCCTAACGCGATCTGGTGACAGCTGGGTCAAGTTATCACTGCACAATAATGGCAGGAAAGTGGACAGCGTGGTGATATGATAGGATTATGCTTTTAGCGTCAACTTCTTTCGAGAACTTCTGACAATAATTCGCGGATTGTGACAGCAGACTTCTTTTCAGGGAGTCACTTTGAGCTAAATCCTTTCTTATCATTTCTCATATTCTCTTTATTGACAAATTCTATGGTATTTAAGTATAGATATACTCTGAGACGATGAAGATACTGAATGCTGCAGTTCTTGATAACGAATCTTGCGAAATCTTTGATTTCCCGGCCCGGTTGTTTTGAAACATGTTTGCTTCCAAACTTTTTTAAGTTTCATGCTAGAGCCATGTGTGAACAATATTATGATAACTTTCTATAAACTAGGATATGTGTACGATGGACTTTGAAGTGATAAAAATCAATTGTGTTTTTCAGCACAAAATGGGTGGGTTTCTCGCTGATAGTTAATTACTGTGATGTGGGTTTTATTAAAATAACACGAAAAATAAAAATGTATGCACTATCAAGTAATTAATTATACCTGTGCCAGTACCAAGTTTTTCTAAAAAGTTTAAGAAAACGAAAACGGAATCGAGAAAATCGCACAATATACATTTTATCTTTTTAAGGAGTGAAGTGTGTGCAAGTAGGAGACGAGAGATGTAATGTATGTTATTTATTAATTACATGTACAAAATCAAATAGTAGAACATGGCCTTGTCCATCTCCAGTCCAGCAGATGAAACTCTACAATGATCCTCCAAAACCATTGTTGTCGACAAAAGATAGCAGGAACCATGGAAGGCTGTGAGGAACGAAAAGCTTTAGCAGGCGTACTGTCAGACACGTCAATGAAGGCTGTGGAATTCCCCACAGGACCCCCCTTCCAGTTAACGAGTTTTAACGAGGCGAACGAAATTCAAGTGCCGAATCTCGATGGCGCGTGTATCTGACGTCCTGCTCGTGTCACCGTGGGTAGGGCAGGGCGTTGAACATCGCACACCGGTTGGAGGTTGACGTTGGTGCTGGATGTAGTCGATGTCATGGGTAGTCCTGATGAGCTTGCTCCTGTATTTGGTTGGAGGATGAGTGGGGAGGAGTTGTTGGTGGTTGAGTGACTACAGTCTCGTCGGCGAGGATGAATGTTTTTTTTCTTTTTTTTTTTTTTTTAGCTCTGGATTTATTCAGTCAAAGGAGAATTTGAAAGTACATTGAATTTTGTGTTTGATTTCTTCAAACTAGATGTGATTAATCACCTATATATAATTAGTTTGACTAGGTGCCTTGAACGTCATAAGCATAGAATAAAATAATGATACATAAAATATTGAAATATATACATGTATAGAAGGAAAATATAAAAAATAAAATAGATTCGTTGTAAAGAGTGGTTGATCGTTCAAACTTGCATTACCCAATCACTAATCAAATGGAAGTAGTAGAACCAAGCACCCATCACCTTAACAGAGGTCAAATTTTCGTGTACCGTCCAGTTGCCATGGTTGGTTGTTAGGTCCACGTTCTGATAAACTGCGCCACTCATGGACTTCACAGTCCAATCATACCCGAACTTGAAGTCAATGGGCTCACACGCGGTACACATTAAAACACCAACCGTTTTCGGATCCATGTTGTCTCGTTGTAAGTACGCTTCAAATTTGTCGGGCACAATGTAAATCCTCATTTCCATGCCACAAGAACAGCGCTGTCGAAAGTTGGTCCTAACTTGTCCTCTGTTCACCGTAACGATGTCATTGCGCGAGAAAACATACCACGGTTCGAAGCGCTTTCTGCACAACTTGCACTGGATCTTGACATGCCATCGAAAATTGATATTATCGCAAGATAAAGCTGCGGCATTTTCGTTCAAAAAAGCGTGAATCTGTAAGCCATACTCTTCTCTCGCTAAAATCCTGCTGAAGTCTGGGAGAGGTATCCGCCCCACCCGACGACGAATACCATCTACAAGGACTATGTCGCTACCATCTCCAAGTGAATGGTCGGGTCCTGTCGCCATTGTATGTATTAATTATAGGTATTTAATATTCGATAAAACTATAATATCAAACTTTCAGGCTGGTCCGCGAACCAGCTGAAATGATCAGCAAAATCAAATAGTAGAACATGGCCTTCTACAATTTGATCCCCCAAAACCATTGTTGTCGACAAAAGA
This sequence comes from Isoperla grammatica, assembly GCA_945910005.1. Classification (NCBI taxonomy): domain Eukaryota; kingdom Metazoa; phylum Arthropoda; class Insecta; order Plecoptera; family Perlodidae; genus Isoperla; species Isoperla grammatica. Next base: position 25,246,711 of record OX246748.1, read on the forward strand.
CAGCAGGATCCATGGAAGGCTGTGAGGAACGAAAAGCTTTAGCAGGCGTACTGTCAGACACGTAAATGAAGGCTGTGGAATCCCCCACAGGAGAAACGAAAAATATACAGATATTGTCTTTTGAAGTCAAATGTTTATCTTAGCATCTTCATCTGAGGCACGAGTGCTCGCAAGACACCGACTCTCTCAACATGCGCGCGCATGTATTTGAGCATGATTCCTTGTAGACAATCGCTCCGAAATATTATACAGCACATCACTGTGCTGTGCAGCAATCAATATTAATACATCTCTTTGACTAAGACAGCGGCATTAGACTTTGAAGCATAATAAGCCGTCATTGTGCAGTGTTGCCATTGTTGCGCACTGTGCCGACATTACACGACTCAATACTTTCGTCAAACTTATTGTATTCAAGAACAAAAGCGAATCAAAAACACTTGGTAAAAAACTGCAACAATATAGCTTCTATTAATTGATGCTTTTTTGTCCTTGAATTCAATAAGTTTGACGAAAGTATTGAAACGTGTAATGTGGGTTTTACAGTATGATGTTTCGCGCGCAGGTAATAGTTTTGCATTGGAAATTATTTGCTTAGGTTTTTCTCAGTCATGGGATAGAAGAGTCCTATATAATAAAAGCCCTTGATTTATCCTTCCAAATTATCCAACATACCCGTGCATACTTACGCGTTGGTTCCACCATATTAATGTAGATTTAATTTAACTTCACTATCACCAACTTATACCTAAAAATGAATTCCTCATGTAGTAATTGCATATTGTTGTATTTCAGTGTTAAGTTATGGTCTTCAGACTTTTAGTGTTTGAAATAATTATTTCAGTATTTTGTTTAGCCTTACAAGTAAATTAATGTAATAAAATAATTTTTATCAACCCAAACCTATTAGTCATGTTCGGTATTTGATTTAATTTGGTTTTGTATAGAAAAATTAAAAATGTGGCAATATTTTCTTTTGGCATCTTTGAAAGAAATTTGTCTTACTTTTAGTCGGAGACATCAGTCATCACGTTATTGACATGAATTTGAATTTCAATGTTTATAAGAATAATACTATTTTTACATAGGAATGCCCGTTATAGGGTGCACACCAGCTTTACCTATGCCCCTCTTTAGATGACTAGATAGGTTATTAGGGTGTTGGATAGCTGGGAAGGAATGTTAGAGCGCTGTTAGTAGGACTCAATCCCAGCATTTGACTTTACGACTGAGGAAAACCTCGGAAAAACCTTCAGTCAGGACTGCCGGTGGCTGGAATCGAACCGGCGACCTCCCAGAGTATCGCGTTTTACCGCTGAGCCACCTCTATTTAGGCATTATTCAACTACCGAGATTTAAAGAAAAGGGCAAGTTATATAATACTTCCTCTCAGCTAGGGGGGGGGGGAGTGCCTTCCGTCTCCCCCCCCCCCATCTTGACACTCATGCGTTTCTATGTATAGGCTAATTCATTATACGACGATGTTAAATACAGAAGCAAGTATAGGAAAACTCTTCGCGTAAACATTGCGTGTAATTGTGTTTTATGACACAGTAAATTCCTCCCGTAAACTTTATGACGAGTATAAGTACGGTTTCAATTTGATGGTCACATCACTTGCATTTCAATAACTGTTGTAGTTATTTATTTTTTATGAATATGTTTATGATAATGGTGCAAATGAGATGATCTTCCATGTAATGTTTCTCGGTTTCTCAGTCGTAAAGGCGAATGCTGCGATTGTGTCATACTAACAGGCCTCGGACATTCCTTCTCAACTATCTAAACACCCTAACATACCTTATATTAGTCACCTGACTAGGATAACGGGTTTTTCTACAAAAATTATTATTTTATAGGATTATAACAATACATTGGAGCAGCAACATAATTTTGTTGAGAGCGTTTGAGATTCTCATTTCTTATATATACCAAGCTAACCTTTAGCCCTCCAAGCAAGTAGAACTTTAATCTCGCGTTCTGCGTTGTAAGGCTCGAGAACTCACGTTATTTACGAATATACCAACCAAACCTATTAAACGTGAACGATCGTAGCCAGCCGCTGTCTTTGTTTATGTTTACTTTACAACAGAATCTTACTCAATAACTTTTAAATTCGAGGAAGCTCAACTTGGGCTAAGTTGCCGAAGGTTTTATGGATTCTAAAATAGTGACTTTCCCAATCGTCTTTATAGTTCATAGATCTCGTCTACGTATTGGCGTAGATAGAGCACATAGACGGCGGGGGGGGGGGGGGGGGGTGATGTAGGTTGTATCAAACTTGTTTCCACCATTATTTCATTATTATTTCATTTTGAATACAAATTATTAAACCAAATTTTTATTTAATTTTGTTTCGTGTAAAATATGCAATTAATTAATTTGCAATACAGCAGGTTCGGGGTTCGATTCCCGGTTTGGGCTGGAGTTTTCTTAGCTTCAGAAATGTACTTATATATTATTCTATTTGTATGATACTGGCAGGACTTTAGCACCGTCATAGCAACGAAGCACATTCAATATCAATATTTCCCGATGAAAATCAAATATACTGAGTTGGTACTATAAATATAAATTTATTTTATTGTATTTATTAATTAATGTATTTATTTATTTGGTGAGGTCGCGGTTTAGTTAAAGGAAACGTCAAACTAGGTGGTTTGGTAAATATGATGAGAATGGAAATGTAGAGAATCCCAAGACGAGAATATGAAGTGGCAGAAGGGAAGGCGAACAAAGGGTAGGAAGACAAATAGAGAAGTGGTGAAGCTTGATTGAAGGAGACGTTGAAGAGGGAAACAAATTAATCTTGGGTGTTGTTACTATGTAGGCCTATGTATGTATGTGTGACAATGAGCATTCGCCAAGCTTAGTCGACGGCCACTTCAGTCGTTGCCTATTAGACCGCAATGGTTTCATTGTCGAGGCGTTCACAACCAATTAGAACAAGCACTTTAGCGCACTATTGATGTTGGGAAGCACCATTTCAAGTATAGACGTCGTCTACATGGGAGTTCATACAAATTAACGTATGCTACACTAGCCCAAAATTAAATTAAGTATGAATACTCGATTTTGTATTTGTTTTCGTTATATCGGTAGTGTAGACACTGATAATATGTCTCGTATATCTTCCCACAATTACGAATTTGTTTTAATGACATGAACATACCACCCTTACTTTACTTTTACTTTTATTGAAATTAAGGCCAGTGTAGGGCACAATGACCGCATTAGCCTGATGAGTGATGATTAACTAATGATAATGAGGAAGGGAGGAGGGGAGGCCTGGTATCGGAACGTAGCCTACTCCTGTCGAAAAGTACCAAGGAGACCATCAGCTTTACCTCCCATCCGAAAGGACGGTGTTACTCTAACCAGTCATATAGGTTCCTCCACTAACCAGACTGCCGAGCAGTTGACGATAAGAACGAAGCTGTCACACAAGGTTTCCAACCCTCCAATCTGCTCTAACCAACAGTAACTATATAGGGTTTCAGAGGAGAGTGGTCACCCATCAACCTCCGGACCTAGCCCAAGGTTGCTTAACATCGGTAAATTCTCAGGATCTGCTGCCGCAGATTCTTAACGCAAGTTCTACGAATTCTAAGTGACCGAAGAATTTATTTTATTGGATGGCGTAATTATTCGCGTACGTATACGCAAATTGGATCCGAACGTCTTTGAGAGCAAAACAAGAGCTCAGCCCACTTAGCGTAGACGTAAACTTAGCGGTGATAAATCAATTATATCGTTCGTTAGGGAAGGTTATGGTCGGTCGGTTGGGTGGTTTGTTATTGTGTTTCTTGTTAGTCGTATAACGTTACGTCATTGAGCGGGGATAAGTCGAGTCTTCCTCATTGTGGTGGACGGGTGACGTAGTGCAACAGTTGCATAACTGTATGAGAGGGCCGGATTTATGTGTAGATCCAGTCTTACAATGTCCCAATAACTACTTATTCGTCGAATAGCTTGTTTTCTCTATGGCAACGACCAATCAAAACTCATAAAATAAATAAATAAGTTCACATTTAGGGCAAGGCTTACAATCTCCTAATAGGAAAGTTATTTGTAGCAATTAATCTATTTGGAGGATTTCAAGAGTTTTCATTGGTCGTTGCCATGGAAAAAAAGCTATTCGACGAATAAGTAGTTATTGGAACATTGTAAGACTGGACCTTAGAGTCTACCCACTCAGTAACGAAACTGATTTTCAGTGGGGGACTTTAATTTAAAGTAACTAAACCAACCCTGTAGGCTACGAACACCATCGACGAGTGAGCGATAACCAATCAAAGATCGATATTTCAAATATGAAACATATGAATCAGTGATTGGACAGTGCGAACACCCTACCCTACCTATTTGTGTTTATAGTCTATAATACCAACACAGATACAAGAACACTGCGATTTTCAGTGGGTACATGGTGGATATTTGACTTTTTGACCGTTATCAAATTTGAGCAAAGGACATTTCAAATTATCTTATATACTATATTTATAGTCTTTTACAGGGTAATGATGTTTTCGGTACGTCTCCCATTTCTGTTAGCTATGCAATATCACGCACGCTTTTATAGTACCAATCCCTACCTATTTTAAAAATCAGGACACTATGAGATGGCATCTCCATCAAAGATAATAACATATATACAAAATACCAACTTACGAATTTGTGGACACATTTAAATAAATGTGCTCACTCATTATGCCAGGTACATGTTATATTGAAACAAAAATATAATTTGAATCTCAGCAATGAATAATATATATAAAATCGTTTTCTCGACTCCAGTAACTTCTCAAAGAATTGATCATTGCCCATTGTGTAAGGTATTTCGCGGAAATTAATTATTGAGATGGAGGGGGGGGGGGGGTGCAGACACTGACTGGGGGGGGGGGGGTTCACGCCCATCTAAACCCCCCTAACGACACCACTGTGTACAACACCCCTGGTTTTATGAATAGTATAGTGCAGGCGATAGAGCTGTGCATGCATACAGTTTTCCTATAGTGTTAAATAAATAGCATTTTCTAATTAAAATGCGAATCGAGTACTCTTAGCAATCAACTTGCGCGCGCAATCTGACAGATAATTTATCACCGTTTACGTGTAGGAGATATTGACAAGCAACATTTGCATTTTATCTTTGCTGACTATTTTACTGCTTATGAATTGGCTACTGTACATGGTGTCAACGTACGAAGGTGCCTGAGTACGTGTTAAATGTGTTATTAGCAGAACTTCACAGCCCGTGGTACTATATAGATATATAGTGCTTTAATTTTAATTTTAATATATAGGCCTATATATATTTACTAATATTTACTAATAGACAAAAGGAGATGTCAGGAACATCCGTCCTCTATTAAAAAAATATGTATTTATTATTTTGGTTGATTTATTTTAATACAAACAACAAGTAATTCCTGGTTCTAGTTGATATAACAATAATATAAGTATACATATAAAGTGCTTTAATTTTAATTTTAATATATATATATATATATGACTATCGGTCTTTAGGGCTATTATCCGTGTACCGGTGTCACACTGCTGGCCCTGACACGGGCGGTTGTCACATGGTCGACGTTTCGACTGAATCCCATCAGCCATCTTCTAATTTTATATTTTATTTTGCCTGAAAGTGACTTCTTTCACAAGTTTTATTAGTAGGTTGCATTTTTAGCATTTTTGTATTATTGTATAATTTATATAATGAATTAAATTTTGCCACAACGGATGTAGAACGCTCGAGTGTGAATGCAGTGTCGAGCCTGCTACACATCGGGCCGAGCATATGCAACGATTTGTCTGCACCTTTTACTATCTAATATCATCTCCCTCAACGACTAGTGTAGTCGGGTACTTTGTAACGTGTAACGTGAGTCAGAGATGTTTAGGAGCGGGACGAGGCAATGCCAGCCGATGTCTGCGGTGACGCATCTACAAGAGATACGAGTATACAGCAAGAAAATATGTTGCCCTAACGAAAAGAAGGAAACCGACTAGAATTCGATTTCGATAGGTCCTCATTTGTATGTCCTTTTTTGGCGTTCCTCATATTTCTCACCTTCATAGGTCCTAAACATTAGGGCTCTATTTGTTCTAGTGCATTTGTTGTATTTTTTTTTATTCGAGGCCGTTCCATTGAGAATTAAATTATTTTTCTTATGAACGATTCTCTGTTTTAATAAATATTCCCTTTTTTCAAATTAACTTACTTGATTGCGAAAGGTGTGACTAATTATAGATCATGTGACGTTGGCCGATTAGGTGTGACTAACTAGGTCATATTATGACGTCGGCCGCATAAGATACATTGGACATTGCCGTGGTCGTCATAAGCCTCATGAGGAAATCCAAAATAACGGGGGAGTTGGAGGGTTATTATTATTATTTATTTATCAATATCAGACATTGCACATTGGAAGTAATTACTTAATATAAATGCCTAATTTTGAAAGGATGCAGGAAGCGGGCCAACGGTCCATCCACAAGGGTTGTGTCCTGCATCCATGTAAATTTAAACTAATATGCTAATACTTAGGCATATGAATATTTGATGTAATACTAATTAAAATAAGTCTAATGACATGTGATGATTGGACGATGAGAATGAACATAAATAGGCGATGTAATATGACGCGTGAGGTGATGGGTGATGTTTATGAAATGAGGCCTTAACTTATTATCTAACCAAATCAATAAGTCCATCAATTGTTCGTTATCATGTCAGTATACATTGCTAGGCTATCGATATCGCTGTGTCAGTGTGGACAGGATTCAGTGGTACATGATCTTAATGGCTCGGTAGAATTCTTTGGATGCCATTAATTTAGTACCACTTGGAAGGGCGTTCCACAGGCCGCTGGCTCGGTGGTACAGTGAGCGTTGGTAGCTGAGCGTGGTGGCCCGGGGCGCTCGGAGATATACGCCTTGCTGCGGTCCCCTCCCTCGCTCCACGGTCCTGTAGTCAAGCTAAGGAGCGTGGGGGGGGGGGGGGGGGGGGGGGGGGATTGGTGTGCGTTTGGATTGGTAAGTGCGCCGATAAGATAACAAGTGAGAAAGTAGGAAGATGAGAGATAGATGATAGATAATTTATTTGCAATATAATCAATTGTTGTTCATAGATATTATTATAAACAGTTGTAGATAATTTCTAATATAAGTATTATACTTGAAGATTGGAAGCTCTCTACATAGTTGAAGAAAATTAAAACATATTATGCAACATATTATGTGAAAAGTACAGGAATAATTATAAAAACATTACGAAAATTCAAATCAACTTAAATAATCAATAAAACTGACTTTATACCACGTGAGATAGAAAAGCAATTACAAAATAGATGCACGGGAGCCCTCTTTGCGGGCACCGGTCACCACGAGAAGGGACCCACCTAGACCGGATTGATTGATTGATTGATATTAGGGCTTGACGTATCATATTTTTGCAACTTAGCTAATCGAGACGACACCTAGACCGGAGCCGCTGCTAAGATTACCCCGTAATCACACATTTTAAACACATCACACATGTCATCCTCGAACATTCATAAACAGTATTAATTCAATTTGATTTTCGCTTAGAGACAACGGACCACTTGTAATATACAACACAGCTCATACCAGTGTGTATTTATAGCTGACTGGAATGCTTAACCAACACTGTTTTTAAAAAGATTGATAGACCACAGAAGATTATTGTAAGAACTATCAACATTATGTTCACCTGTCAATACCACTACCAGACTCATCAAAGTCTAGTGAATAGTGACGTAATCTTCCGCCCGCGTCACTAGACTGGAGTAGACTAAACAGTTTTGTCTGTAGATAAAAAAAAAGAAAAACTACATACGAAAGTGAGTCTAATCAAGTCAAGTCAGGTCAAGTCAAGTCAAGTCAAGTAGCGTTTAGTCAAGTCAAGTCAAGTCAAGTCAAGTCAAGTCAAGTCAAGTCAAGTCAAGTCAAGTCAAGTCAAGTCAAGTCAAGTCAAGTCAAGTCAAGTCAAGTCAAGTCAAGTCAAGTCAAGTCAAGTCAAGTCAAGTCAAGTTAACACGCGATTACGTTCTCAAACTGTGGTCCGCGAACCCCTGGAGGTCCATGAATACGCTTTACAAGCGGTCCGCGAAATTTGCTAAAAATTAACAAATAATGTTTGCATATTAATTTTTATTTTATGAGATTTACATCACATACATTTTCATACATAATAGTAAGAATTTAAATTGTGTTACATGGGCAGAGAGGGGGCGGTATGCGTAATAATAACGTTAACAAGTGAAAAATAGATTTTTTCGAAATTGATAAGGGTACACAATTTACGAAATTTTTGGCATCTTTGGATAATTCTGTTTTCCGTTTGTTTCAAAAGGACATCTCGGCTATTATCTGAACAACACAGCAGTGATTCCAAGTTACAGCGTTGCAGACAATCTCCCTGTCAGCCCGGCGGACTTCAGACACTGGCCTGAGTCACTCACCGTAGCAACCACGACCTCCCAGATATACTAGACACCGACTCTTGTACGAGGTAAGTTTGTTTCTATTTCAACTGGAATTGGAAATCTCACAATTCGTATCTTGCGAGATTCACGTGTTCGACAAATCTCCAAAATGGTATTTAATATCAACATTTTTTAATTAGATTTTGTCAACATATATTTTCAAAAAGTTATAAACACAGTAATACCACAGATAACTAATTATACACTTCGTGGTGTTATGTTTGGATGTGATTAAAAAAATTCAATTAGTGTTAAATTTAATTAGATATCACTTAGTGAGATGTCACAAAGTGACAACTTTGAGGAATATGGGCCCAGGTCTCTTACTAGGAATATTTTGATAGTTGGGAAGGAATGTCTGAGGGCTAATATCGGGATTCGAATCCAGCATTCACCTAGTGGCCGAGAAAATCCCTGAAAAAAAAACTTTTAAAAGTGCCAGTGACCGGTTTCGAAGCTGATTTAGAATCTCGCGCTTTACCGCTGAGCCACCTCCATTGGTAGAAAGAAAATCGATAATGCAATCGAGTACACTGAGGCAGATAGACCGATTCAATGTTGTCAAATGTTCCTAATGCCATGGTTGCCATATCGTAGTCTACATTCCTGTCTGATCGCTCGATTGATAACACCTCGAGGAAAGGAATTCTGTCTGTCGAGCGAGAAACCAAGTAGGATCGCGTTGAGGGATGAGCGTGCTAACCAATAATATGCTTTACTATTTAAATAATAAACAAGTTAACCATTATAATTTGTTCCCGGCACTTTCAACATTAAGACAAAAAGCAGGAGATGCGTTGTGTGTATTGATAGACCGCTTCAATGTTGTCAAATGTACCTAATGCCATGGTTGCCATATCGTAGTCTACATTCCTGTCTGATCGCCCGATTGATAACGCGAGGAACGGAATTCTGTCTGTCGAGCGAGAAACCAAGTAGGATCGCGTTGAGGGATGAGCGTGCTAACCAATAATATGCTTTACTAATTAATAAACAAGTTAAACATATAATTTGTTCCCGGCACTTTCAACACTAAGAAAAAAATCAGGAGATGCGTTGTGTGTATTGATAGACCGCTTCAATGTTGTCAAATGTACCTAATGCCATGGTTGCCATATCGTAGTCTACATTCCTGTCTGATCGCCCGATTGATAACGCGAGGAACGGAATTCTGTCTGTCGAGCGAGAAACCAAGTAGGATCGCGTTGAGGGATGAGCGTGCTAACCAATAATATGCTTTACTAATTAATAAACAAGTTAAACATTATAATTTGTTCCCGGCACTTTCAACACTAAGACAAAAATCAGGAGATGCGTTGTGTGCATTGATAGACCGCTTCAATGTTGTCAAATGTACCTAATGCCATGGTTGCCATATCGTAGTCTACATTCCTGTCTGATCGCCCGATTGATAACGCGAGGAACGGAATTCTGTCTGTCGAGCGAGAAACCAAGTAGGATCGCGTTGAGGGATGAGCGTGCTAACCAATAATATGCTTTACTAATTAATAAACAAGTTAAACATTATAATTTGTTCCCGGCACTTTCAACACTAAGAAAAAAATCAGGAGATGCGTTGTGTGCATTGATAGACCGCTTCAATGTTGTCAAATGTACCTAATGCCATGGTTGCCATATCGTAGTCTACATTCCTGTCTGATCGCCCGATTGATAACACCGCGAGGAACGGAATTTTATCTGTTGAGAGAGAAACCAAGTAGGATCGCGTTGAGGGATGAGAGTGCTAACCAATAATATGCTTTACTAATTAAATAATAAACAAGTTAAACATTATAATTTGTTCCCGGCACTTAGGAGATGCGTTGTGTGCATTGTGTATGTGTATATTATAATAAACTATATAAATATTAAATATTGTAATTGTTATGATTGTCATTTATATAATTACTGCATTATATTTACATAATACACATTACATTACATATTGCAAAAATAAAAACCAAATCAATTAGATTCAGATCAGATAGATCAATTAGATTATGTGAGTTTTTATATTCATTGTTTAGCTAATACAAACAAACAAATAAATTCTGCGTAGGAATCACTTTGTCTATTCTATATTTGTCAAAATATCAATTAGAAAAGTGGTAATTAATAGAAGTATGTTAAATTATACAAATTAATGAAAAATAATGTGAAGTATACGTTATTCACGTGAGATGAAAAATACATGTGAAATTTGTTTTTAGTAACAGGAAGATCAGCTACAATGCTGCTACTAAATTCATTGTCTTGGATCAGATACATTAGATTTTGAAGGTATCTACCCAGCCTCTCGCTTGGCGGTAGCGGTATAAATTATTAAACAAAATCGCACCCTATAACCAAACCAACGGCAATATTTCTACGCATACGTCCAGCAATGATGTTTTAAAAACGATTGTTTGATTCTGAAACGTGTTTACGGGTATTTAAAACGTGAAATATAAAAACGTGAAGACCTGCGGCGGCTGGAGCTTTCGCCCTCTCCCTATTTTGGATATTTGAGTAGATTGTTCCGAGGGTTACTTTCGACGGGAAAGTGTACCTTCATTCATTTATCAATCGCTCAAGAACGATACTCGAAATCTAAAATCTGAGTCTACAAAAGAATGTGGTTTTGTAAGCTCTACAGACTGAATGATAAAATTGTATTTAACATTATAATCAATATGGTCGTTATTTATATTGAATTAGATTAACAATCAAAATAAAATAACTCATGTACTGAGTAGTGATTAATATTTCATACATTTAGCATTCTCTCTGTGGGATTACCAAACTGTTTCGCTTTGGACTCAGATAGTAAATTTCGAGTAGCATTCTTGAAATATAATTTTAATAAAAATGAAGAGTTTCTACAGTTCTCAAAGGGAGCCTCCCCAACCTAACACTTGGTTTACATTACTGATATATTACACGAGCGGATGAAATTACGTGGATAATTTTTGTATGTGAACGTTTGAAAGTTGCTACACTGCTGGCACGAAATCTAGCTCGGGTATTAGTTATGTTATACCTAACAAATACATTGAGATAGCTTCAAGATATTTACAGAGTGATTCATACACGGAATTTAGTTTTGTACATAAGCTTACGAAACAATACATTTTAAAACTATCAAATATTTTAATTGTTATATGACTGTTATCTCTATCATTAATTAATTTTAAATTGTTGTACTATTTACAGTTATACAAAGCGTAACAATTATAATATTTAATTTGTGTTTTATTTTTTTATTGTTTAGCTGATGCAAACCAAATTCCGCGAAAAATCACTTTTTCAATATTTTGAAACGTTCTCAATATATACAATAAAATACCGTTGATTTGGCGTAGCTAATATTGCGAGCGACGCGTGGTAGTGTAATTGCTTTGTTTTCGTTCTTTCTTTGGCTCTCCCATGACGTGGCCGGGGCTGAAGTGGTTCCACGTGATTATTTATTTATTTAATTTACTTATTTTATTGTAATTAAGGCCAGTGTAGGGCACAATGCCCTCTTTAGCCTGATGAGTGATGATTGATGAATGATAGTGAGAAAGGGAGGAGGGGAAGCCTGGTACCGGCACGTAGCCTACTCCTGTAGAAAAGTGCCAAGGGGACCATCGGCTTTACGTCCCATCCGAAAGGACGGTGTAGCTTTGACCAGTCATATAGACTAGGTTCCTCCACTAACCTGGACTGCCGAGCAGTTGACGAGAAGAACGAAGCTGTTACACAAGCTTTCGAACCCTCCAATCTGCTCTTACCAACGGTAACTAGTGTTTCAGAGGTGAGTGGTCACCCATCCACCTCCTGACCTAGCCCGAGGTTGCTTAACTTCGGTGTTCGTATGGGAACCGGCTAAGCGACCGCGGCTAAACCGTTGGCTCACGTGATTGCTTGCTGCTTGCATGCATGGCAGATCAACCTGTAGAGTAACTAGAAGTATCAGGCGAGCAGAAGTTGCACAGAGGGTCTGCTTCGTCAATACTGAACTGACAGATGATACAAATATTCAAGACAAATTAAATTTAATTACAATTTTTGAAACGTATTTAAATATTCCTTAAATATCTATTTAATTACAAATATAATAAAATAAATTGAATCGATCTTCATTGTTGAGGTTTAAGTTTGCACTTTTCCCACTACACTGTTATTTTGTGTAAATTATATCTGATCTAAATATTCCGTAACTAGATCAACATGTTTTGTTACATATACTTCCAAATTGTACAAATTATATGAACAATGAGAATATAAACATAAACAATTGAACTATGTTACTGACTTCATATTATAAGTAATTATTAAACGTGTTAAAACAGGAGAAAAGCAAAATTTTAACAAGGAGGGTACGAAGTCTTAAATCACACAAATATAGAGAAACACGAACACACACTATCTAACATTAATAAATAATAAATAATAATAAATATTTACCAAAAATTAATTGCTAACAGCTTACAGATGATACAAAAAATAGGATCACAATTGCTCTCACGACACATGTTGAAAGTTAAAATAAGTTTCCACTTTCCACTTACAAATCGCGAGCACATTTTTCGAGGGTTAAAATAAGTGTTTGTTTTTTTAATTGATTAGTTCGAGGGCACATGAGAGTTATAAAGACATATTTCACTTTTATCACTTTTACTAAAAATTAATTATTTTTCTTCCCAATTTCCTCCTAACGTTTCTCTTTTCATTGAGATTTTACATTTTCTATTTTGTTTCACTCTTTTTTGTCTTCCTGAATCATGTTCTTCGTGTGTAGTGACACCACTTCCATTTTCATGTGTGTATTTACTATTTATTTATACCTTGTCCTTATAAAACAATTCAGTTTTTTTTTGTTCTTATAAATTATAATTTTCAATTTTGTTGGTAACTATTTTTTCAGGTAAATTTACCTTGCTTATATGAGACGTTAAGCCCCATTAATCAATCAATCAATCACCTTGCTTATGGTTCTATTTTTTAAAGTTGTTTGTTTTTTATTGTTATTTTTGCTATTTTATTGTGCGCAGTGGTAATAACATATTATAATATAAATTAGTTTCAACTGATAAGGATACAAATTAAATAAATAATTAGATTAATTACTCACCGTTCATTTGATTTCTTTGTATATCATTGTTTTTTTATTTCTCTCTCTCTCTCTCTCTCTCTCTCTTTCTCTGTGATCCTATTTCTGTAACACCTGTAAGCTGTTAGCAATTAATCTTTGGTAAATCATCTATCAGGCAGGCGTTAGCGACCTCAGAACCGATACAGCTGTACTACGCTTTAAAAGAAAAATGCAGCAGAGCTTTCGAAGTGAATCTTATAGAACAGCTAAATGTTCACTATTTTTTTTCTTGCATTGAAGCAACCTAATATATCAATTTTATTTTACACATAACTGAATTTCATGCACTTATGACTCAGTAGCGATTTTTAAGTTTATCATCTGACTAATCCTTTAGCTAATAATTGATTGATTCTGTTTCAGGTTATTGGAAATGTTGGTCTTGGAAGAAAGCATCGCTTCACTCGCTATTGTCAAGAATGAAGCCCTTGCCCCAGAGTCTTGCCCTTCTGGATATCAACGACCTCAACTACAGCACCGATCAAATGCCTGAGACTTTTGATGTTGCAAATTGTTACAAGTAGAGTTACGTAATTTGTAACGCAACAAACAAGTACACGCTACAACCCACGCACACTCACACACACACACACACACACACACTCACACATATAAACACATGCACTCACTACGTTCAATCTGCCCTATTGTAGTAGAATTAAATTTTATGTGTAAATGCTGATTATAATATCTCTGTTAGCTGTTTGTCCTTGTTGTGGTTATGCTGGATAATTATTAATTATTATTATTATTTTTAGTTAAAGAAAAGTATTGGAGAGATGGTGTACTTGTAAAGTTGTTACATGAATAATATACATTTTGATTGATACATTGCATTTTATATCGTTCACAACCTTTTCCATTGCATTCCATCCTAAACTTTTAAATTCCATCTCGATGAAACAATAAAATTATGATTAAACACTGAATGTATAGTCAGTGCATATTGGTTGCAGACGACTTCTTCGTCCCTCCTGCATCCCTAATAAATCACTAGCTGGATGTACTCATTCCGCCAATTACAAGGTAGGTACTGCCTTCATCATTAGACACGCCTACCACCATATTATGTGGAAAAGATGTTTTCCCGCCACTTCAGTATGTGGGTTGCGTTCCGTTACATGCTGGGACTGCTGGGACCCAGTGAGCGCCGGCGTGAGCCAGCGTGAGCCAGTAGGCTTAAGAAACGGAACGAGCATCCACCTGCAGAGCACTGAGCACAGTATGGAAGACGGCGCGAAAATAGTCGTAAGCTATAACTGTCAGCCTAGGCCTACACTAATTGACCAGTTTCCTTAACAGCGCTGCGGCGAGTTTTGGAAGCTCGCATATGACATAGATAACATTGAAGGCATAGGCGAAAACCCACTTATCTCGCTCTAGCTACGAAAATAATTTTTTTAGCGGGAGACTTATTTAAAGGCGTTTATAGGATCTACAATTCTACGTATTTCGAAAGTATTACGAAAAATCTACATGCAGCGATGAGGGAGTTATTGATCGTAAATGATCTTCTTGCGTGTGGCTGCTGCGCGAATCTCGCCTCTAAGGCGTGACCTTCTGTCGTATACGCAGGCTGAGCCGTCGCTGGTGTGCGTAAGGGCGACTAGCGAGATTTGAGTGAGATGCACATTTCAAACGAACAAGCCGCGCCAAGAAACCGTTGTACAAGTAGGAAATATGAAAATAGAACCTATCAACACGCTCATTGGATCTGACAGATCGGCGCGTCAAGTTGACTTGAATGTGCAATATTAGGTTCAGGATTTGTAAATCATATACAAATGAAGGGGAATTGTTTATTATTTTTAAACTTCTCACAAACGTCTGGTAGGTATACAGTATTTGTTAAGAAATGAATTATACATATAAGTGATAAACATATCGAGACGGAATGTTAAATTCAGTGCTATATATTACCAGTTTGTCATATTAAGAAATCAACCGTAAGAAAAAAATACACTTGCTTGGTGATGTACACTATTCGCCGATCTATCAGATCCAATGAGCGTGTTGATAGGTTCTATTTTCATATTTCCTACTTGTACAACGGTTTCTTGGCGCGGCTTGTTCGTTTGAAATGTGCATCTCACTCAAATCTCGCTAGTCGCCCTTACGCACACCAGCGACGGCTCAGCCTGCGTATACGACAGAAGGTCACGCCTTAGAGGCGAGATTCGCGCAGCAGCCACACGCAAGAAGATCATTTACGATCAATAACTCCCTCATCGCTGCATGTAGATTTTTCGTAATACTTTCGAAATACGTAGAATTGTAGATCCTATAAACGCCTTTAAATAAGTCTCCCGCTAAAAAAATTATTTTCGTAGCTAGAGCGAGATAAGTGGTTTTTCGCCTATGTCTTCAATGTTAACTATGTCATATGCGAGCTTCCTATGTCTTCAAAACTGGTCAATTGACCAGTTTCCTTAACAGCGCTGCGGCGAGTTTTGGAAGCTCGCATATGACATAGTTAACATTGTGACATAGGCGAAAAACCACTTATCTCGCTCTAGCTACGAAAATAATTTTTTTAGCGGGAGACTTATTTGAAAGCGTTTATGGGAATTACAATTCTACGTATTTTGAAAGTATTACGAAAAATCTACATGCAGCAATGAGGGAGTAATTGATCGTAAATGATCTTCTTGCGTGTGGCTGCTGCGCGAATCTCGCCTCTAAGGCGTGACCTTCTGTCGTATACGCAGGCTGAGCCGTCGCTGGTGTGCGTAAGGTCTACTAGCGAGATTTGAGTGAGATGCACATTTCAAACGAACAAGCCGCGCCAAGAAACCGTTGTACAACTAGCAAATATGAAAATAGAACCTATCAACACGCTCATTGGATCTGATAGATCGGCGAATAGTGTACATCACCAAGCAAGTGTATTTTTTTCTTACGGTTGATTTCTTAATATGACAAACTGGTAATATAGCACTGAATTTAACATTCCGCCTCGATATGTTTATCACTTATTTGTATAATTCATTTTTTAACAAATGCTGTATACATAGCCTACCAGACGTTTGTGAGAAGTTTAAAAATAATAAATAATTACACTTCCTTTGTATATGATTTACTAATCCCGAACCTAATATTGCACATTTAAGTCAACTTGACGCGCCGATCTGTCAGATCCAATGAGCGTGGTTCTATTTTCATATTTGCTAGTTGTACAACGGTTTCTTGGCGCGGCTTGTTCGTTTGAAATGTGCATCTCACTCAAATCTCGCTAGTAGACCTTACGCACACCAGCGACGGCTCAGCCTGCGTATACGACAGAAGGTCACGCCTTAGAGGCGAGATTCGCGCAGCAGCCACACGCAAGAAGATCATTTACGATCAATAACTCCCTCATCGCTGCATGTAGATTTTTCGTAATACTTTCAAAATACGTAGAATTGTAATTCCCATAAACGCTTTCAAATAAGTCTCCCGCTAAAAAAATTATTTTCGTAGCTAGAGCGAGATAAGTGGTTTTTCGCCTATGTCTTCAATGTTAACTATGTCATATGCGAGCTTCCAAAACTCGCCGCAGCGCTGTTAAGGAAACTGGTCAATTGCACCCTGCCAAGAGAAATATACGTCCAATAGCATATTATACAAAACATTCTAACCTTTCTCCAGACGCTCCTTTTCATTGTCGTTCACTACTAATTTCACTACTTCGTTTGTTTCTGGACAAACCAGCGATATTTCGTGCCACTGGTATGTTATAGTTTGGTGCGACGCCATGACAGTTCCAAGTTTTACTGGGGCTACTGCGTGAAAAAGGGCCAGTACTTCCAGTGCACTGGAGATGCTGGGATAGCAAGTAAGGGAACGCTCAGTAGTTGCTGGCAGCATGTTTCGGAATGCATCCAGTAAGCTGGCGCACTGGATCAGTACATCCAGCATGTAACGGAACGCAACCGTAAAACATGACCTCCAACCAACTCCTACTATCCGTGTACCTGTCGGCCATTGTTAGCCTTTTTGGAACTTACAAGTATCGCTCCCTAGCGGGAGACTCTCGAACTAGTGTTTCAAAACGAGACTCCTGGCGCCATCTAGCGTATACACTGCGTACTTGTACTGCGCACGCGCACCAACAGCAAGGGAGCACCGACAGTGCTTGACGCCAATGTTGACGCCAAAAGTTGCCAAAAGTATGCTGATTAGAGGGTTCTGCGCTCACCGAGTACTTAAATCATACGATAGAGTGCGCTAGTAGTCTCGTTTTGAAACTTAGATTGAGGCCAAGTCCTCGATTTCGACCTATTTTTCCCTTATGTCGGGCAAGGTAGTATGTCATCTGTACCTCATTCTGCATTGAAAGAACTCTAGTTTTCTGGCGGGAGATCTAATTTTATTGTCTTTTCCACGTATGATGACCATGGAGTGAGTATATTCTAAAACGGTAAAGACAGTACCTTGCTTGTGACTAGCTCTCGTCGCTGACAGTAATCTTGCAGCACAAGGATCCTTCTTATGGCCGCTTGACAAGCTTCAAGTACTTGTTCACAATGTTCTGAAAATAGGCTATCAAACCAACTGAGTAGACAGTAAATACAAACGTATTATTTATCTATTTATTTAAAATGAAGACGCGTTTATTTGTAACAGTGAAAGATATACATTTTGGGGCTCTTCAAAAATGTAGCAAAACGCTGGGAACTTGATTAGCTTTATAGCACATTTTAGAAAGGTGTGTAATACAAATTAATGTTTGAGGATTGTAATATATAAGGTATAAAATAAGTAAACAGTATAATTATTTCCAAGAAGTCGATTACTTTATTTAAATAACAGTGCAGTAGCATTATTTAAAAAAATTTAATCAGTTTCAGTCTCAGTTCTTCGTGACTCATAGCTTACAATCTCCATCGCTGATTGAACTATATAACGACTTTCTTGGCTCGAAACTGCACACTGGTGATGGTTGTATTTGCTGCTGACCTGGAGGTGCCGACACCAAACTGTGGTTGGTTGACTAGAATTCCCACCTGAAATAAAACCAAACAAAAGCATTGGCAATAGTATGTCTGTGAAATAATTCATACAAAAGATAGGAAAGTTATTTTCCTTGAAACTTAGGAAAGTACAATTGATCATTTGTCTTGAAACGATACAATGAATTATTATACCTAAGTTAACACAAGTTTGTCCCAACTGGGATTCAAACAGAATATGCCCGTCTGGCTAACACCACAGGATGGTGACACGTCCTGTGAACTGGAGATTGTGTTTGAATCCTAGTTGGGGCAAACTTACCTAACTATTTGGCTCGACATACAAAAACACGTAGATATACGCAAATGAACCCTTCGATACTTTCTTGTATTACAACGACGTGCACAGACTACTACCGTTGAGTGAGTAATATATTCCTCAGTAATACATTCCTCCTATATTACTCAACGCTTCCACACGCTGATTCGTGAAAAATGTTATTATTCTTTAATAAACAAACATCAACTATCATGTTTATGTCGAATTGTACATGTATCATTCATTTCAAATGTTGATATTTTTGAAGTCTATAGTCTTCATAAATTTTCGAGGCGAAAAATCATGATTTCGAAATACACCATACTGGAGGCACTTTTTAATGAGGATGGAGTCATATAGTCAAAAATAATACAAATATACAATTTAATGCAACATGCGTTTACTTAAACGCTTACAAATCAATAATAGATAAAATTGCAGTGACTGGTTTAAAACTGCTCGTACCTTCCCAATAACCACAAAAGAATGGGAAAATGGTATTATTCTTTTATAACCAAACAACCCCTATCATATGTGTTTCGAAATGTACATGTACCATTCACCTTTTGAAATATTGTGTACCACTGACGCATTATTAATTAGCGAGTTTGAAACTAAATGGTGAACTTACCTCATTCCGTCTTACAAGAAGTGGTCTTTCTTTGCAATGCTGCCGTTACAGAAAGTCTAGAAGGAAGTTCTCGTTGGGTGGAAGAACTGGAAGGAAGTTCTCTAAAGTTCGAAATTTGGAAGTTCTCTGTAGAATCAAAGCTCTCGTGGGAAGTTTGGTGGGACTTTCTTGTTGTTAATTGATATATAGACGTCGAATGATGTAAGCTCACGGTTTGTACCTGAAAACAAGTGAACATACAGAAATTAGACCAGTATTTCTGAAGGTGTGCTTCGCGGCAGATCACCAGGTAGATGTAAATCCATTTCAAATTTTCAAGATCACACATTTTAATTTGAATAGATTTTGAAATACCTGAAAAATCATGTTTATTTTGCACTAACACACATTATACATTACAAACAAAATAATTATGTATAATGCGGAGCCAAGTAATGGAGGGCATGAGGCCGTGAAGCAATTAAAAGGAATAGCTGCCCCTGATTGCAAGTCTACAATCAGTACCCATGTATAAAATGTGTTTAATAATGTGAGAAACGATAAAAAGTTTCTCTTATTCAGCTGAGAAACCGTATTCGCATGCTGGTTGTTTTGGTGGGAAAAGCTAAAAAGCATAGTCGTCCCCTACCCCTAGGGCCGCTCGATGTTGCCAGGTAACAAGTTCATGCATGTTATACTTATTTCCCATATAGAAAACAAATCCTTAGCAACTCCGGGCGCCCCTAAGGGTGAGACCACTATGAATAAGCCGAACAGGCATTTAGGGGGCCCACGGATTCGAAAAGTTGAGATACAATCGCTTCTTGCAATTATGCCTGCATTAGGGAAAACTTCAACGTTTAACTATAGTATAATGAGTAGGCCGTTGTTTTATAGTCTTCTCACTTCTGGAAACACTAAAATATACTGCACAGTAAAATAAACTGAAGAAATAAAAAAATGGCAACACTGCTTTAGAATGAGTTTTCAATTCAAGGGCATTTGAGTATCTAGTTTAAATGAAGTGTGGACTCACCCCAATCATGTTGTTTCAATGCTGCTATAACTGTAGGCCTTGAGGGAAGTTGTCTGTAGAGCCGTAGTCTTGAAGGTAGTTCTCTTCTAGAGTAAAAGAACACGAGCCCAGTTCTCTGTAAAGACGAAATCACAGCACGTTGATTGATGTGGATGTGCAACCTGCAAGTCTCTGAAAACAAGAAAACAAAACAGCTTTAACAGAGCGGCTTTGAGAGCTGCAAAGAAACGTACAACCGTTTTGTTGTTGAATATCATGAAATGTTTTAATGACAAGACTGTGCTATCACAGTGTTAATTCATCATTTAAATCAGATGTACAGTCAACAGTGTTGGACTACCAACAAGAATGTAACACACATTATCTACGAATCGGTTGGAAAAACTTACATTGCTCCATCGTTAGTGTGTACTGGATGTTTTAATTTATTTTGTAAACTATATAGCAATTGTTTTTTTAATATAATCATTCAAGTTTCGTTCATTCACTCACTCACTCACTCACTCACTCACTCACTCACTCACTCACTCACTCTTTCACTCACTCACTCACTCACTCACTCACTCACTCACTCACTCACTCACTCACTCACTCACTCACTCACTCACTCACTCACTCACTCACTCACTCACTCACTCACTCACTCACTCACTCATTCATTCATTCATTCATTCATTCATTCATTCATTCATTCCGTGCAACGAGATTGATAACATTGCTCATTTGTTGGGGTTTTGTAAGAATTGTGAAACTTGGCGAAGAAAGCGACACAACAACATTCGACAACTGATTGCAAGGAGCTTCGGGTATAGGTAAGTCCATGAAGAAATATCTTGTATTTCTACTGATGGTTCAACACATAGAGTAGGTATTTTGTTTATAAGTGATAACCGGAAAATACAATAGCCTTGATTCTCTATCTTACCATACGGTTTGAGCAGGGGAAAACTCATGCTGAAGAAAGAGAAATCATCTATTTACGAGCCTTGTATATCTGTATATTTATCAAGAAGATATCAAATTCCAGCTGATAAGTGGCAAGTCATTGCGCTTCTCATTGTTGCTCGGGCGGCTGTACCACCTTTCCTCTCCCGTTTTCTTAGAACCCATTTTATACCTGTTTTAATGTAAGATAAAATTGTCCTTAATGCACTTAGGTCCGATTTTTCAATCGATCATTAATGGAGCCGTTAGCTGGCGGTCTGTTATCTGCACAAAACCATTTTATACCTGTTTCAATGTAAGATAAAATTGTGCTCAATGCACTTAGGTCCGGATTTTCAATCGATCATTAACGGGGCCGTTAGCTGCATAGGGTTTGTTGGGCTACAGATTACGGACCGTCAGCTAAAGGCCCCGTTAACGACCCATTAACCGATTGAAAAACCGGGCCTAAATCCGTCCACCATTATTCTTCACAATTATCTCTATAATAATAGATAATTATCTTCACCGCTCCAAAAGAATTGGAATAACAAATTTATCAGAAATTTAAAATAAATTTATTAAATTTAAAATAAAAAAATTTTAAAAATAAAATTTCATATTTCGAATGTATTTAATTTATGGACTCACCTTGTTCAAGTGTAGTATGTTTCTCTTATCGACGCCTGCAAATCTCCGCCACGAAGGTACTCGAAGTCAGCTGCTGGTAGAGGTGCTTCCGTCTTGTCAGAAGACGTAGAAGTCGACATTGTGGCTCTAGGTGTGTAGATCTGTAGATCTGTAGATCTGGTTTAGCCCATTGTCACATGCAATTAAGAGAAAACAGCGAGTTTGTGATGTGATTAACCTATGTTTATGACAAATAGTGAATGTGTACGAGAGTTTCCAATAGGTGTAGATAAGTATATGAAAGAGATCTTAATCTAAACACACCAGGCCCGGATTCACAAGATGTTGTAAGTATTTTTATGGTCTTAACTCTTAGACAGATCTAACTTTGAACCTCCTGTAAAACCAGACCCAGGTCGCATGAAGATGTTACTTATTCCTGGTAGGAGCAAGAACACAGTGAAGATTCCAATAATATGTTTTAAATGCTGTTCTCAGATATATTCCTGGGTTCAGAAGAGGTTCAATACTAGGCCGGTCTAGAGATAAGATCAAAGAAAGACAGGATCTCTTGTCAATCCGAGGCTAGTAACATACTTTTAAAGCGTTTATTGTTCAAAAGTTTTAGATTTGCTGTTTCCAACACTTTAATTTTGAAGCGGGCTCTGTATGTAATATCACGGTGAGGTAAGAAACGCTGTTTTTTTGTGAATTTATTGTTGTGAATCTCTAAAATTAATAAAAAAACACAATAATCATTAAAAAGTCCTTATTGTCTGGATTTCTATTAAAATTAAAATAAATATTATATATTGCCATAACAATCAATATTTACTAATATATACTTTATTTTCCTAAGAATATACTGAAGCAAGTGAAATAATCAGATGAAAATAAAAAAATGGTTCATTTGAAGTAATTGGTCTTGAGCTGAACCACCAAAGTGGTGGTGGAATTTCCAGCAAACTTATGAATAGAAATCTTTTCTAATATTTAAAGTGTATAGATTTCTGTATTCATAACCAAGTTTCAAATTAAGTAGAATGCAAATCTTAGCCTAGGATGTGTTCCCCATTTCCCTTTCACCCATAAAATAAATAATTGGACAGCTTCGATAATGATGTGAATTGTGAAGACATCAACTGAAGATGGTCTGAGTAGCGATTGACGAGTGAACTGAATCTGTCTAAAGAAAATGTATAATAATAGCTGTTTTGTTACCGAGTTTTCTTGTGATGACCATTGGATGTTGCCAGGACACCAACATCCAACATTGTCGCAGCCAGGGTGGAGCGGATGTTGGCTTCTCGCTCGCTCGTCTTGGGCTCTCCAGTCCCAGCAGTGATCACCACTGGATGTTGCCAGGACACCAACATCCAACAGTGTCGCAGCTAGGGTGGAGCGGATGTTGGCTTCTCGCTCGCTCGTCTTCGGCTCTCCAGTCTCAGCAGTGATCACCACTAGATGTTGCCAGGACACCAACATCCAACAGTGTCGCAGCTAGGGTGGAGCGGATGTTGGCTTCTCGCTCGCTCGTCTTCGGCTCTCCAGTCTCAGCAGTGATCACCACTGGATGTTGCCAGGAGACCAACATCCAACAGTGTCGCAGTCAGGTGGAGCGGATGTTGGCTTCTCGCTCGCTCGTCTTCGGCTCTCCAGTCACAGCAGTGATCACCACTGGATGTTGCCAGGACACCAACATCCAACAGTGTCGCATCTAGGGTGGAGCGGATGTTGGCTTCTCGCTCGCTCGTCTTCGGCTCTCCAGTGATCACCACTGGATGTTGCCAGCACACCAACATCCAACAGTGTCGCAGCCAGGGTGGAGCGGATGTTGTCTTCTCGCTCGCTCGTCTTCGGCTTCCAGTCACAGCTGTGATCACCACTGGATGTTGCCAGCACACCAACATCCAACAGTGTCGCAGCCAGGGTGGAGCGGATGTTGGCTTCTCGCTCGCTCGTCTTGGATCTCCAGTCACAGCAGTGATCACCACTGGATGTTGCCAGGACACCAACATCCAACAGTGTCGCAGCTAGGGTGGAGCGGATGTTGGCTTCTCGCTCGCTCGTCTTGGATCTCCAGTCACAGCAGTGATCACCACTGGATGTTGCCAGGAGACCAACATCCAACAGTGTCGCAGCCAGGGTGGAGCGGATGTTGGCTTCTCGCTCGCTCGTCTTGGATCTCCAGTCTCAGCAGTGATCACCACTGGATGTTGCGAACATCCAACATCCAACAGTGTCGCAGCCAGGGTGGAGCGGATGTTGGCTTCTCGCTCGCTCGTCTTGGATCTCCAGTCACAGCAGTGATCACCACTGGATGTTGCGAACATCCAACATCCAACAGTGTCGCAGCCAGGGTGGAGCGGATGTTGGCTTCTCGCTCGCTCGTCTTGGATCTCCAGTCTCAGCAGTGATCACCACTGGATGTTGCGAACATCCAACATCCAACAGTGTCGCAGCCAGGGTGGAGCGGATGTTGGCTTCTCGCTCGCTCGTCTTGGATCTCCAGTCACAGCAGTGATCACCACTGGATGTTGCCATGATACCAACATCCAACAGTGTCGCAGCTAGAGTGGAACGGATGTTGGCTTCTCGCTCGCTCGTCTTGGATCTCCAGTCTCAGCAGTGATCACCACTGGATGTTGCGAACATCCAACATCCAACAGTGTCGCAGCTAGAGTGGAGCGGATGTTGTCTTCTCGCTCGCTCGTCTTGGGCTCTCCAGTCACAGCAGTGATCACCACTGGATGTTGCCAGGACACCAACATCCAGCAGTGTCGCAGCTAGGGTGGAGCGGATGTTGGCTTCTCGCTCGCTCGTCTTGGGCTCTCCAGTCCCAGCAGTGATCACCACTGGATGTTGCCAGGTCACCAACATCCAACAGTGTCGCAGCTAGGGTGGAGCGGATGTTGGCCCTCTCCAGTCACAGCAGTGATCACCACTGGATGTTGCCATGAGACCAACATCCAACAGTGTCGCAGCTAGGGTGGAGCGGATGTTGGCTTCTCGCTCACTCGTCTTAGACTCTCCAGACTCTTCAATGATGACCGGGGCAGACCCTGGAATCATAATAAAACATTAAAAAAGTGTTCTGTGCT
Organism: Isoperla grammatica; assembly: GCA_945910005.1. Taxonomy (NCBI): domain Eukaryota; kingdom Metazoa; phylum Arthropoda; class Insecta; order Plecoptera; family Perlodidae; genus Isoperla; species Isoperla grammatica. Next base: position 25,271,891 of record OX246748.1, read on the forward strand.
GCAATCGTTTGTGCCAACACTGACAAAGAATGGTTTTGGGAGGATGGTCAGAATTTCACTTCATAAACATGGACAGGGCAGAATTTTCAATTATACTTAACCTTTCAGTTTCCACAATAGTAGCACATCAACAATAAACAATTCTCTAACATTACGGAGGCGAAAATAACATTAAGTTGTAATTTCTATAAATGGCCACACCTCAGGAGATTGTTTTCCTACTGTGGCCAAAATAAGCAATGTATGTAACGTATCTTAATTATTCAATAAACATTCAATTCTATTCTATTCTATTTATGTTATATATTATGTATGTTATGTTATATAACTAAAGTAACATTTCACTTAAAAGTTACAAACATCCTTGTGTAACTATTCGGCTACAACAATGCGTATACCTTACCTAGGCCCTCCCAACGCACGTACGCACGCACGCACGCACAGCTCTTGTACAAAGCACTGTCGTTGTACTGATAAAGTCGTCTTACAATAACTTCGGTTATGCTTTCGTCATCAATCGATGACGTGTTTACGGTCTCGGCCAACCCGAGCAGGTATTTGAATTAGCCACGGCCGCTGGTTGGCTGCCGCTCCCCCACCCGTGACGGAAGCATTACCGAAGTTGTTGTACGACAACTATAGCACAACTTTAATTGTTGACTTAGTAATAAGCTACGTGGATCGAGAGAAGCAAAGTCTTACCTGGACATGACAACAGCGGCGACACATCCAACTCCTGCCAAAGACCTGAGCGCGACTAACTGAGTGAGTCATCTCGCGCGAGTAAACTATAGCCGGGATTTGGGGGGAGGGGGGGGGGGGGCGGGGGTTATCGTCACACAACTGTGGTGAAGATAGAGAATAACAAACACATTATAGAAACACCATCATCATTATATAAGAGTATGTAAACAAAACAGTAATAATTATATTAGAGGAAAAATGAGAGGGTGTAGGAGAAGAGGGAAAAAGAAAGTCAAAGAAAAGCTGGATAGATGACTTGGTAATTTCACATTGGCAGAGAAATGAAAGCGGACAATGTGAGCAAATTACATCCTTGTTTTGCCTGCCAATACAAAATAAATTAGGGCTGCCCAACGATATCGATAATACGATACGATATCGATAATAGAAAAATAATTCGATATCGATATAGAATTAATACATCGTACGTTTCGCGATATCGATCAAGTATCAACTATCGTAAAAAAAAAGTTTGGCGGTGTTGTGCTTCTGCATCTTTGTGATATATACACTGCAACATTCGCGTTGGTACCTACTCACCTTTCGTCGCGCGGCCGTCCGTCAGTGTTGTTTTTTGCCAAATTGTTTATAATGAATGGTCTCTGGCTGGTTTGAAAAAAAAATTACGATATCGGCGATATCGATACCGAGTTTAAAAAAATCGATATCGCGATACGATATCAATAATTACATTCGCGATATCGATATGAATTTTTTTATCGTTGGGCAGCCCTAAAATAAATGTATTGTGTAAGATATTTTAATAAAAATAAATTTAGAGGGGGGAGCTCTCTCTAAGAATGACTATTCTTTGTATCCTCGACGCATTCTACAAGTTCTACATAAGGTTAAAACAAGATGACGTATATTGTATTGTTATTCTCACAATAATAAATAATAATTTTTCGTAGGAATACCCGCTATAGGGTGCACACCAGCTTTACCTGATGTGCCCCTCTTCGTGTGACTAACTAGGTTACTAGGGTGTTTGAATAGCTGGGAAGGAATGTCCAAGGGCTAAGAGTAGGACTCAATCCCAACATTCGCCTTTACGACTGAGGGAAACCTCGGAAAAACCTTCAGTCAGGACTGCCGGTGGCCGGAATCGAACCGGCGACCTCCCGAATTAGAGTCTCGCGTCTTACCACTGAGCCACTTCTATCACAAAACTAATACTAATAAGCGTAGTGGAATCGAAGGCTTCTTTTTTTTTTAGGAACTGTTACCAGCATTCTCCTTATGAATGAAGGCATTTTGTGACAACTCCTTTAATCACCAGGTATGACCACTGACAGTAGTAGGAATTGAAGCCGCGATCCGAAATAGAGTCCCAAATAGAGAGTGAATAGAGTGCCAGATAAAGGGTGAATAGAGTCCCAGATAGAGGGTTAATAGAGTGCCAGATAGAGGGTGAATAGGGTGTCAGATAAAGGGTGAATAGAGTCCCAAATAGAGAGTGAATAGAGTGCCAGATAGAGGGTGAACAGGGTGTCAGATAAAGGGTGAATAGAGTCCCAAATAGAGAGTGAATAGAGTGCCAGATAGAGGGTGAATAGGGTGTCAGATAAAGGGTGAATAGTGTCCCAGATAGAGGGTTAATAGAGTGCCAGATAGAGGATTAATAGAGTCCCAGATAGAGGGTGAATAGAGTGCCAGATAAAGGGTGAATAGAGTCCCAGATAGAGGGTGAATAGAGTGCCAGAGAGAGGGTGAATAAAGTGCCATAGAGAGGGTGAATAGAGTCCCAGATAGAGGGTGAATAGAGCGCCAGATAGAGGGTGAATAGAGTGCCAGATAAAGGGTGAATAGAGTCACAAATAGAGAGTGAATAGAGTGCCAGATAGAGGGTGAATAGAGTGCCAGAGAGAGGGTGAATAAAGTGCCATAGAGAGGGTGAATAGAGTCCCAGATAGAGGGTGAATAGAGTGCCAGATAGAGGGTGAATAGAGTGCCAGATAGAGGGTGAATAGAGTCCCAGATAGAGGGTGAATAGAGTCCCAGATAGAGGGTGAATAGAGCGCCACTTAGCTAACTTCTATCAGTAGTAGAAAAATAGAAAAACGTGTGCGCCTCCCAATGTGCGCGGTTTCATCTTTCAAATTTCGCGGGTTTGCGAGAGTTAGTTCTCGTCTTGACCGCTGGCGTCACCAGACGGTGCGCCTTCAGAAGGGTGCATAGGCAATACTGTATTACTTAAAATTACAAGACTGGAGAGAGAGAGAGTGTGTGAGAGAGAGAGAGAGAGAGAGAGAGAGAGAGAGAGAGAGAGAGAGAGAGAGAGAGAGAGAGAGAGTGTTGTCAAGGCTTGTAGACATTATAATAATATTAAAAATAAGATTACACTATAAGAATAAGCGATGAGCATCGATTCCAAATATGGGCACCGATAATCAAACGACGATTATCGTTTATCGATCGATAATATCGAGAACCAAAATTGTAAATTAAGATTTCGTGAGTTGTATTTTAGCAGATATTCGAAATTTCATTTAAAAATGTGTTTTCTTTAAATATTCGCAAGGGATTTTTTTAAGACCTGATTCGCAAGTTCTCAGCGTTATTCTGGTTACAAAAGGTCTGAGCCTTCTCAATGATTCTCAAATTTCGATACTTATTAATATCGATAGCGTAAATATTGACCAAATATCGAATATCGATCGATTAAATCGATATTTTTGCCCATCCCTATAACAATATGGTACAGATTAAATGTTTTAATCAAACTTTATTCAGTTCTTACGATATCACGTCTGTTAATTGTATCAATATTGTTTAGAGTAAGTTCTTGACATAATATATCGATAAAAGCTATGGTACAACGATTATTGTGTTGTGAAATTTGTCATAGCATTAATAAAGCTTGCCCTGAATGGGACTCGAACCCAAATCATCCGTGTTAGGAGACAAATGCCGTTCTAGTGTAATACCGGGAATACAGGTTTCTTGCTATGCCACTGACTACTGACAATAACGAAAACGAGCACAAAAATCACATCAATAAAACTATTCTGAACGAAAGTTTTTCTGAGGTTTTCCTCAGTCATAAGGCTAATGCTTTTCTTCAATCCTACAGATTAGCCCTCGATTCGAACATTCCCTCAGGCAACACAACCCGCGCGTTCGCCTTTCGTCTGTGTTAGGACGGACGGAAGGAAAGAGAAATTAAGCCTCATCATTTTTTTCGCATTCACAAAACCAGTATTTTCCATCGCGAAGTGACGTGAAAGTGGCAATGACGCGATGAAAAGTAAAACCACTGTAGCTTTGAACTTGAATCCAGTGAATTGTATAAATCAGTGTTTCTATGTCCCACTTTCTGTTCCACTTTGCGGCTAATATCATCCGCACATGTTGAATGTATTGATCAGATTGACCGAGGCTTCGGTAGAGAGTAAAGGTGTTTTAACTTGTCTTCTGTATTGAGAGGGTCAGGATGATAGCCAAGAGCTTGGTGGTGGTTTTGATGTGTTGCCTGGGAGCCGCGCTGACGGTCAAGATCTGTGAGTACAATAATAAATAATCAAATTCATATTTATAGTCTACCCACTCAGTAACAAGACTGATTTTCAGTGGGGGACTTAAATTTAAAGTGACTAAACCAACCCTGTAGACTCCGAACACCATCGACGAGTGAGTGATAAGTGATAACCAATCAAAGATTTATATTTCAAATATGAAACATGAATTAGTGATTGGACAGTGCGAACAGTGATTTGACAGTGCGTTAGAGTTATTATTATTATTATTACATGATTCATGTTTGTATTATTATGTCAGTAGCAAAATAAAGTAGAATTACTAGAACTAGGAGAAGTAGTGAATGGTAAGTGGCAGATGAAGTAGTACAGTAGTAGTATAGCAGTAGTAGTAGTAGAAGTTATAGGTCCTCTTACAATCTTGGAGAATATCAGAGTAATATAGGTACTATATATATAATGGGTGCTAGGGAAACAATCCACGGATTTTTCGAGGCGTTTTAAAAATCACTCAAAGCTGAGTGGAAGCTTCAACGGAGATATTGTATGATGGGTGCTAGGGAAACAATCCACGGATTTTTCGAGGCGTTTTAAAAATCACTCAAAGCTGAGTGGAAGCTTCAACGGAGATATTGTATGATGGGTGCTAGGGAAACAATCCACGGATTTTTCGAGGCGTTTTAAAAATCACTCAAGCTGTGTGTAAGCTTTAACGGAGATATTGTATGATGGGTGCTAGGGAAACAATCCACGGATTTTTCGAGGCGTTTTAAAAATCACTCAAAGCTGAGTGGAAGCTTCAACGGAGATATTGTATGATGGGTGCTAGGGAAACAATCCACGGATTTTTCGAGGCGTTTTAAAAATCACTCAAGCTGTGTGTAAGCTTCAACGGAGATATTGTATGATGGGTGCTAGGGAAACAATCCACGGATTTTTCGAGGCGTTTTAAAAATCACTCAAAGCTGAGTGGAAGCTTCAACGGAGATATTGTATGATGGGTGCTAGGGAAACAATCCACGGATTTTTCGAGGCGTTTTAAAAATCACTCAAGCTGTGTGTAAGCTTCAACGGAGATATTGTATGATGGGTGCTAGGGAAACAATCCACGGATTTTTCGAGGCGTTTTAAAAATCACTCAAGCTGTGTGTAAGCTTCAACGGAGATATTGTAAGATGGGTGCTAGGGAAACAATCCACGGATTTTTCGAGGCGTTTTAAAAATCACTCAAGCTGTGTGTAAGCTTCAACGGAGATATTGTATGATGGGTGCTAGGGAAACAATCCACGGATTTTTCGAGGCGTTTTAAAAATCACTCAAGCTGTGTGTAAGCTTCAACGGAGATATTGTATGATGGGTGCTAGGGAAACAATCCACGGATTTTTCGAGGCGTTTTAAAAATCACTCAAAGCTGAGTGGAAGCTTCAACGGAGATATTGTTATATCAGTTTTAAGTTTGTCTATTTGTATACTAATCACTTACCTGTGTGTGTGTTCTATCTTATGTTTCTAGCCGACTACATCACCCCGTGCAGTTTCAAGGACCCACAGCTGAATGACTGCGCTACAATCCAAGCAAGGGCGTTACTACCCTACATGGTAGAAGGTAAGACGTTGTATTATGTTATTCCAGCTCTATAACAGTGACTCTCAAACGGAGGGTGGCGATAGGGGTGCAATCGGTGCAGCCGACGTTTTGTAAATGATTCATTAAATTATAAAAATATATTGATTGTAACATCACACAAATTGTTAGTTCTAAAATTCTGTAGGATATGACATTGTTGTTTTACTTTATGACACAATTTAAAGCAATTTGAAAAGACAGAACTCGAGGGTTCCACAAATGTACCAGTATAATTTTTAAATAGGTAAAACATAAATAGATTTAGGCAGAAGTTTTTTAACTTCTAATAAGGATTCAGTTCCATTACTTCTTGCCTTAGAAATAAGTAAACGGTGACTTTGGAGCTGTTCTAGCAACGAAGTACTCAATAAATTCAAAGATGTTCTGAATCGGCCTTGTTGATTCTGACACTTGTCCGCAGGTGTTCGCACTGTCCAATCACTGATTCGTATGTTTCGTATTTGAAATATCGATCTTTGATTGGTTATCGCTCACTCGTCGATGGTGTTCGGAGCCTACAGGGTTGGTTCAGTCGCTTTAGATTGAAGTCCCCCAATGCACATCAGTTTCGTTACTGAGTGGGTAGACTCTAAAAGTGAATTTATTTATTTTATTTATAGTGAACATAAGGCTTGCATGTCTACCTCTGAAACACACTTCACTTTGTATGATTTTATTTTCAATAACCGATATGCCCTGTTTTAGCATCCATTGTGCAAAACTTTCTAAATTCACACAGCAATACATAATATGACATTGTTTATGTTTCAGGCATCCGTGATTGGGAAGTACCAGCAATGAGCCCACTGTTGCTACCTGAAATAGTACTGAACCGATCGACTTCGTCTTACTTCGGTCTCTTTCTCACGTTCACAAACTCATCGCATCATGGATGGAAGAATATTAACTTCAGAAATGTCAAGTAAGTCAATATCATCACTTAGATGTATTTTTTTTTTTTAATGAACATATAGATATTATGACAAACATTCTATTTAAGTAAGTAAGTAGGTAAGTAAGTAAGTAATTAATTAAGTAAGTAAGCATGTATGTCAGTAAGTAAGTATAAGTTCATAAGTAAGTTAATTAATTAAGTAAGTATGTAAGTATGTGAGTAAGTAAGTAAGTAAGTAAGTAAGTAAGTTTGTTAGTAAGTTAGTAAGTAAGTAAGTAAGTAAGTAAGTAAGTAAGTAAATAAGTAAGTAAGTAAGTAAGTAAGTAAGTAAGTAAGTAAGTAAGTAAGTAAGTAAGTAAGTTAGTAAGTAAGTAAGTAACTAAGAAAGTAAGTAAGTGAATAAGTAATTAAGTAAGTAATTAAGTATGGAAGTAAGTAAGTAATTAAGTAAGTAAGCAAGTAAGTAACCAAGTATGTAAATAAGTAAGTAGTGTTGTTGTTTACATGTCTTATACCCACCATTATAATTTTGTAATTTACAAATGTATTAACAGTATGTAAAACTTATTTTGTTGCTAGCATAAGTGACATCAAATTATATTATGCTAGGCTACATTATTATGTTATTATATTTTATAATGTTATGATGTTATTATGTCATATTATACATATACGCAGTTCATATTATAGGCCTACATATTACAATATGCATTTTTTGAAATGTCTAGGTTCGATACGAAGAACTATACCATGGATGTGGAGTTAACTATCGACCATTACATAGGGGCTGGTAACTACGAAGTTCAAGGTCATATACTACAGGTTCCGATATCGGGGAAAGGCACTGGAACGCTCAAGACTCGTAAGTATACATCAACCCCCTAAAGTGGTTCCACAGCAACCTTGTGAATGCTGACGTCATTCGGAGCCAATCAGCGGATGACTATTTCAAATACTGACATTTGGTTGGCCAATTCCTCACTCATCCATGACGTCAGTATCCACAAGGTTGCTGTGGAACGACGCATAGACGCAGCTGCACTACAAATCATTCTTGTTGTTTAAAAAACATGTGGACAAAATCACATCTAAAGCCATGTCCATGTTGGGAATCATCTATAGATTCACTGATATAAATGACCCAGCAGCATTAAGAGCATATTACACGGGATGTATTGTACCAATCATCGAATATTGCTCCCCAATATGGGCAATGGCTGCAGACACAAATCTAAAAGCCCTAGATCGAGTAGTCTCATTTTTTCTTGCAATAGTAAAGTATCGAGTGCCGGCTTTTAAACATTGCACCAAACAGGAAATTATGCAATCTTTAAATATTGACAGCCTTACTTCTCGCAGAGTACGATCTGACATGGCTTTCCTGCATCGCATTGTTAACGGTCATGTCAGGTCGGACATTCTTGTGTCGCTGTTTCCGCTCCGAATACCTTCTCGTACAACTCGTCTCACCAACCTATTCCACACTTCAACCCCCCGCCTATCTATTACCAAAAGATCGCTTTTCTACCGCCTACCTACTACATTTAATTCTTTTCCCCAATCTTCTTCGTATATGACATATTTGCTAACAACTTAAAATCATTCCTTACCTCAACTCGCCTTTATGTAAACCAGTAGTTAAAAGCAGAGGATGCGCTGGCCGATGCGATTCTCACCTGTATGCATGTATTGGTTGTGTTTTTTTTATAAAAAAAAAAAAAAAAAAATGTATAATGTTATAATGTTACGTTTGAAGGTTTAATGTAAAATGGCTGTATAGCTGTATTTAAATCCTGAATAAATAAATAAATAAATAAATAAATCATTGTTTGACACGTGGGTATAACAGTCGGTAACATATAGATTCAATTCAATACCGGTAATAATTTATTTATCATTGTAAATAACTAAATGTTTAGCTTTATACGTTTAGTATAGCTTAATTGCAATTATAAACCACGCATGAATGGCATTGCGGTATAAATGACGCATTTAAATTAACAGGAAGGAATGGACGTTAAAAGAAATTACGTTAACATCGAAGAGAAAATAAAAGAGAAAATAATTTTGGCAGAATAATTATCAGTACTAAATACATAATTATAAGACAATAAGTTTGCAAAAAAACAATAGTATAGGCCTATTGGCAAGTGTGATTTAGAGCTCAATGAATGGACATGAAATTGTTATACCTGGCAACAACGGGAGCCCCAATGGGTAGGGGACGGCTATGAATAATATGGACATGCAGCTAGCAATTTCATGCATGTTATTTCCCATACAGATAACAAATCTTTAGCAACACCGGGCGCCCCTACGGGTAGGGGACAACAATGCAAATAAATCGATAGTATTTTAATCGTTCTCGACGATCGATTTGTTTCATCATCTATTACAGTTCGATATCGATTTTCGTGTGTATTCCTGCTTATAAGAATAATAATATACACATATTTATTTCCAGGCAACGTGTACGAGACCTTACATGTGAAGTTTGAAAAGGAAGAGAGGAATGGACAGACGTACCTGAAGCCGCTAGACGTAAAGACAAGGCTGCTGGTGAAATACAGTCACTACGACGTGAAGAATCTATTTGGAAACGAAGTACTCAGTAAGTCAAGAAGTCATGTCTCCATTTTCATCCATCGTAAACAAATATTTAGTTTCTCCCAAATCTTAAATAAGTAAATAAATAAATTCACATTTATAGTCTACTCAACTCACTAACGAAACTGATTTTCAGTGGGGGGCTTTAATTTAAAGCGACTAAACCAACCCTGTAGGCTTCGAACACCATCGACGAGTGAGCGATAACCAATCAAAGATCGATATTTCAAATACGAAACATATGAATCAGTGATTGACTGGACAGTGCGAACACCTGCGGACAAATGCCAGAATCAACAAGGTCGTTTCAGAACAACTTTGAATTCATTGAATGCCTCGTTGCTAGGACGGTTCAAAAGTCACCGTTTACTTATTCCTAGGACAAGAAAAGCGTCGTTCACAACCACTTAGGAATACGTTAAAAATTAACTTAAATTCGAAACACAATAAAGCAATGGGACAGTTCACATCCACTTAACGTCTACGTCACGCACGAAAAAGTTAACTGAATCTGACCTTTTCCATACACCACTTTAATTATTCTTAATTAAGCCAATCACAGCTCACCTGTGTCCCGCTCATCTACCGATATACCTCTTTTGTTTATACTTTACTAACTTCACTTAACTTACTTTACAATAAAGGATCTAGATTTAGCAATTAATCACTAAGCCACAAAAGTGGTGGATTTTTAGAAAAATGGTCTAAGTGGTGCTTCGGAAATGGAAATTAATGAATGACTATACGTTACTATACGTTATAAAGTAATTCCTTCTGAGATTGGACGAATTATAACCTATATGTACAGGTACGGTTGTTATTACCAGTTAATTAAAATCCACTTCTACTCATGGTTTATGTGATTGTGAACATGTCTTGATTTTTCCGTACGTTACGTACGACAATTCACTCTCTGTATCGCTTTACAACATACTACTACTAAGTTTACATAATTCTTTGTGTACTGTTTTTGATTTACGTTTCTGAATGTTGTTATGTTTCAGGTGATCTCATGAACGTCTTCATTAACAACAACGCGCCGGCAATTTACAGGGAGGTCCAACCATACATAGAAACTATAATTAGCAAAATTATACTCTCTATTATGCAGTCGATGTTTGCGAAGATTCCAATGAACGAAATGTTTAAGGATGTTGACTAAAGTTTATCCCCCCCCCCCCCCCCTCACCCCCCTAAAGAAAGAAGTAATTTATTTTACAGATATTATTGTGTTATAGATTATAATTTTTCTTATTATAGTTAATTTATTTACAATTAATAACGTGTGTTTATGTTAAGAAGAAACGTGTTAAAATGGGAATACAGTTCCCAACCAGATGAATGAAAGTCTTATAATGGTGTTATGATTGTAATATTTGGTAATAATTAGTATAATTTATAACTATATTAATAATGCAAATATAAATTGTGTTCCACTTGATGTATGTGCTAGCAAGTTTTGCTAAAATTACCAAAGATATTATTGAAACAGGAAACACGCTGAGAGAAGACAAAAAGTAAAAAATAAATAAATGGAAATTAAAAAATATAAAAAGTATGTTTTATATTTTGTTCATCGTTCTGTTTTTATTTATTTATGTTTTTTATTGTTTTAAAATTTTAATTGTAAAGTAAATATAACTGATACTTACAAGGTTTTTTTATTTAAAATTGTTCCATCATCATAAATATAGATGTATTTTCAAATAGTGCTTTTATTACTGTGTTAAGGCTGGTCCACACAGATGTTTTAAGCATAAGATTTAAGGTTTTAAGACGTTGTTGCCAAGAACAACAATGAAAACAATCTCTTAAAACTAAAACTTTGTGTGAACGCCAGTACGTGTTTCCTATGATCTAACTTTACGACTTCTTATGCTTACAAAATCTGTGTGGACCAGCCCTTAGCACACACGAAAATCCTTTTCCGTTCCTCTCATTTTAATAAACCCTTTCAATTCAATATAAACAGTCAAAGTACAACCAGCGCCCAGAATTAATATAGTGACTAGATATGATTACTTAATACTTATAAATATTTTATTATTAACATAACTCATCCAAGGCCTGGGTTCATAGATGTCCCTACATTCAGTTAGCCAAATGTTTTTAACAATTCCAGATCAACCAAAGGGTCCATCTATAACTAGGGTACATCTCTGCATCTGGCCTATGATCTAAGTTCAAACATTTTTTTAATATTTTGTCAGTAAATGGTAACTAGCATACAAATTCGGTAATATAAGATACAAAATCACAACACACGCACACACACATATGTTATTATATTAGTAAAAATGGTTAATATGTGTTAATATGGACCAACAGACACCGTTCGAACGTTTGAATGAGAATCTGATTACTCAAGACCTAATTGCTGTTAAGTGGTGCCACAGCAACGTTACGAGTGCATGACGACATAGCTATGAGAATCAGCGAAGAGTAAGTATAGTCTCTACGTCAAAAACCGCAGGCAATTTACATTATTTAATTATATCTCAAGATTGCAACAAGAAATCGAAAATCTGTGTTTGTCTGCGCACTGTGTTTTGGTTAGCCCTACAGACTGAATAAAATATAACCATTAGCGCAGTTATTTTGATTATTAATTCGATAATTAGTACCCGGTAATATAAGTTATTATATATAAAAAAAAACTGATTACGATGTAAAACATAACTTAGAGCATTCAGTATGAAGAGCTTACGAAACCACAGTGCGCTGTTGATTCACATTTTCGATTTCGAAGCCCATTCTTGTGAAATAATTTATAAATTAAAATTTTGTGCGGTTTTTGACATAGAAGTACCCTTCAAATACTGACATTTGGTAGACCAATGCCTCACCGCTCCCGAAGTAGACAGAAGCGCGGAGAAAACATGCTCTATTAAAATGTATACGCACAAGAGTCGATAAAAAAGTACTTCTGTGAATAGAACTTCTTTATCGACTCTGACCTCACTGGGGCGCGACATTGCCCAAGGTCAAATTGATCTCCGCCTAGCAGAGGCTCGTCGAACGAGTCGAACCCCCAACTTGGGAGTTCGACGAGCCTCCTCTAGGCGGAGATCAAGTAGACCTTGGGGTCTGCCGATAGGACGATCTCGGTGGCGTTGCCATTTGCCACTTTGTACGTCCGCATCCACACTGTTGCTGTGGCAACAACGCACGACGCAACATTTCCACTAAAACGTGCCGGACGAGCCAAACGGCGACGACTTTAAGATCAACGTCGACGTGAGCGGTCCCTCGTCGGCGTCAAACACGTCGTCAATGTCGGCGAACATCCTGCGTCGTTCCCGAGCCGCCATTTGCAACCCCGCCCTCGCCTCCTGTCGCGTCAGACTCCCACTAAACTTCGTGTCCGGTCGCCGTTCGTCGTAGAAAGGGTTCTCCTTGTCTTCGGTCGCCCCCTGCGGTATCCTCGCGGTGAACAGTTCGTGGAGCGCCTGCGAAAAGTACATTTAAGAAAAGAAAACAAAAAAACTGGGGGACTATTTCTAAATAAATAAATAAATAAATAAATTCACATTTATAGTGTATTGCAATGAATCTATGGTCCTAGGATCCCGCCCACCTTCCCCTACCTCACTCCATACCTCGAATCGCCGGCTCGAGCCAGCCGCGAGGGGTACCCGGCTCGAGCCGGCGATTCGAGGTATGGAGTGAGGTAGGGGAAGGTGGGCGGGATCCTAGGACCATAGATTCATTGCAATACACTATAGAGTCTTCCCACTCAGTATAACGAAACTGATTTGCAGCGGGGGACTTTAATTCTTCTTCTTCTTCTTCTTCTCAAATGCCCACATTAATTGGCTATTATGCCATCATGCTGGATCTGGTCAACCAGTAGAGACACGCTTCTTTCTCCACCCTCTTCATGCTGCTCGGCATTGCGTCACGTTCACCTGCCAGTTTTAAACATACAAACAAGTGACTCCTATCCTGCTCCCCATTTCCACACAGCTTGCAGGTACTCGTCTCAAACACCCCTATTCGGTGGAGATGCTTCCCTAGAAGATCGCTTTAATTTAAAGCGACTAAACCAACCTTGTAGGTTCCGAACACCATCGACGAGTGAGCGATAACCGATCAAAGATCGATAGGCTATTTCAAATACGAAACATATGAATCAGTGATTGGACGGTGCGAACACTCGCGGACAAATGTCAGAATCAACAAGGTCGATTCAGAACAACTTTGAATTTATTGAGTGCTTCGTTGCTATTAGTCACCGTTTACGTTTACTTATTCCTAAGACAAGAAGTAATGGAACTACATGAAATTCAACGCTCGCCCGTCGATCGCCCAAGGCGAGTAAATTGTTACTCAGGCATGCAAAATTTCCAATTCACTCGCCCGATGAGCGATTTTGTTAAACATTTATTTAAAAAAGGCGACAATTCATTACGACAAGCTACAAAATACATACGGATGTCCTTGATACCAGCTACACAATTCTTTCGATATAATTATTATGCAGCTACTAAGTCCAAACAGATGTTCTTTAACGTACGACCGGTACAAAATAGCTCATTTGTACCGGTAGATGAGAAAAATCATAGCACACATACCATTAAAGATAACGAACTGAAAATTCCTCACGTCCTAGAACAAAGTATGCAATAAAAGTTGGCTATCACAAATGTGTATATGTGGGCGAAGTTATGTTTTGAATGAAGCGGCGTACATCTAGCAATATCTACGGTACCGGTACAATCAAAATTACGACAAAAATAATTTTGTAACTTTCAGAAGTTCTGGTTTCAATTTCCAAGCTTAACAACTAGGGTACGTTGTACATATTTTAGAAAACTGAAAAACCGTGCCCGCACAGTCTTAAGTGTGATGGTACGTTTACAGCTACGCGTTGCGAGCGAAGCGAAGGCGCGAGCTCCATTCAGTGGCCGAGTTTGCGTGAAACTATTCACTTCTTTGCGTGAAACTCGGCCGCTGATTGGAGCTCGCGCCCTCGCTTCGCTCGCAACGCGTAGCTGTAAACGTACCACTGTGCTGACACAAATTATAAGATTTTGGGCCGTATGCAGAGTAAAGTATCGAGCTAAGAACCGGATTGGTTGCTATGGAATTGTTTTATTTCATGCTACCTTCCATAAGAAGAACAAACTGCATAGCAACCATAAACAAATCACATACTTAACTCGACTGTGCAAAATAGTAGAAATATAGTTTCAATCGCCCAAGGGGCGAGTGCTAAATAATTTAAAATACGAGCCCTGCTTTAGATACAATCAATTCGATGATATATTTTTCGTTATTCATATATTACAACGATTAACGATTGTCGTTTGATAATAATCTGATGTATAGTTATAGTTACCCCTCGCTTGTGGTAAGTGAAGATGCTGTATATGGCCATGGCCGGAATGGGCAGCACGAGGGAAGCCAACACCAAACCCGTGAGCACAGGATACGAGTATTCGAAATCGTCTGTAGTACCTATGATGTCCATTAACACGACCGCCTGCAATGTTTATAAACACACTCACTATACAAGAACAACAACAACAACAACAACAACAACAACAACAACAACAACAGCAGCAGCAACAACAACAACAACAACAACAACAACAACAACAACAACAACAACAACAACAACAACAACAACAACAACAACAACAACAACAACAACAACAACAACAACAACAACAACAACAACAACAACAACAACAACAACAACAACAACAACAACAACAACAACAACAACAACAACAACAACAACAACAACAACAACAACAACAACAACAACAACAACAACAACAACAACAACAACAACAACAACAACAACAACAACAACAACAACAACAACAACAACAACAACAACAACAACAACAACAACAACAACAACAATTGCGACAACAACGACAACAACAACAACAACAACAACAACAACAACAACAACAACAACAACAACAACAACAACACACAAATCAGCATCATGCATATAACCAAAGATACTTACAATAATGATGAATGGCGATACGGTCCAAATAACGACAAAGAACATGTTTGGATAGAATTGTAACATAAAGTCTATGTCCTGACGTAGGCGATTTAACCCGTAGAGGTAGACGATGGAGGAAACCATGATCGCTATAAGGAATAACTCGCAGTATTTGCCGGGTGGACTTCGGAACAATCCCGATGTTAGCCAATTGGATAGGGTATGTTGCTGGAAGAGAGAGAACAAACACGGCGTTATGTTTTAGTTTTTTTTTTATATATTTTTTTAATTATGCGGAGCCCACGAATAGGTGGGTTAAATTTTAAATGTCTTTATAAAATGCTTTCAACATCGTCAAATTGTAAACAAGAATACGTCATTCCACAGAGAATTTAATGCTCAATGTTTCTCTGTTTTCCAATAGGGCACTAGCAACACCAAATGACAACAATGGAACAAATGAATTGAACTGATGGACAAACAACCAGCTGTCAAAATAATAAAATTGCAACCATAGAAATAAAAGAAGCCATTTAAAACTTTTAATGATAGACAACGACTAAGTGAAAGTTTTGTATGTGTATTTGTTTGTTTTTTGTTTTGTTTTCCAAAATCAGACGAAATTATTTGTTGACTGCTTGTTGTTTGTCCATCGATTCAATTTATTTGTTTCATTGTTGTCTTTTGGTGTTGCTAGTGCCCTATAAACATTTCCTTTCTGTTTTTTTTTCCAAATAATCTCATTCAACTGTTGTAATGTGCTGTTGCAATACACCTTCCGCAATCGAATAATTTAATAAAAAAAAAAAAAAAAACGAAAATCTATTTACCGGAACATAGAAATATTCGTAGGAGAGATCATTCATTAGGTTAGTTCCTATGGAATGACATATTTTGGATAACGTTTTGACAATTTTTTATAAAGCATTTTAAAGCAATTTTAATCGACAAAATCGGGGATTCCGCACATTGGGGCACAGCTTTAATTAAGGGTTAACACTTACCAAGGTCACGAATGGTATTGAAATAGCAAACATGCCTAAATAAAATAACATGTTGTAAAGAAGTTGCCGTTTCTTCAGGTGGGGAAAAGCATCGTAGATAAGTTTATAATATAGCAGGGAGCTCGCCACCTGTAAAATAATAAATATAATTAATTATTTTATTTACCGAGCGAAAAGAACGTTTCCATACAAATTTTATTGTATACTCCGGTTTGTTTGTTCGTTTGTTTTTTGTTTCTTGTCTCGCGAGAGCGCAGTCAAATGGAGAGTCCGGTTAGGTTGATATTTGGACAAGCAAACCAAACGCCACAAAACTATACATGTTCAATCCGCATCGAAGCGTATGGATGGTCCAAATTTGAACTTGATCGGACTTTCCGTTCGACCGCTATCGCGAGAAATAAAAAAACAAAAAACAAAAAAAGCCATCATAGTAAATTTTATTCCCCCCGTCAATAAGTGCAGTAACTATGGCAACTAAAAATCACCAGGTATATAGTATTATTATATTATTATAGAATATTGTAACTACAATACTTCCTTACCAAGTTCATTATTCCCGAAATGAAGAGAATCGCGAAGAATACAAATACCCAGAACGGTGAAAATGCGTTCATCTCATCTATTGAATTTGAAATGGCTATATAGAAGTTTTTCTCGGGATCTGAAACACAAAAGTGTATACATAATGTATGCTCTATAGTAGAGATGTATATCAAGCTTTCAAAACAAATCTTGATGATCTGCAGCTATTACAGAATAGGGCAATGAGATGTATTCTCCAATGTAATAGATTTGCTCCTGTGGGCAGAATGTTATTGGTCTTGGATTGGCTGAGTATAAATCAATGGTTAACGTATCAAGTGATGCTATTTATGTTAAAATTAAAGAATGGTATGTTACCAGAATATTTGAGTACTAGGTTAATTAAAGTTGGAGACATACATAAACATGGGACAAGAAATGCTAACGCATGGTTTCTATCAAATGGGAATAAATCTAAAGGGCTTAAATCTATTTCTTATATGGGAGTGAGGCAATTTAATGACTTACCTAGTGAGATCACTATGGCCAAATATGTTAGGTTATTTAAAATTAAGTACTTAAAATATATAAAACTTAAGTTGTTGGAGTGATGATATTTAATTTGAAAATTGTTGTATGACTATTATACTATGAGTGACGACTATTATTGATCCAAATGTATGTAATGTATGCAATGTAAAGTATGTAATGTAATGTAATGTGCAAATGTAACTTGTATGTGAACTGATAGCTTATTATAGCTAAATAAAGAGATTATTATTATTATTATTATTATTATTATTATTATTATTATTATTATAATAAAGTGACGCCGCGCAAATCACACTCCGGTTCACAACACCCCGAAGACTGCAAAACGGACGACCAATCCAAATCGCTCGTGCAAAATAAGCAGATATCTGTCCCGTCTTACTGACCAACCCTCCTTCACAAAGAATTGTCACATCGCCGTTATTCATCGAGCAGTTCTTTTGTCACTCGTCATATCCCTTTTTAAATTTGAAAGAAAGTTGAAAGGCCCGCGATATGCACCAGCTGTAAGGCCATCGACTTGGCAACATCGGAAAATGCTTCTGAGGAGTGTTTGCGCCGTTTGTCGGAAGATCGTCCGTTTGCGGTCTTGGACTTTAACTGCTGCTAACGAAGGCCAGCATTATAACGACCGCACTTTGAATCTACCGATAACTTGATTGTTATTATATTACCTGTTTTTGTTCTTTTCGAATCTATTGTTTAACCAGGGTGCGAATTGACGGGCAGAGTAGGGGATTTCCCCCCGTCACTTTGGTAATTTCATCCCTTAGGCTCTGTTTAACTGATGAAAGGTATCCCAGCCAGGGATGGCTCAATCCCCACCTATGGATACCCATTTCATCTTAGGTCATATCAAGTGACTATCTCTTCAATTTACACATATATTTCTAGGCAGGAAGTGTTTGTTTCTACATTAATAAACCAAACCAATTTGGGCTCTCGGAAAGTTTCCAAGGTCATATCTCGAGGGCAAAAATACACACACAAATGTTTGCCTCTTGCGGCTGGGGCTTTGCCCTATACCCCGTTTACTACCAACACAGATACTAGACTTAGGCACCCCCCTCTCTGACAAGCCGTCAATTCTCACTCTGATCGTAACCAGTGGTGTATTCGAGCCTAGACGGGCTTAGGCGCCGCCTAGGCACTTTTATTTGGAGGCCAGGCTATAGCCTAGGCGCTTTTTCACAGTACTGTTGTTTGAATTTCAAGAACCCATTTAGTATTCACAATATCTAGAATTGAGGAAAAATATGTTACCTAAACGTCTTCATGTATTCTGGTTTAATTTCTGTAAAATCTTTTCCAGACACTTAAAAACAACCGCCATCGCCCCCCCACCCCGTGCGTGCACACGTAAATTCGACCGCCTAGGCACTTTCTATTAAGGAATACACCACTGACCGTAACTGACCAAACAATGTAAGAGATATAAACATACATACATACATACCAGAAGTCTTAAAGTAAAGTTGTTTGATGTCGACACCTAAGCGAGCGGTTTCGATACCCCAATGGCAGTGAACTATCAAAGTGGCGAGCAAGGACAGTAACACGTCAACAATACAGACATAGAACGCGTGGTAATGTGTCGCACTCTGGAATCTCGCGTACGAACCAATCACAATCATGGTGCCCTCGTCCAGTTTCAGTGTGAGTAACGCCTGCGATACAACCTGGAACCAAAACTAACGGAACTATTATGATTAGTAAACAATTAATTAATCGTTTGTTAATTAAATTATTGTTTGATTAATTAATTAAAATACTTCAATAGTTTTTTTTTGTAATTAATCGTTTAAACTTTAAATCGTCACTTGACTTGTCCTCGGCACCTTCTCTGGTTTTACACAAACATAAAACTCCAGTTGTAGTTCATTATTGGATGTCCGTTTTCATTAAGCAATATTATTCACTGTCGAATGTAAAAATGTGTAATAAAAAAAAACCATTTTATCACGATTTCAAAAAAAGTTTATCATGATTACTTAATTCCAACATGATTGAAGCAGAATAATTAATCGTGACTTTTTGTTTTGCTTTAGTTAACAATTGTTGATTTAAAGTTTTAAATCGTACGAAACATCCCGTATTATATTTTTGTATTTTTGTTTTGCCACCAGTTGAGGAGTTGATTAGGGAACACACTGTACTACAACAAATAGATAACTCGATTTTTTTTTGCCATAATCTCTGCGAATCATAATATAAAAATAACCACCTCGATTTCTTTTGTTTTGTCATAATTTCTAATAATCGAAATAACCACCTCGATTTCTTTTGTTTTGTCATAATCTCTAATAATCATATTAATACAAAAATTAAAACTTCGATTTCTTTTGCTTTGTCATAATCTTTTATAATCACAATATAAAAATAAATATCGTTACTTCTTTTGTTTTGTCATAATCTCTAATAATCATAATACAAAAGTAAATACATCGATTTCTTTTGCTTTGTCATAGTCTAATCTCTAATAATCATAATATAAGAATAAATACCTCGACTTCTTTTAATTTGTCAAAATCTGGAGTAAAGAAGTGTCCAATGCCCGTGAGCGCTGGGTATATGTTTCCTTCTCGAAACAGTTCAACTAACAAAAACACCACCAAGCAAATGAATGCTAGCGGTACCGTGTAGAGCACAACCTGAAAGCACGCACAGACACCGTATTCTACTATGGGTATAATAGAAATATTTCATTTTAGTATTTAACGGTACAAATAACAAAATTAATCATGCAATCATATATTTAATATAAAGTAAATAATATAATTATATAATATAATAATAATAATAATAATTAAAGTCATCATCGCATAAAAAGAAAAAAAAATAATATTATGTAACTGTGTGCATGGTTGGACTATTATATAATATACACATTTATTTATTAATTTAACTAGAGGGATATTGGTGGCTAACCACCTCGTGACCCAATTTATTTTGGAAACACCATTCACCCACGCAGCGCCTGCATCATGTGATTTCACCCTAGTTTTAAGTTCAGTTTAGTTCTTCTACTCACGCTGAGTGATCAAGACCACTAGTTGGCCGAAACGTCTCAGTTTATTTATTTATTTGTATTGTCTTCTCATCTATATGTTTCTCAAAGCGACCTACTCAGGTAAGCTGTCGTTCTTCTGTACTTTTTTCCTCACTAGAACATGTTTATCTTGTTCTGAGCTCCAATTATATATATTCACAAAGGTACAAAGGTACAGGAAAAGGTACAGAAGGACAACAGCTTACCTGAGAAAGTAGAAAGGTCGCTTTGAGAAACATATATAGATGAGAAGACAAATAAATAAACTGAGACGTTTCGGCCAACTAGTGGTCTTGATTGTTTGGCGTGAGTAGAAACACTAAACTAAACTTAAAACTAAGGTAAATTTACATAATGCAGACGCTGTCCTGTATCTATCTACTTTCTCAGGTACTGTATATTTGGAGAGAGGCCAAAATGGCTGAATTAGTTGGAACTCAGAACGAGATACACATGTTCTAGTGAGTGAGGGAAAAGGTACAGAAGGACGACAGCTTGAAGAAGCAGGAAAGAAGAAGCCACGAAAGATGCGAAGATGATAGGCCAGTCAAGCCGAACAAACACTGTATGCCCAAGAATAGACTACGTGCCGATACCAGGCTTCCCCTCATCCCTTCCTCATATATCATATCATTTGCACTAGTGGGACCTCGGTCCTGTTGCAAATATAGACTGAAAAGAATAGAATACTAGGGGCTAGACTGACCCCAATTATGTTGAAAACCGGCATATTATTGCAATGTGTAAGCCTGCAAGCCTATATTAGTTATTTATTGGCTGCCATTGATGTTTAATAACAATAAAACCACAGTGAAAATTTACAGCTAAACAACTCCTAAGAGAAGCCTATTTTCTGGCCACCAGAATCTATCTACTCTATTTTCCAGTATAAGAAACGTAGCGGCAAATGCAGATTTCAAAGCCATTGATGGTCTGTGGGGGTTGGACACGCGTCAGTCATAGCCACATGGGGTAGCTGGCTTGACTCATCCCGGACGGGTTCGACATCATTTTCTAATAGCCTAAACTTGTAACATATTGTATAGGGTGTGCGAAAATAACGCCATGTTTTGCTAATACTTGCAGTGTTGTGCGCAACACCACGATTATTAAGCACTTATCACTAATGACTATATGATAACAATAATATATAAGTATGGGTAGGCTTACATGAGTAATTTACAGATTATTATAAAAAATACCGCGTTACACAGAACACAACAATGTAACCAAAAGCGTACAAAACCCGTATCGCACGGTAGCTCCTGTCTGTCGTAAATACAGCAGCGAACTGGACCCAAGCTGCTGAGACAAATTGGCTGTGTTGTGACAGTCGATGCATCAGTGATTGGCGTGTCCACAAAGACGAGGCTAAGAACATGTCAACTCTCGGTCTTTGAATGCGCTTGAGGTCCGCTACGTTTCTTACACTGGAAAATACTTTAGTCTATTTTGAGTGCTTTTTAAAACGGAAACTTGTGCTAGCAAAGGTGCTAGTATTGTTCCTGTGTGATACGGTGGATTGTTATACCTTTCCAACGCTTTTTATTCCATTGACGACAAACGCGTACGCCCCAAGGTATACGAGAAACAAGCAGCCAATCTGACGCCACTTGAACTCAATCCCTGTAT
Organism: Isoperla grammatica; assembly: GCA_945910005.1. NCBI lineage: Eukaryota > Metazoa > Arthropoda > Insecta > Plecoptera > Perlodidae > Isoperla > Isoperla grammatica. The sequence continues at coordinate 25,293,970 of OX246748.1, forward strand.
GCTGACAGTCGTCCGAGTCCAGCTTTAATACTTGATCGCTGTAATGTAGATATAAACAATATTGATGAGATGCCAGGCAATTGAAGCAGACAGCGTCACCGTATTACGAGCCCACGGCCATAAGAGGCACAGGGCTGGTCTTACAATCTCTTAATTAGAAAGTTATTTGTAGCAATTAAGCTATTTGGAGGATTTCAAGAGTTTTGATTGGTGGTTGCCATGGAGACAACAGCTATTTGACGAATTAGTAGTTATTAGGACTGTAAGACTGGGCCACAAACTAACAATAGATAGCGCTGCTAAGCTACCTCCTTATCAAGGTCTTCTGGATTTACTCCAAGCGGAGTAATTGCGCGCGCTCTACAAGCGATCTAATGGACCTTGCCTCCTTATCTGCGCCATTGATGGTTTCAACAAATCAACGATGGAGTAATCTCCTCCTCATAGAAGTTTATTTGCTTGCCACCAGAATGCATCTAGTCTATTTTAAGTGGCCTCTGGAGCCCCATTCCTGGAAATTTCCTTAACTCACGCTAAACCCATGTTAAAATGACCCCGGAACTCCTACCAAGGTTTTCTCTGCATAATATGGAGTCAAATATAGCCATAGTTGGGATAAGAAGAGTTATCTCAACAATACTTGGTGCGTTTACGTAGATGTAAAGCTCGATTTAAAGTGAAGGTGAATGAACAGTCTGTCCGATTGCTTCACTTTCATAAGTTAATTTTCAATCAGACGTTTGAAAATTAACTTCAAAATTAGCTACTTTGGTTAAATAACCATAGTCACAACTTTTTCTCTCATGTATCACAATCAGCAACGTTATTTTGTTGATAACTTGCGGCTTGGCGAAATTTATTTGGGTAGGAACGCTTACAGCGCTACTTTATACGTAATGTTTTCCATTTTATTGTATCGAATCATCGTATTTATTTATTTATTGTATTTTTTACAAATACCACACTGAACTACTCGACTGTGCATCTGTATTGTCGTGATATCCAAACGCCATAAACTCATTTAGAATATTTACTGTTTGTGTCTGTCATACGATCTCCCATACGAGGAGTCACTTACTGATAGTATTGATAGGGACAGTATCTCGTGGGGCTGATATTGAAGACTAGTTCTATGCAGTTGGCGCATGTGAAACAGTGTTCCGTCTGTTCTTGCGTCCAGGTACAGTCACGCCAAGGTACGTCCCACACGAACGGCGAGAACTGGATGTGGAAGGCGCTCAGGGCGAAAAACACTATTCTACTAAGTCTCACAGAGAATCTTATTATGTTGAATATGTTCATAAGAAAGAGTGTATACCCGATACCTGAAACGGTTAAGAGTATATAATAACGTAAAGACACAATCCAACAATAATATAGCGAAAACACTCCTGGGCCCAGATTCACAAGAGGTCCTAACTTCGGCTGGGCCTCACTTTAGTTAGGACACTAGTATATGGCACGTCATTGGCTGATACGGACGTTCACATATTCATAGTTCCCACGTGACGTCACAGCGGCCATGATTGCGACACAAACGAGGAGGACCAATCCTAGATCATTGGCAAATACTATTCAATGTTAATAAATAGGTTTAATTTATAATTTTAAAAGTAAACATAAGTATTACAAAAATAAAAACTTACCACACATACCAATTTTATTTCAAAAAGATGCTGGATTGTAAATAACTATAAATATCTGTGTTCTACCACAACAGCCTTCAATTGTTTCTCCATGGCAACGTCAAAGTTTGATCACAAATGTGGCCGCCTCGCGCAAAGATGTGACGTACGTGCAAACTATGAATACCCTCGACTCGACGTAGTTAAGAAACTAACTAAATACTTATCTGAAGTTCATGTATTATGATTAGAGCTAGGATGTTCAGGACATCTCCTTTTTTTTCTTTTGGTAAATACTCACATGGAAAATAGTTTTAAGTGTGTTTCAAGTGTTAGGGATGCCAAAATTATGCATTTTATTTGGCCTTAAAATGCATATTTACATCATTTCATGAGAAAAGGTCCTTTTTGGGCATTTTTAAGGGACTATTTGCCTATTTTGATATAATTTGCTAAAACGGATGCTAAACCTGCGAGTGCAGTGTCGGGCTTGTATGTATCATAATTTATGTGTATCAAATGTATCATAATTTATGATATATTTAGAAGGCTATCAACTTGTTTTCACCATGGCATCAACCAGTGGGAAGGCATGGATAAAACAAGTTAGTAGACAAACAAATATTTCATAATTCGGGTTCTTAGTAACCTAATCTTATCGACCGATTTTGTCACAAATTTAATTATCGTTCAAGACACATCGATGCTTGTGGATGTTCCAAATTTCAACTTAATCGCGAACTCTATTCGACCGCTGTCGCGAGGCAAGCCGAGTGCAATTTAAAAGAAACATGGAAACGCTCTTCGCTTGACATCACTTCAAGAAGACATATATTGTTGTAAAATAGTTCACCTTTTGCTAGTGGTACGATATTGAACACATTTATTGAACCCTTGGACGTGAACTGGCCCAAAGCCATTTGAAGGAAGAGGATCGGATACCCAATGAGAAGGTGAAACAGCAAGTAAGCCAACAAATAGGTGCCTGGAAAGAGAAAACGATATTATGGAAAATATATTTGCGGGTACGTGTATCGCGTCCCTTAAAGTAAAAAACGTGAGACTGTAAATAAAACTCTTAAACGTATGAACACACAAAACATAGTCAGCTAACTAAGTTCTTTTTCTCAATGAATTGTTATTATTTTTCTAGTTTCTTTAGAAGTTTAAAAAAAAATTCTATTCTATAAGTGCATGGTTCGTTATTAATTGTACAGTTCCTTTTGTTGTCATTCTTTATAAATCAAATATTATAGATGTCAAACAAATAAACAAATAAAATAAACTGGCCATTTTCTCACCTCCCATTAGGCCTACTCTGGCAATGTATACAAAGAACGAAAAGATTGTATTATGCATATATATATAAGAGGCCTATACTTGTTATTGAGTATATTTTTTTTTCCTCTTATGCAATGACGACCTTTAAGCCATTCATTTTTCTCGCTATCCAATACAAATTAGCTTCTTGATCTGGCCTGCTCTGGTTGTATATTATTATTAATTAATACAACTTTTTGTCTGATGTGTCCGATGATTGATACGTTTACATTGCTTTATCTGGTTCTGTAATCTCTTGTGCTTTGTGTTTATGGATTATTATAATCCATATCATCATATCACAATATTTAATTCGGTAAGTTACATGATTCAATTCTAAAAACAGTTTGACCTAGGTACTTACTAAATCGAACCAGTGACATCCATGAAATCAATAGAACAAGATTTGTATTATCTCTAAAAAGAAAGTACGTATTCATCTATCGTATACGCTGAAATATTATTTTGAGACCAAATATTATCAACTTATACACGTTCGTTCAAGATCTAACTCAAGCCAAGCTTGATGTTCCTGTCTTTGGATAACGTTGCCTTAGATAGGAAATAGCTAGATCGAAAATTTGAACTTAAAACATGAATGCATTTTTTAGTTGGGGGAAAAGTTACAGAAGGGCGACAGATAGATGGACATGTCGATAGATAGACACAAACTTTGTTTGCATCAGTACTTACATCTGCCGTTCTTAGCTGCTTGGAGAGGGAAAAGCATAATATTATTCAACCCCAGGACTGCCCCAAGCGCCGCAAATTGAAACTCTTTCCAATTTTTCCAATGTACTAGTTGCGCGCTGTGGCTTGCCCTCCACCGCCACTGTAATCAACGGAGGAATATCGTGAACGCCACTGGCAAGCAATATACACATACATTGGTATGTAATTTTCTTCTTTTCACACTTTTATTCACTTCTGTTGAATCAATTTAATATTTTTCATTTCTTTCTAGCATCGATTTTTTTTAATAATACATTTTCTCAATTTTATCTCATCAATGTTCTCGTTTTCTCTGCTGTCAAAAAGTTGGTGAAAAAGAAGAGTAGGATTGTCTTCTGCTGCTCGACATGGAAGGACGGGCATGCGCAAAAAAAATAAGCTTAATGCAATCGTACAAAGATTCAAATACCATGGCAGGTTCCGTTTCTTTCTAATAGGTACCTCTATTTATTTATACATTTTAGCAATATTTTCTCAAATTAAATGTATTATGTAGAATTGTACATTTAAATAATTATTTCTTACGACGTTTTTGAGGCTGTGAAATTTTTAAGTCGGCATCAGATACCTAATTATTTTGAATGTGAAGTTCCAAGGATTATTGGTGAAGTTATGTCCTTGAAACTCAAAGAATGTGCCGATATTTCAGTCATTTAAGAGGTAAACCAGCCCCATAATCGATACTCCACGTTAATCCTTTCATATTTATTTTTATTAACTTTATTGTAATTAAGGCCAGTGTAGGGCACAATACCCTCTTTAGCCTGATGAGTGATGATTGATGAATGATAATGAGGAAGGGAGGAGGGGAAGCCTGGTACCGGCACGTAGCCAATTCCTGTCGAATAGTAGTCCTACTAAAGAGGATCATCGGCTTTACGTCCCATCCGAAAGGACGGTGTAACTTTGAACAGTCATATAGGTTCCTCCACTAACCTGGACTGCTGAGCAGTTGACGAGAAGAACGAAGCTGTTACACAAGCTTTCGAACCCTCCAATCTGCTCTAACCAACGGTAACTAGTGTTTCAGAGGTGAGTGGTCGCCCATCCACCTCCTGACCTAGCCCGAGGTTGCTTAACTTCGGTGTTCGTATGGGAACCGGCTAAGCGACCGTGGCTAAACCGTTGGCTAATCCTTTCATAATCTTTTAGTCGTCTCATCTGCTTTACTAGAAAACACATGATGGCATGTTTATTGCATAATGTTAACTGTGGACTTATTGTTTATATTTGTTTAAATATTATTTTAGAGTTTTACTACGTAGGTACTCAACCATTAGGTAATAGGACCTTACGTTCTTTACATAATAATACATAACGTAACCACATAATTTTCTATATATTGTAACAGGAATACATACTTCTGGTAGTCGTTCATTGTAATCCGTTGGAAAAATTTCAGAAGGATAAGGAATCTGTACAGAAAAGAAAATAACGTAAATGTGTGACTGTGACTCATGCTTGGCTAGGAAAATACGGAAAAGATTAACTAGCAAAGATGCAGGATAGAAAAATGATTGATTGGCTACATTTTGGTCGGTCGGCATGAAGAGAGAAGAGAGGAAAGCCTGTCTCTACTGTAGCATGATGGCCTGACAAGCCAAATGTGGGCATAGGATAAGAAGAAGAAGAAGTCATTTTATTGAATAAGTAGGCCTATTTGAAGATTGGGTATTCACGGAGTGAACATAAAATATTTTTTTTCAACGAAAATTAACAAAAATCACTTTTTTATGTTACCTGTGACTGTATTTTTCCAATTATGTAAGGCGCATGCTTCAAATAGTACGTATTTATGTTTTAAATCAATTTTATTATGTTGAATTGGCTAGAGCCTATGACTGTCTATGCACGCCATTCACTATTAGCAACATGCACACAGCCTACTGGATGCTACAATCAGCTGTTCTACGTTGATTCAGTAGCCAACGTATGAAATAAAACCGAATATCGCCCGCAAACTTGAAGGAAGGGTAATTTATATTTTTGGTATAAATTAATTTTAAAATAATAACCCCTTCTTCAAATTACCCCTTCTTCAAACTTGAAGAAGGGGTAATTTATCGAAAATACTGTGATTATTATACAGTAACTTGTGTTTAAGTTGGTGCACCTGCTGATAGCACAGAACCAAAGCACTTATTTTGCTACATAGATATTTCTCTTTATCCCAGTTTGGAACAATAGCGAATGGAGTGCATAGGCCTAGGCATAGGCTCTAGCCAATTCAACAGAATTAAATTGATCTAAAACATAAATACGTACTATTTGAAGCATGCGCCTTTCATAATTGGAAAGATACATTAACAGATAACATAAAAAAGTGATTTTTGATAATTTTCGTAAAAAAAAACATTTTATGTTCACTCCGTGAATACCGAAGATTGAGTAGAACTTGGTAATTGCTTGAGCGGTGGTTTAAACAATCATGGGTATGAAGGATCAGGAACGAAGATATATTGATGTTGGAAAGTTTTCACTTTTGGGCAGGACTGGAGTGGATTATAATGCCTTGCCAGCTACTAAGAGGTTTATTGATTTTTAAAGAAAATTACATTAATTCCTTGTGGAGGTGGCTTATTACTTTATGGAAGAGAGTATGGTAATTATGGGATACAGCGACTCACCAGTTTAAACTCGCTGTTGTACAAATTCCTGACGAGAGATCTTAGTAATAATTACACATAATTGGAGCACTAGGCCTAATCTTTTAGTTTCAGAAACTTATGTTTATAATATTGTTATTATCTCGAAAAATTTCCATTTTATGAATTTCCCTGAAGGTGTAATTAATTTTTTTAGTTACGTACAACTCAAATAAATAACACCTTCTTTGAATTGTATTAATACCATGAAAGTTCAGGTGGCATTGAAAAGTGCGCAAATTTAAACCAAATGTAGGTAGGCCTACCTGAAGTTTGTTTTTCCTCCTGTCAGGTGGTGGAAGAATAGTGATAACGCTGCTAGGGCTCACTTTGTCCGCTACCGCTACCCTTCTGGATTTCCTGGCATCAGTATACAGGTTACTTTCAATCGACATTATCGTTGACAGACCGTTTAACAACTATCTCAAATAAATATAAATAATGCTTCAATAAATTCCCTACAGTCCAAATGTTTGTTTGACACGAAAAAAGAATTATCAATCTTTTGTTTCGGCTTAGTTAAACGAGCGCCCGCCGTTAGCGCGGCGAGCGGCGATACCTTCCACTGGCGGGGGCTCGTCGAACTCCCAAATTTGAGGTTTACCGAACCTTCGCCAGGGGATTTACGGACCGTCGACCAGAGTCGATAAAGAAGTTCTCCCCAAAGGGGAAAGTTTCTTTTAAGAACTCTGCTTGGACCTTGGGTAGGTTACTCCTTAATTGTTACTCTTTGATACTGTCTGCACGGTCTTCTTAAATTTAATTGGTAGCAGACTCGATATAGAAACACTTCTTGCTTGTTAAGGGCGGTTTACACAGTGTCCTACGATTGTATTTTTTTTGTATTTTCCTAACTATCACTACCATAGGCAGGATTTAAAAAACATCGCCTCTTATTAGCTTGGCTAAGAATTTTAGGTATAAGAGCTAATGTTGCTATGGTTTCCTTAGATCTTAAATCTAAGGAAAGTGTGTACATGCCATAATTCTTTAGGCTTGATTCGATTTTGGCAACCTTTAAATTTTAAATAAATGTGTAAACCTACCTTTACATAGAGGAACTTATCAGAGATATGTAAGAAGAAATCAAATCCAATTAATGTGAAGTGCACTTTTTATTGAAAGCAAACATTCAGTTTGGGGGGTGAGGGAGGGGAGATAGGGCGAGGGGGAATTTAGAGGTAACCCTACATGTAAGTCAGTCAGTTTCTCATTCAGCGTCGCTGAACAATTGCTTAAGGGGAATTTTGGAGAACATTCTTCCCAATACAGTTGATACAATATCAGTGAATACATCTTCGATATTTGGTCTGAGCTCTTCGAATATGTCCAATGAATTGTCGTTCAGTACTTTGTTCATGGAGTCGCCTGCAAGCAAGAAGAGAAATACAATCATTTATTTATTGCGATGTGTTTCGTTGCCTCGATCGGGACTCAAACACAGACCTTCCGGCTCCACAAACGAGCTGCGGCAGCAAAGCGGGAGAACTGAAGGTATTCTGTGTACGTATTTGCAAAAACACGTTTAAAAATCGAAATTGTGGATAGATAGCAGATATTATGATCAAATCTAAAGATAACGAAACAAAACATATGCACAATTTAATATGTTTGGATACAATCCGATAATACCATAATATCTCAATGATATCGGGTTTAATCCAAAATCTGAACGTTATGAGTTATGCAAATATTTTATTTCGTTATCTGTATCTTCTTATCTTGATGATACCTAGCTGCGCTATTCTTCCCACAATTTCGATTTATAAATGTGTTTTGAAGATGTGGACAGAAAACATTAAATTCTCATGCTTTGCTTGCACTCTATCGCACTCTATCGCACTCTATCGCACTGTGTGTGGCTCGTTGGTCCAGTGGTTAGCATCCCTGCTTCCAATGCAGAAGGTCCCGGGTTCAAATCCCGCTTCAGGCAGAAGTTTTTAACTTCTAATGTGGATTCCATTCTATTACTTCTTGGCTTAGAAATAAGTAAACGGTGACTTTGGAGCCGTCCTAGCAACGAAGCACTCAATAAATTCAAAGTTGTTCTGAATCGACCTTGTTGATTCTGGCATTTGTCCGCAGGTGTTCGCACTGTCCAATCACTGATTCATATGTTTCGTATTTGAAATATCGATCTTTGATTGGTTATCGCTCACTCGTCGATGGTGTTCGAAGCCTACAGGGTTGGTTCAGTCACTTTCAATTAAAGTCCCCCACTGCAAATCAGTTTAGTTACTGAGTGGGTAGACTCTAAATGTGAATTTATTTTATTTATTTATTCTATCGCACTCTATCGCAGAATGATCATTTTTTAGTTGGCCCTTTTTTCAAAAGACCCATCAACCGGACCCAAGTGAGTATTTTCAGTTTTATATTGGAATTTAATAGAAATTATAGAACATAATGAATAAAATACTTACTTAATTGCTTGTTGTTGAATAGGTTTTCCAGCTCCATGATCAGTCGCTTGATTTTAAGATTAACCTTAGTTTCTGAAATCTTGAGATAATTCTTGCCACCTTTCTCTTCGGGGGTGAATTTTACAGTCATTTCCGCGTCAACGTTCACTGTAGAGGCAAAACGAAAAACATCGATCAGTTTATCAGAGTTTTGTCCCTTATACATTTACTGACAATAATTAATTTGAGAGTTACCAGCATATAATTTTAACGGGTCAAATATAGTTAGAGATCTATTAGGGGGGGGGGGGGGGGGGACATGAACTTCTGCTGTAAGGTTGAATTACAGATATTGAATGGCAGTAGCTGTAGCTCGGATCCCGAGTATAAAATAGGAAACACATCTACTTTCAGGTTTCTACTCTACTAAAGTAAGACTTCCTTCTGAATACAAAATATTTAAATTACCAATTTCAAATTTTTTTACACAATTATAGTAAGATAAATAATGATGTGCGTGGGAGGTGTACTTACGGAAGGTCATGTTAGCGCCACCGTTGCCAGAGATAGGCAAGAGTATGATACGACCAGAAGTCTCAGCATCCCCAATCATCACATACTTCGGGAACACCCACTTTACGTCGAATTTGTAATTCTTGGGATCCATCCTGGAGAAAATATCGCCTCGATTACCCAAGTTGCAAAAATATGGAACGTAAACCCCAAATATCGTCATCATCGTCATCATCATGGAGAAACCAAATATTCACTTTATTAATATTATTTTTATTACAATTTACTTTAAAACAATTAGCCGAACATTCACATACAGCATAGACAAGAAATAGTTTAAAATCAATAAACAATAATATTCTATCTATAGTAGCCTATAGAGAACACTGATGCAATTGTTGAAGAGCAACACTGAAGGGGGTGAGGGGGAGGGGGAGGGGGCGTTGTCCAAAGATTAATGACGTCATTACCCACGCCAATGATCTTTGGTGGAGCCCCATGACATTTTCAAGCCAATTCGCTCCATTGGTACTAGTTAATTTAGTTTCTATATCTAAATGGTTATACTTCATTTTTGGCCGGTAACACCGACATAAGATACATGCAAATACCTTGTATACAACCTATATTTGATACATATGAGATATGCTGCATTTTACTAGTAAAGTAGATGTTGTTACATTTAGACCCGGTATTACAAAGTCCTAATAACTGCGTAGGCCGTATTTCAAATCTCCTTAGTAGGCGAAATAGTCTATACTATCTTACAGGAAGTGACGTCATAAGTAGCAGATCAAAGCTCGAAGTCGCATTATACTCACTTAATACTCGTGATTTCCATGTCTTCCCATCCATAATGTGACGAGTTCTTTACGTTGATCGCGATACCCAGAGAACTACCAGAATCTCTCTGCAGCTGCATTTCCGGTACGAAGAGGGGGTTCATGGGAAGAATACCCCACTCCTTAATACCTAGAAACAACAATAGGGAACACTGTGAAAAACAAGACATTTTAAATATCAACCTCGACTGCGAATGGACGAGTGGTGATATAGGCGGAGCTTGCGCCGAGTACTGTGTCACGTGACTAGCAGTTGGGAAAAGTCCCTACTGTCCAGACGGATCCACGCAAAACACATCCACATCTCGTTCTAACTGTTATAATATTCATTTTTATGATATTACCTATAGGAAAACATATTTAGTTTACATACCAGTGGTCAATATAAAGGGTATTTCAAAATTATAGACAAAGTAGTTAACTTGTTATAACAATTAACGCATCGAAGCGGATAAAATTAGCAAGATGTGATTTGTTTTTTCACCTTCAACTGGCGAAATACTAATGATCGTATTTGGATGACAGTTTCTTAAGAATACGTACCAATAATGTGAGACAGTAAGTAAATAAACTTTCTAGATAGAAAATGCCCAGAACGAAAATTCATAGCATGCACTAATATGCAAGGTGCTTAGTTTCACGGTCAAAATCGCTACTTTTGAGGCCCAACCTCTACACCCTGCATATTATTGCATGCTATGAATTTTCTTTCTGAGTATTTTCTATCTAGATTGCTTATTGTCTTAACACACGCTAAAGAAACTCTCGTCAAAATCCGATTATTAGTTTTTCGCCAATTGAAGTTGAAAAAACAAAACACACCTTGCTAATTTTATCATCTTGATGCGCGAATTGTTATAACAAGCTAACTACTGGGTCTATAATTAAAAAAAAAACTTTATATTGACCACTGGTATGTGAACTAAATATGCTTTTCCATAGGTTATACCTGAAAAGTGAATATTATAACAGCTAGAACGAGATAAGTGTCGTACATTAAGGCTGTGCGGGCACGGTTTTTCAGTTTTCTAAAATATGTACAACGTACCCTATTTAAGCTTGGAAATTGAAACCAGAACTTCTGAAAGTTCTGAAAGTTACAAAATTATTTTTTTCGTAATTTTGATTGTACCGGTACCGTAGATATTGCTAGATGTACGCCGCTTCATTAAAAACATAACTTCGCCCAGAAAAACACATTTGTGATAGCCAACTTTTATTGTAGTAAATGTACATACTTTGTTCTAGGACGTGAGGAATTTTAAAATCATTGAGTTTATTAGTGTAGAGTAGAGACCCAACGGCCATTAGCGGCAAATAGCGATACGTCAAAGGTAGCTGCTTTGTTCAATGCAATGCAACGTGTGTGTTTGTGTGTGTATGTGCAATGTTCGTACTTAAATACGTGTTCTTGAGACCTCGTCCTATTGAAAAAAAGCCTGGAATTAAATCAATTTTGAAATGTCCTATGATTTATGTCATCACTATACCTGCGTGTCGCTGTAAATTTAATCCACTTTAATTTATTTCAGTCGAAAGATTGTACATTAAAGTATTTGTTTTGGTACTAGGTTCGGTAATATATAACGTAACTTACCTTGCACCAGGTGTGGTAACAGCGCTTTGCCCTGGAGCGTTAGGCAGTCGTCCAGCTTTGGATCTTTCAAGCCGCATGGAGTCACGAAGTTGGCTAGGACAAGACACATTACATTAATTACTTTAATACATTACTATAAGATTCACTATAATAATAATAATAATATTATCCGAAGAGGTTTTTTTTTAACTTTCTTTCCTCATCTTATATATGTATTTTTTCTTGCTGAATTGCCAACCCTAATGTTTCTGTCTTTATTTTATGTTAAAATGTTAAAAGTTACTACTTAGGAAATTTTTTGAAGAATACATGTACATTGTTTGTTTATAATTTAATAAATTGTGTTTCTACTAAAAAAAAAAAACTATAATAATATAATAATACACATACTTTAATAATAATAATACATTACTAATAATATAATACATTACTATAATAATATAAAGCTATTAGCAAGTATTTATTATTTTATGAATTAATGTATGAAACGATCTTGGTCAAAACCGGCGTTAACATATTATTTCGTGTTTTAAAATTGTTCCTAATATAACTGAACTACGTTTACTGTCACACTTTATACATTGTATGTTTAGGATTGTTATGTTTTTATTATTACATAATTATTATTGTGTCATCGTTTATACTGTGTTAATTTATACCTACATGTTTATTAGGCTAGTGACGTGGTAAAATCATTTGTTGTTGTTATGTTATGTTGCCTAACTATTTACACTAGTGTGTATTGTATTTGAACACATCCACTAACTAGACGGTAGTTGTTTTGTCGCTTTTCCTTGACACTTGTTAATATTCACATAACAGTTTTAATTAACATCACTTTCTCTAGAGGTGTTAGACGTGTCCGTTGTAAACACATGAAAGTACTTGCATTTGTACCCATAACACGTTTTAACGCCGGTTACAAATAAATAAATTATAAATAAGTGAATAGGTAAAAATAAATAGATTCATGTTTTATGGTCTGCCCCCCCCCCCCCCTTTCCCAACAGTTACAAGAATTCGTTTTCAGTATGGTAAATATGTATACAATTTATTAAGCGAGCGAAGCGAGCGTTTCCACTTGACTCTTATGGCACTTCATTCTGTTTTTTTTTTTTTTTTTTTTATGTCCGTCGATAGCGGTCGAACGGAAAGTCCGATCAACTTGAAACGATTTTGCCTCAAAACTATACACCTTCAATCCATATTGAGGCTTGTGGATGGTCCAAATTTCAAGTTGATCGGACTTTCCGTTCGACCGCTATCGACAGACATAAAAAAAAAAAAAAAAAAAAAAACAGAATGAAGGACCATCCACAAGCCTCGATGTGGATTGAAGGTGTATAGTTTTGAGGCAAAATCGTTCTAAAAGTTACAAAGTTACATCATAGTTTCTGCAAAATATTTTTCTGAAACAAAATGGCGGCAAAATGTGAGATAGCCGGATTTTTCTACAGATTTGTCCGGTCACGAATATGTTAATGTAATGGTGATCTAATAAGTATTGGCAAAGTTACACAAAAGTTACTCGAAAATATATTTCTGTAACACAGTAACAGCAAAATGTGAGGTGGCTATCTTATAGTAAATTTTCGTCTGGTCACGAATATACTAATGTTTACGCGATCCGATACGTATTAGAGGCAGAAATTACATTTCTATTGCTGTCAATAAGTGTTAGTAACGGTGGCGGACCGTGTTGAAAACATGACCACGAAAATTCTTAGCAACGCACATTGCACTGTATACAACAATGTCGGAAAGTATAATAGCCATGGAAATAAGAACAATTTTTGCAATGCGCATTCTTGAATTGTTGTTCATTGTTGTTCGAATTAGCATTGAAAACTTTCCGCCAGAAAGTTCGTAGATATGGACGCGCTCGCTTATCAACGCGTCAAACAGAGCGTTTTCCTAGTCAAGCGAGCGAAGCGAGCGTCTTCACCTGACTCTTATGGCACTTCATTCTGTTTTTTTTTTTTTTTTTTTTTTATGTCTGTCGATAGCGGTCGAACGGAAAGTCCGATCAACTTGAAATTTGGACCATCCACAAGCCTCAATATGGATTGAAGGTGTATAGTTTTGAGGCAAAATCGTTTGAAAAGTTACAAAGTTACACCATAGTTACTGCAAAATATTTTTCCGAAACAAAATGGCGGCAAAATGTGAGATAGCCATATTTTCTTAAACTTTTTTCCAGTCACGGATATGTTCATTTTATGGCAATCTTATAAATATTCGGAAAGTTACACAAAAGTTACTCGAAAATATTTTTCTCTAACACAGTAACAGAAAAATGTGAGATGGCTATCTTGTAGTAATTTTTTGTCCGGTCACGAATATACTAATGTAAACGCAATCTGATACGTATTAGAGGCAGAAATTACATTTCAAATGCTGTCAATAACTGTTAGTAACGGTGGCGGACCGTGTTGAAAACATGACGACTAAAATTCTTAGCAACGCACATTGCACTGCATCCAACAATGTCGGGAAGTATAATAGCTATGGAAATTAGAAAAATGTTTGCAATGCGCATCCTGGAATTGTTGTTAATTGTGGTTTTTATTAGCTTTTTGATCTTTTTGCCAGAACGTTCGTAGATATGGACGCGCTCGCTTATCAACGCGTCAAACAGAGCGTTTTCCTAGTGTATTATGTGTTTCTTCTACTATCATCATCTCAAAAACAAAATCGATTATTGATATATGGGTTGTGTCATATTTTTGGCAACAATATTAATCGAGTCGAATATTGTCTTGAAGCCAATGGCCAACGACTCCCTACATTTACATCAGAATGTATGTAACACTATTTTCCTTGGTTTTAAGACAAGTTTTTGTTCTAAAGCTATCAGTATTTTATTCACGTGTTTTGTTTTAATAAACTAGTTAAAAACTAAAATTAAAACAGCTAGATGCTCTGTTTGAATTAATTATGTAAAGATTACGAGTTGGAATGTGAAATGATGTTCAGATATAATAAGCGTTGTACATTAACAACCAACCAAAAAAAAGAGGAATCTCATTATAAAACAACTTCGGTGCAGGAAGGCCTACCATTATTGTGATGAGTCCATTGTGGCATCACCATTCGAACATCTAATCGGTTCTAAGTGCTACATAAATTTATTCTAAAACGCAGAAGTTTTTTTTATTTTCTATTATTACATTCGAAATGAGTACTGATGTAACTATACTGCCCGGGAAGTACCGAAAATGTCCCGTGTCGTATCAGTGCTTGAATACAAATCTGACATTCATGTTTCGGATCCATCGATATTTTGATATTTTGAGAATTGTCTTTTAAAAGTGTAATTATTATGGATTAGGGAGAAAACTCGTTGTGATAAATAATGTTAATAACTAGATAGAGGTAGCTTAGCGGTGACAAGCGAGACTCTAATAAGGGAGGTCGCCGGTTCGATTCCGGCCACCGGCAATTCTGACTGAAGGCTTTGTCTAAGGATTTCCTTAGTTTAAAAGGTAAATACTGGGATTTAGTACTACTAACAGCCTTTTGACATTCTTTCCCATCTATCCAAACACCCCAATATACCTAGTTAGTCACCTAAGCGAGACCTAAAAGACTTTAAGTGGGGCACGTCAGGTAAAGCTGTTGTGCATCTATATACAGGTGGCCTATTCCTACGAAAACTTATTTTTTTTCGCGATACTATAGCTAGGCTGCCTGCTATTGTTTCCTCTTATGATCAACTTCAGTTGGTCTTCTTGATAGCAAGTGTACCACGCTTCCATTGCTAATTAATGTAAAATTGACTAGTTATCATTTTTTTCTCTCAAACGAGGTTTTTTTAAATACTTTTTTCCCTCATTCTTTTACCCTAAGTTATTCTGCTGTATCACCACAATTACGTCATGAAATAAGGTTAAGTTGAAAGTAAAGAGATCTATCTGTTCTCAGGAATTTCTGTAAACAAAATCTTGTTCTTTGTGTTTCTTGTATTTTCCTAATAAAACTGATTTATTTATAGCTAGACTGTGATCATTGCTGTGATAGTTCAACGCTCCTAGACTCCTAGTCCAAACAAGTCAGAGACTAAAAGATGCCTGACATTAATTCAGACTAGACCCGCCTGCAGCGGCATAGATTTACATACATAACACATTAAATGCAGAATGTTGTAACCATTAACACTGTTACATAATTGAAGCGGCAAAGTGTAACACCTGTTAAGTACGCACAGTGCTCTAGCAGTTTTACATGGAAACACAAGTTATGTCCAAGAACTGAACTTCCTTTTCCACGATCGAAATGTGTTCTAGCACATTGCTTTTAGTAATAGACTCCGAACTAGACTGTTTTTTTACCCAAAATTGAGGATAATATACCTTTCTTTTACACATTTTCATAGTAAATGATGGCCCAAATGTGGATTTCACTGGTTTTTCCATAAAATGCATTCAAAATAGTCTTGTAATACAGGATGAAAATGTTTCAGTTGTGCGTTTATGTATTCAATTCTGAATTCTCAAAGCTCCATTATCTTCTGCTAACTCACTGCCAGCCAATCACAGCTCCACTACCGCCGTATTTAGACGTCACTTTCATTGTTGATCATTGCTGTTTGAGCAACTATGTAAATGAGACTACGAAGCATTGTGACACTGCATCACTAGGTACAAATTATTCATAGACCCCGGAACATATTTGTTCATTTTTGGTTTATTTCTGGTTTCTGTAGAGGTTATAATCCATATAAGGTCGACCCGGCTCGAACGGAATAATATGCTTCCGCGTTTGATTTTTGATATTATTTGATTATTCTTATTAATTGGTGTTGACGACGTACTCAATATTATTAATACTGATTTTTATTATTATTATTATTATTATTATTATTATTATTATTATTATTAATATTAGTATTAATATTTAATATACATTAATCAAATAGTTTTAAAAAATGTAACATATATTTCCGGTTTATATTTATTTATAATACATGAATAAACGAAATACATAGATAAATATGATATATGAACCCACTTTTTGAATAAACTTTAAATGTTTGCTTTTGAGTGGGGGCTGACTTTGAGTTCCATGCATTATGACAACTATTGGGAATTCAGCCACACCGCTATTTTATGTTATCAATCTGATGTTGGAATTCATAGTCGGCCCCTACACCTAGGGGCGCCCATTGTTACCAAGGTAACAATTGTTTGCATGTTATTTCCCATAAACAAAACAAATCCATAGCAACAATGGGTGCCCCTAGGTGTAGGGGCCGACTATGAATTCCAACCTAGGCGTTTCTCCTGCCAAACTATGACTTTGTCTCAAAATAAAATAAATCTTATTCCACGAGATAATATGAATGTCAGTGTTGTGCTCACCAATTTATACTAATCTCTGCTTCACAATGACTTAATTTTGACATTTTCCACTTTAAAAAAATGTTTAAAAATTTAAAAAAAATGTATCAATTTTCCGAAACATAATCATTTCTATGTTGTCTTCACTCACGAATCTCTACTAATACAACAATCAACGACGTGTTACTCACCTAGTTTAACGGCAGCGTTCGTCAACGGCGCGGCAGCGAGGCAGCACAGTAGCAGCGAGTAGGTAAACATCTTGTCGGTAGTGAAGACGTTGGACGTCTGTGTAGGCCGAGCGTCTTCGGTACTGGAACATATCCCCCTTCCCCCACCCCTTAATTACCTGCGACCTTGGAAACAGGTTGTTTCGCGCGGCGCGCGCACGGTGCACTCTCAATAAATCTAACACAATTTGTGTGATGCTTAGAGCAATTTGCATGTAGAGTTTGCAAACTCAATGGTAATAATTAATTAATTAATTTTATTGTTGTTTTCCTGTCCCATGAAAGGGCAGGATGACAAGTGTAGGGTTATGGGCATGCCCATACCAGGTACATACAATTACACACATTACATACAATTATATAAAGTTAAAAGTTACAAAGTGAAATAGATGGAGAGGAAGTTATAGTGACATTGATCGGTTATGGATATTTGAATTTCGGTCTGAAATATAAGGTTATCTGGCGAGTTATTACGTCTAGTTTATCAAAATGTTTCAGATGAAGGTGAGTACTGAATCTTCAACAGGGAACTGTCAACATGTGTTTGTTTGATGCGTAGCTTATTAGTGTGGTTCTCAATGCACAAGGTCCTGGGTTCGATTCGCGGTATTTTTTCACTTCTGGGTTTGTTTCTAGTCATCAATATGATGCTGGGGTAGGCAAACAGTGACTCAAGAGCAGTCATAGCAACATACACTTGTAGGGCGGAATAAAGATTTGTTTATGGTTGCTATGGAAAATAGCATTTATGAAACAATTCCATAGCCACAAATCCTGTACTTAACTTGACACTTGACTCTGCTTACGGCCCATAATGTATAAGACAAGATCCCCTACTGAAAATCAGTTACCGAGCAGATTGAGTATAACAATATAAATCCGATAAATACCTATGATTTATTTATTTTAAGATAATCTAGTCTATTTGAGATAGCGAAAGTGTATGTATTGAGAGGACCCATTTTATCCGGGACACAGTGGCTCACCCAAGGAATAAGGGGAGGTGGGGTTGTTTGTTGCTAAGCCCCCCCCCCCCCCCCCTCCTCCAACCATCCTACTCTAATATCTCCAAATTGTAGTCTTATATAATAGTCAAGGTTATAATTGTTTTAGTAGTGGGCGTGGCTAACGAAGCCTACTAAGCTGAAGACCGCCTTTACGAATGTGTGAAAGAACGCCATGAATATATCGATATTCGTTGAAACAGAGTGCATGCCAGCGCAGTAAACTAGATCAAGTTCTAAGGTCGGTATGAGAGTATAGTTACGTTGGCACTAGTATAGAAAGTTGTTAAATGCATCGACAAATAAATATATGCAAACTTCTCTGCGATGCAATGACTCCCAACGATTGTTGTCATGTTACGAATTGCCTGGGGACATTCCAGAGAACTTTCATTTTCACTGGCACAACCGAAAATGAAATCAAGATAAATTATTTTAATTGTCGCTCTTATGTTAGTGATCGACTTTTGTTGAATATTTTGGTATAATGAGTTGATGTTGTACAAGTTTAATGGCGCAAGAGGGCACCATATCAACACCCTGCCAATCACTACACACAAAGGGCGACCTAGCCGCGTCTTCTCCTTTGTTGACAGTTGTAAATGTCAATCTTGTCTAAGCGGCAGTAAACGGGGTGGACACACAGTTACAAAAAGGGCACCTTCCCCTATATGCAGGGAGCGATACCCAATCGTAGTCGACAGGGGCGTAACCAGGGTACTAATATTACCCGGGTAAGATGCGGAGATAGGGACTTCAGGCAAAAATAGCAGGAGGGTTTGGGGGGCGAGCCCCCCAATAACAGGCGATTTTTTTTTAAATTCGGGGTTTTAGAGTGATTTCTGAGCGTTTCAGAAAAATTATTGGACGAAATGCATAACTGAAATACTGTCGTTTGTGTAGTGCACAAACCAGAAAACTTAAACACAAATGGAAAAATGGACGAGAATGATTAAATACTATTGAGTTTTGGGGCTAAGTTTGGTCTAAGTTTGGGGCTAGGTTTGGGTGGTTGGTCCTAGTGGAATTGTAATAGCTGTGGCATGCAAGGAACTTATACTTACGGAATTTTTACCCGGGTATCTACCCGGGTTACCGATGCCTAGCTACGCGCCTTGTAGTCTAGTCTTCACGTTCAGCTGTCGGAACCGGCTGAGAAGGTGAGTGATTTGCTGAATAATGAGGATGATTGACATTTTATGATCTCCACAGTACCTCTCTCAGGTACCAACGTTCACTGTACCACCCAGCCAGATTCTAAGTGGTACTAAATTAATGGCATTTAAATATTTACCACTGATTCATATGAACATTGCCAATTCCTTGCGATGAAAACGCTAAACTCCTCTTCATAACAGTTTTTTTTGTCACCAGATGCATCTATAGTCTATTTTGTACTGTACATGGTACTGGATTCTATTAACCACTCAAAAAAGATAAATGTTTTCTGGTGGCAAGAAAATAAACTATTATGAGAAGGAGTTTAGCTGTCAATTGTTGCTTGTGGTGGTTGATTAGAAGCTCTATGTGTAAGTTTTGAGTCCCAAATAATTCTTAGTGTATGTTTTGCTGTAAGTTAAATTTTAAATGTGATTGTAGTGATATACTACTTTCGCGTTAACTTGCAAGTTGGTGTCGTCATGGATTATGTAATAGTGAAGTGACGACTGCCAACCTAAAATCTCTTTCTCTGCCTCCGGTATTTTAGTGATATTATCAGCGCGTCTTTGGGCAGGCGTTGTTCAAGCACATTCCAAGCGAGGCTGCAGTGCACTCTATGAAGTGGACAATAACAAGCAGGTACCGGGAAATCCCGCAGCGAATTCTGCTAAGGGCCGGTCTTACAATCTTCTAATAAGAAAGTTATTTGTAGTAATTACGCTATTTGGAGGATTTCAAGGGTTTTTATTGGTGGTTGCCATGGAGAAAACAAGCTATTCGACAAATAAGTAGTTATTTGGACATTGTAAAGCCGCGTTTACATCCACTTAACGCTCGTAAATTAACTTACGTGGCGTACGCCCACAAGTTGAGCCTACACAAATCAAATGGTTTTGTATACATTGGAATTAAGCAAATTAACGCTACGTACGCCAAGCCAAGCTGAGGCTAAAGTTCAATCAAATTCAACTTTTTGTTAATTTGACAAAGTTGTTTCAGTGGCGCATGCGCAGAGCAAATTCTCTCCCCCAGAAATAAATATTCTGATTTGTTGATTGAAGTAAATTTTGTTAATTTTATAGATTGGTTGTAGACAACCATATAAATTTGAGGAAGTTTTGAAATTTGCGTATACTAATTAACGAGCGTTAAGTGGATGTAAATGCGGCTTAAAGGGATAGTCGGGTGAAAAACTAAAGAACTACCATTTGTAGATGTCCACCTTTAAATATAAAAAACATGACTAAAAGATACCATACTTTAAAAGCAGGCGGTTAAAAAATTAAAGAAAACGCGATTATTTGGTTTGGTGCTACCAAGTAGCACCGAGCAACTTTTCTCATGGTAATTCCCATATGAAAAAAATGTTGCCTTGAGAAAGTAAAACCACCGCTAAAATAGGGCACTGATCAAAAATCGATCAGGAGGTTTAATGTGCATCGTTTCTCTACCGATAACATGCTTCTTAGTACGAACGTTTTCTTCTACTACATACCCTGCAATTAATTTTTTTGTGACATGATGTGTAGAAAAGTTGCAATCTGTTTTGAGCGGTACTGTCCGCAGTCGCCGAGCGTTTCGCGGAGCGCGGGCTGGTCTCTTGTAACACAATGAGTCCTGTGTCTATCGGGAAGGCGCCAGCGACCTCAGGACGGATACAGTTACACTACGCTTTAGAAGAAAAATGCAGCAAGAGCTGCCGAAGGGAATCTAGTAGAATAGCTAATTGTTCACTATTTTTTTTCTTGCATTGAAGCAACCTATATCAATTGTATTTTACACATAACTGAAGTTCATGGACTAATGACTAATTGGTGATTTTTTAGTTCTTCATCTGACTATCCCTTTAAGACTGGACCTAAGTGGCGCAACCGTCTCTTCCGATAAATTTTCAAAATGACGACATCCCATTGATACATCTTGGGCAGTAATATCTTACATGTTTTTGTTTGAACAATTATGCTTATAATTATTACTAGCTCGCAATATCTCTAAGTATACGTTATTATTTATTCGTCATCATCATACGAAATGGAATAAATACATATGAAAATACATACGTAGGTAGCCTTATGAAGATTGTAGCTAGTAGCCATAATCACAATTAACGCCAATTATTTTTTCAGTTACATTAAAAAACTGGCTCAGGTAATTACCGAATGCAGAGCAAAAAGAAGAATTCTCCGTATATCGAAGGTTAAAACATACGCAAATCCTACTTTCAACATCAATTATACAAAGAACAAAAATATGAAAACTTTTTTACTGTAGTAAATACTCATCATAATTTCACCATGGCTATAATATACTTTAAGTGTCTCCCTTCAGGTGATCGAATAGGAATATTAGATATTTGGTTAATTGGAACGGAATGTCCAAGGGGTGTTAGTAGAACTCAATCCCAGCATTCGTCTTATGACTGAGGAAAACCTGAAAACGAATGAAGCGCTCAAAGTGGCAAAGTCGCGCAACAATCTGCTGAAGCAGCGTCGTTCTTCCTACCAATTCCTACGTCGGTAATGGCAAATTGTGAAAATTGTTTAATTAAATACGGCTTTTAAAATTTTTGTGCAGATTATGAATCCCATCAGTAAATCTTAAAAAGGCAAGCTACCATTTTAATCAGGACACGTTTTAGATGTAAAAACAACAAATAACTCACAACAAACACAAACAAAACAAGACAATAAAAGCCCAAACAAAAACATGAAACAAAACAACAAAACAAAATAAATACACATCAACAATAAAAAACAAAACAAACACCAAACAAAAAACAAAATATATCACAATAATATCCAGCACTATTTTCAACCGCGGAATGAAATCTTCAGCAGTTTGTTGCTAAATTTGGCCACATATAGCGCTGTATGTACTAACACACGGTGCCTAAGTCGCGATTTCTGTCTACGAAAATTACTTAAAAAGCTTTCAAACTTGTCAAAAAGTAAACCAAAATATATCATTTCGTTACGATAATTGAATGCTCTTTCTTATAAATGTTTTTTTGTTCCAATATTCGTTAAAAAACAAAAATAAATAAATTCACATTTAGAGTCTACCCACTCAGTAACTAAACTGATTTTCAATGGGGGACTTTAATTTAAAGCGACTAAACCAACCCTGTAGGCTCCGAACACCATCGACGAGTGAGCGATAACCAATCAAAGTTCTATATTTCAAATACGAAACATACGAATCAGTGATCGGACTTTTTTTGTCGTTTTTCTGATTAACTTATTGATTGTGTTGCAACAGAACACAACATTTAAATAAGTTAATTTGAAAAACGGATTTTTTTTAGAACAATGAAACAACCCAAGGAAAGACCATTAAATTATTTACAGAATAACATTTTTGTTTACTTTTTGACAAGTTTGAACGCATTTTAAAGTAATTTTACAGACCCAAATCGGGGTCCCGCAGTCTAGATCGATATATAGCCTCGCCTTCAGTCAGGATTGCCGGTGACCGGTAACGAACCGGTGAACTCCTAATAAGTGTCTCGCTTGTTGCTGCTGAGCCATCTCTGTCGGAGTATGAACAAGGCCATGCATGCCAAAGCTAGGATTTGAAGCAGTGAAGCAGGAACCATGGTTAATTAATTAAAGGACTAGACAGAAGCAAAATATAATGAACCAATTATAACCACTATTGGGTATAAATTTGTTTCATTTGGTATATAAGGAGAGTATACAATACATACACTAGAATTTTGTACTTAACAGTGTGTATATATGAAGTTCTATGCTATGAGATGCTATTGAAGATAATTTTTTTATTTTTAAATGAGCACTAGCATTGTGTCCTCGAGAATTTGCTGCAATAAAATTCAAAATAACAAATAGTATTTATAATAAAACAGTTCCATACCACCCAAATAAAGATTCTATGTCTCGGGTAGGGATACGTTTACTATATTTATTTTTTCTACTTTTCAAACATATTGTTTATGGAAATATTCTACAATTGTTTTTGCACAACCAATTAATAATGTTGTTATTACAAGGTTAGTTTGTTATTTAAATATGATAAGCTGTTTAAGAATGATAACAACCAGTAGGATCAAGATAAAATTTGTTTCGTGGTCTTCCGACAGCTGAAATTTCAACACACATTTTTGCCCTCCTTCATGGCCATTGTGAAGTACGTGTTCCTTTTGACTTCTGCGTATTGAATCAAGGTCAAACATATTTATCCATTATAATCGACCATTGTATTTAAACGTCTTGTTCTTAGAGTTTCAAGTAATATACTATTGCACCATTTCTACCTCTGATTGCTGTACCATGGACTTACGGCCGTTCCACTTTCTGTTATACAATATATTGTTGTTGCATTTTCTTTGGCCCTATTTGTAAAAACCCCAAGTCCCTTGGTGACTTATTGCCAGTTTCACCAAACTTTAATCCAGTGCTCAAAATGGCGGCCGGAAGAAGCCACCATGCATTTTGTATGTAATGTTTGTTGAAACCATGGTAACCAATCCGAGATGAGTAAATTGCCCGATAAAAAAGTGTGACCGCATGAGCCATCGCGGTTGGCACGATAAGAATAATAGATAATATATGTGACATAACAGATAACTAGGAAAACGCTCTGTTTGACGCGTTGATAAGCGAGCGCGTCTATATCTACGAACGTTCTGGCGAAAAGATCTCAAAGCTAATAAAAACAACAATTAACAACAATTCAAGAATGTGCATTTCAAAATTTTTTCTAATATCCATAGCTATTATACTTCCCGATATTGTTGAATGCAGTGCAATTTGCGTTGCTAAGAATTTTCGTTGTCATTCTGTCTAGTGTTTTCGTGGCGGTGCGCCACCATTACTAACAGTTAATGAGTGTAACTTTGTAACTTTTCGAACGATTTTGCCTCAAAACTATACACCTTCAATCCACATCGAGGCTTGTGGATGGTCGAAATTTCAAGTTGATCGGACTTTCCGTTCAACCGCTATCGACAGACATAAAAACAAAACAAAAAACCAACAGTATGAAGTGCCATAAGAGTCTAGTACAAAAAAAAAACAAAAACAGAACGAAGTGCCATAAGAGTCTCGTGGAGACGCTCGTTTCGCTCGCTTAATAATTAGGCCTACCCCACAAATGTTGACTATTTTTCTTTTATTTTCAATTTGAATCAAATATCGAGTTAACATTTTTATTGATTCTATTGATTTTTTGTAACTATTTTGTTGCTCATTTGATGTGATAATTAATGGATTGTTGAATATTGTGACGTCAATGAAATGTTTTTCTTTTTCGTTTACTAAGTCGACTTTTTATAAATATACAGATTAAAATTTCGAGTTTGCAAATTTCATGCTGTGGATTATTGGGTACGAGCACCTGTTGGTGTGACGTCAATAGACCTGCTTCAAGGGTATCTACAATTATTTTTGACCTTCAGTAGTGGTTTAAACCATGTTTGGCAGACAAAATATACTTGTTTTTTGCCGGGAGATAAATAAATTAAAAGAAAGTTAAGAGTCTTGAGGTGAGACTAAAAACTGTTCTACGGAAACTATCTATCAATTTATTTTTAGAACTTTGTTCGTGTCTTCAAATAATGTATTTATTTATTTACCTATCTATTTATTTAATGTCTATCCTATTCAGTTATAAAAACTGATTTACAAAGGAGGACCTTAAATAAAACTAGGCTTTGCAAACAATTAATAATAATGAAATCATAAATAACAATAACAACAAAAATAAAACAAACTGCTGTACTATATAAAAAAAAATCAAGAACAAGAAAAAATAATTGAGAAATGAAATAAAATCATACTATTAGTTTTGTAAGTTAAATAACCTAATGTTTTGAATGTGACCAGACATGATTACTTTTAATTATTTTTTAATAATTATTTACCTATTAAGAATAACTGGGAAAAGTACTGAGCCCGGATTCACAAGAGGTCCGAGGTTCATAACTTTAAGACCGGCCTAACTTCGGACCTCTTGTAGAACCAGACTCAGGTTACCTGAAAAAGTTACTAATTCTTGGTAGGAATAAGAAAACAATGAACATTTCAATAATATTTGTTAAAGTCTGTTCTCAGATATTTTTCTGGATTCACAAGCGGTTCAAAGTTAGGCCGGTCTTAGAGATCAAAACAAAAAATGACTTAGGACCTCTTGTGAATCTGGGCCCTGGTGTCTAAATGCTTTATTCACCTGCCATAACAATTTCAAAGCCTGAAAACATTAAGTGAAGTTCACAAACAAGTTAAAAGATGGATTCTCACAACTGATAACGATACAGTAGGAGTATAAATTTGTTCTTAATAACATGTTATGTTTTTGCACAGAATGGTTACGTTTGATTTAAGTACCCTTGTTCACGATTAAGTTATTGAAAAATTAGAGATCATTGTAATTGTTTTTAGTTAACGTTGTATTTGTGTATTTGTATTTGTGTATTTGTGTAGGTTTAGTGATGGGACAAGTATACCTATTACATTGACCGCTAGTTTGAAATAATTGTTCGAAGATGATTGGAACTAATGAAACCTGTTTCAAACGATTCAACGGTTCAATAACTTGAAGAAACAAAATACAAATATTTGTACATTGGATGTGAAATATTATAAACGCGATTTTTTTTTCAGAAAACCACTCGGATTACTGGATTAATTACAAATTTATATTACAACGTTTTGAAACTGTGTATACAATAATAAAATAAACATGTCTTCACTTCTCACCATAAAATACATTAATACGCAATTGAAATAATTGTAATAATGTATATACTGGCGACGCCGTAAGAAGCAAGGTGTACCCTAAGATTCTGAGCAAAGATGGTCGCTCCACACGATCTATTTCAACGGTATTCAACTCGAGATTGCCCAATAGCTGCATTGTTATTGTCCACTGTATTGACTGCACCAACCGTGAATGGAATGCGACCCCACCACGTCTGACAACATGCGGCCGATATCAGTACAATACCTGAGGCAGGAGAATGGGATGCAACTAGATTTTTAAAAAATTATTATTTTTTATTAATTTTATCATCATAAAGTTATATTATATTATATAATTTTAGGTTGGTAGTTATCACACGCGTCACCACTATTACGTAATCCATGACGACAACACCTTGCAAGTTAACGCGACGCGACTGCAAGTTGAAATTACAAATGTATGTAAGGAAGTATGGCATAAAATGTACTTCAGTTTGGTGACTATTAATACGTTTAAACCAAGGTCTTCTTGATCTCCGCGAGGAGGCTCGTCAAGTCAAACCATGGTAGAACTCGAGCCTCCGGTAGCTGCAGATCAAGATATGTCGGAAAGAGACCATTAAACGATATGGTACAGGTACCGATAGAGGTGGCTCAGTGGTAAGACGCGAGACTCTAATTCGGGAGGTCGCCGGTTCGATTCCGGCCACCGGTAGTCTTGACTGAAGGTTTTTTACGAGGTTTTTCTCAGTCGTAAAGGCGAATGCTGGGATTGAGTCCTACTAATAGCCCTCGGATATTCCTTCCCAACTATCCAAACACCCTAATAACCTGGTTAATCACCTGAAGAGGGGCACATCAGGTAAAACTGGTGTGCACCCTATAACGTGTATTCCAACGAAAAATTATTTAATCATAAATCATGGTACAGGTTCTACGCTCTGTGTAAATATCTATACAGATCGTTGCTAGACAGCTTTCTTGCAGCTGACGTAATTTACGAACTGGTGTCATCAGTCTCCATGGTAACAGTATTTTCTTTCATATCAGTAACGTTATTTTGTTTATTTAGTTATTTATTTATTTATTTATTTATTTATTTATTTATTTATTTATTTATTTATTTATTTATTTATTTATTTATTTATTTATTTATTTATTTATTTATTTATTTATTTATTTATTTATTTATTTATTTATTTATTTATTTATTTATTTATTTATTTATTTATTTATTTATTTATTTATTTATTTATTTATTTATTTATTTATTTATTTATTTATTTATTTATTTATTTATTTATTTATTTATTTATTTATTTATTTATTTATTTATTTATTTATTTATTTATTTATTTATTTATTTATTTATTTATTTATTTATTTATTTATTTATTTATTTATTTATTTATTTATTTATTTATTTATTTATTTATTTATTTATTTATTTATTTATTTATTTATTTATTTATTTATTTATTTATTTATTTATTTATTTATTTATTTATTTATTTATTTATTTATTTATTTATTTATTTATTTATTTATTTATTTATTTATTTATTTATTTATTTATTTATTTATTTATTTATTTATTTATTTATTTATTTATTTATTTATTTATTTATTTATTTATTTATTTATTTATTTATTTATTTATTTATTTATTTATTTATTTATTTATTTATTTATTTATTTATTTATTTATTTATTTATTTATTTATTTATTTATTTATTTATTTATTTATTTATTTATTTATTTATTTATTTATTTATTTATTTATTTATTTATTTATTTATTTATTTATTTATTTATTTATTTATTTATTTATTTATTTATTTATTTATTTATTTATTTATTTATTTATTTATTTATTTATTTATTTATTTATTTATTTATTTATTTATTTATTTATTTATTTATTTATTATTTATTTATTTATTTATTTATTTATTTATTTATTTATTTATTTATTTATTTATTTATTTATTTATTTATTTATTTATTTATTTATTTATTTATTTATTTATTTATTTATTTATTTATTTATTTATTTATTTATTTATTTATTTATTTATTTATTTATTTATTTATTTATTTATTTATTTATTTATTTATTTATTTATTTATTTATTTATTTATTTATTTATTTATTTATTTATTTATTTATTTATTTATTTATTTATTTATTTATTTATTTATTTATTTATTTATTTATTTATTTATTTATTTATTTATTTATTTATTTATTTATTTATTTATTTATTTATTTATTTATTTATTTATTTATTTATTTATTTATTTATTTATTTATTTATTTATTTATTTATTTATTTATTTATTTATTTATTTATTTATTTATTTATTTATTTATTTATTTATTTATTTATTTATTTATTTATTTATTTATTTATTTATTTATTTATTTATTTATTTATTTATTTATTTATTTATTTATTTATTTATTTATTTATTTATTTATTTATTTATTTATTTATTTATTTATTTATTTATTTATTTATTTATTTATTTATTTATTTATTTATTTATTTATTTATTTATTTATTTATTTATTTATTTATTTATTTATTTATTTATTTATTTATTTATTTATTTATTTATTTATTTATTTATTTATTTATTTATTCAATGTCTATCCTATTCAGTTATAAAAACTGATTTACAAAGGAGGACCTTAAATAAAACTAAGCTATGCAAACAATGAATAGTAATGAAATCATAAATAACAATAACAACAAAAACAAAACAAACTACTGAACTATATAAAATATAATCAAGAACAAGAAAAAATAATTGAGAAATGAAATTAAATCAAATAAAGTGGAAATTCAACATATTAAAAAAAATAAAAATAGAAGTATGCAAATAAGAAAGAACACGAAGAAACAAAAAAAATTGTGGGAAACAAAAAAAATTGTGGGAAGACAAAAAATTGTGGGAAAACAAAAAAAATTGTGGGAAAAATATAATAATATAATAATCGCTGTGGCTTGTCCACCACTTCAATTCATTTGTTTCATTGTTGTCGGGGTTAATTATAAAATAAATTGGTTTTCATGTAAACGAATGAAAAACACGAGAGAATTAATTAAAAAAGTATTTAAAGTACACGTCTTGTTAATTAAAACCAAATATCGCTAAACTGCTATCCATTATAATTTTACATTTTCAGTTTAACTTATGTAAGTAACAAATCTCGATAGAATAGGCCTACAAGAATAATAATTTGAACAGTTTGGTATTTTGCAGTTTTTTAGCAGTGTGGTTTTTACAGATTAATTAATCTATTTTGCTGAATGATTCTCCCATTTGAATAGCATGTGATTTATAGCACAATGGAAATGGATGAGACGTTCTGACTTGACTTTGTAGTTCGACGAACCCACGCCAGGGGATTAACGGACCTTGGCATAGATGACGGAGAACTAAAACAATTTGTGGGATTCGAGCCCATCTCACTTAGCTCTACACGGCTCGTGCACACTCAAACCGCATCATCTATCGTCAAAGTCTAAACTATGATATTATTTAGATCTTCGAGAAAGTTGAAGCGTGATGATCCAAAAAGTAAAACACTTGCTTTCACGATTTGAATTTTATTATATACAAGTTTTTAGTGTCTGTGCTCCACTTTCTGTCCCACTTTGTGACGAATATTAAACAAACATGTTGAATTTCGCGAACAGATCCACTGAGACTTCGGAAGAGACTCAATGTGTATCGCCTGTGGTCTGTATTGAGAGAATCAAGATGATTTCTAAGACTTCTTTGGTGGTTTTGATGTGTTTTTTGGGACCCACGCTAACGACCAAAATAAGTGAGTACAATACTTAATTATAGTGTATGTTAATAGATATTAAATATCAATGTTTTACTACAAAAACCTCAAAATTAAAAGTTTATAATTCGTTTAATAATGGAGTATGATAGATTCTTGGGGAAAGAAACAGTGGTGTATCTATGTGTATGATACTATACTGGCATACTATGTAAACAGTTACTTTGGAGTTGTCATGGCATCGAAGAGCACAATTTATTGTATAAATGTCCCCCATTCAAAATGAGTTAATTTTACCGAGTGGGTAGATTATCATAATATACACAAATTTATTTATTTCATTTATTTACAGGGCACGGGGCAAACTCCCAGCTTTAATAATTGCCTACAATAAATATACTGTAAATGTTACAGACAACATTCAAAAATCTCAGTTTTTAGATATATAATGAATTGGTGAATAGGGAATGTTCATAAAAAATAAATATTGTTCAGAGTACCAAAAAATGATAGATCCTTATCCAAAAATTACGTGGAAATAATTTTTATGTCTGAGAAGTGCATAGTTTCAATTCTATTAGCATTTAAAGTATGCCATTTCTACCTGCATTGTGAAACGGTCCGTGACGTCAAACGTTGGTAAACAACAGATTTTATGAATTAATTTATCTAAGCTCTTTGGAATTCACAACTATTTCGCCTGTTATAACAGCACTTCATTGTTGTCGATCTTCAGACGTTTCATTTTAAAACCACAATGTTTTCAACTATTCGTAAAAAATACTGTTATTATTGATAATATTCGTATAAATTTATGTTCAATAGTATTTATTGAACATTTTAGAAACAAATTTGATACAAAACATTCTATTGTGAGTGAAATAATTAGCAAAACAGCGTTTCTTGGTATGATTGGGTGGTTGTGATCCAAACGTTTGACGTCATTCCCCGTTTTTCCCGCCAAAACGATGTGTGAAAGTTTCGGGTGATTTTTATCAATGAAATCTATTCCAAACACACACAAAAATTAATATGATTCTTTATAGAAAATGAAATTCAACTAGATGGAACTATAAAAAAATGATCTGCACATTCCCTATTCAGTAAGCGTATTTGGCTATTGTTTTTAGTGACAAAATATTAAATTTACTATTTAAATTCTCAAGGAATCTGGTTTAATTTAGCAGACACTATCTCTCTCAAAGCCCACAACAAATATTTTAAACAAATTTTGTATGCGACGTTGTTGTGGGGGGGCAGAAAATGTAGCTGATTTCCTGACTATATTCTTCTATGTAGTTCTACCAACCTCCTCCACACGAAATACATTCTTGACTACACTGCTGAATGAATGAATGAATGAATGAATGCATGAATGAATGAATGAATGAATGAATGAATGAATGAATGAATGAATGAATGAATGAATGAATGAATGAATGAATGAATGAATGAATGAATGAATGAATGAATGAATGAATGAATGAATGAATGAATGAATGAATGAATGAATGAATGAATGAATGAATGAATGAATGAATGAATGAATGAATGAATGAATGAATGAATGAATGAATGAATGAATGAATGAATGAATGAATGAATGAATGAATGAATGAATGGATGGATGAATGAATGAATGAATGAAAGAATGAATGGATGAATGAATGAATTGGTTTTCTCTCCGACGTTATTATAAATTACTTTATCTCATGCGTAGACTAACATGGGTGTCCTGTTTTGTTCACAGCCGACTACATTATACCATGTAGTATCAAGGACCCTCAGTTTAACGACTGTTCTACCACACAGGCCAAAGCGCTATTACCCCACATGGTGGCAGGTAAGACGTATTATGTTTACGTGGACAGGATTGAGAGGACATAACTGCCGAATCAACATATTTTAGCAGTTGTGGAGCAGATTTTTTAAATACATTATTCCTAATATTTTCAATTTTAGTTTTGAAAGTTGGGGGATATATTTTTCTCCCCGGATATTTCATTTCCAACCCTATATAAATTTTTGTAAATAAATATTATTTATTTGGACAGAATTTGTAGAAAGAGCAGAGGAAGAAGAAAGTGAAGAGGAGGAGCCAGAGGAAGTTAACATGAGGGAAGTGTCAGGCATGGCCAGCCGGCTTCGATGTACCTAGGGGTCAGAATATGATGGGATTAATTTCCTATCCCCTACCCGACTTCATTGTTGGCCACAGGGAGCAGATATAAACAAAAAGTATTATTTGTTTTTAGGAAAACCTTCAGTAAAGCTTTGGAGGTTTCGTTGAAAGTGTACAAGTCAACGGGTTTGGATAATTCTTCTCAAAGGTTTTGTAAAGAATACGATTTATTAACAAAAAATTATAAAGAAGTAACTTTTTTTATGAATTTGTATCGATCATTCCATTTTTTGTAAACGATTTGCCCCTTTAAATAATTAAAACTCATAAACTATTCTCAAAAAGTAAAAACGTGTTAGAAATTAAATTATATACAGATGTGGGTAGTAGTATAAAATAAATCTATGTGAGACACGGGCCTGATGCACAGAAGTAAGTACATTTGGTTAGGAGAGAAGCGTTTTCAAGATAACATAAAAAACAATCGCACGGTTTCAGTATTTACATTATTCATGTGATTTATTTGTTCAAGGCATAGAAGACTGGGGTATTCCATCGTTGCACCCCCTGTTTCTACCGGAAGTGTTGTTAAATAGGACGGGTGGGCCCTATCTCAGCCTCCACATCAAGATCATTAACTCGTCACATAATGGTTGGCGAGACATTCAATTCAAGAACGTCAAGTAAGTAGAATAATGTTAAACACGACCAGATATTAAAAAATAAGGAGGACCGAGTTGGGCCTGGAACTCACGGAACTCACGAATGAATCCGAAGCGATAAAGAAGATATATTTTCATATCTTTCGTTGATACGTCGAAAAGTATGCATAGTCGGAAACTAAAAAAAAAACATGAACACCAACGATATAAATTCTAAAGTACAATTTGGAATTTGCCAATTTTGTTTTTGTAACAGTTACACAAACTATTTTCTTTTCTAATTTTGTAAATTTATATTTCAGATTTGACACGAAAAATCTCACACTGGATGCGGACTGGACAATAGATAATTACGTAGGCAGTGGGAACTATGAGGTCAGCGGAAACATATTACAAGTTCCAATCTCAGGCAAAGGCTCTGGAACCATCAAGACACGTAAGAAAAACATTCATTATTCTCCCAATAATATTTTATATTTGTCAATGACCTTATACATTAACAAATAATACAATTATTATCATATTAATGGGGTGAGGGGGGGGGACTCAACCCCATGCGCGCGAGCTCCAATCAGCGGCCGAGTTTCACGCAAATAAGTTAATAGTTTCACGCAAACTCGGCCACTGATTGGAGCTCGCGCCTTCGCTTCGCTCACAACGCGTAGCTGTAAACGTACCATTAGAGTTACAGAATAAAACTCGAAGCATTACTCATTATTTTGTTTATATTACGTTACTGTTTACAATACTGTTCCTACAACGTTTGATCTAACTGATGTAGCTTCTTATTTTGGTTGATATGTGAACGATATGTACATACTTGTTGTTCCTATAACACTATCATAACATTAAATTATCACTAACCTATCATTATTATATTTTCTAGTTTAAAGAAGGAAGGAGAAGTAGAAAGTGGTAAATATCAGCCTCGAGGTACTTTCTGGGGGGGGGGGGGGGTTAAATCACCTACCCCCCCCCCACAGTTACGTCACTGAGGGTAGTAGGTGTAGGGATAGCTAAGAATAAATGTCAGATGTTTTGTGTGAGCGAGGAAAACCTAAAAAATAAATATATATACAAAACTGTCACGATTACCCATAATTACCGAGGATTACCGCGATGGGCGGAATCGAACCGGCAACCTCCCGAACGAGAGTCAGTCTCGTGTGTTATCGCTGAGCCATGCATCTCTCTCGTTTACAGGTAACGTCTACGAGACTCTTCACGTTAAATACGAGAAAGAAGAGCGGAATGGAACGATGTATTTAAAGCCTGTCAATCTGGTCACAAAGATATGGGTGAAATACATCCACTATGACATCAAGAACCTCTTTGGCAACGAGGCTCTCAGTAAGTAGTCAAAATTATTAGCTTGGTACTTAAAAAAAGTAACTCAAAGTAGTAGACACACTTACGGCAGCATTAGTTGTTATTGAATAAAATGTGTTTTACTAATTAAATTACCTACACTAGTGCGTTCTGTTAGAACACAATAGCACCAGAATATTGCGTTTCCGGCTACCAGCATGAAATTTGGTACACATGCTCATAAATATATAAGGTTTAAAAAACCGTCGGGACCCAAGCTGTATCCGGATTATTTCACCCGCCATCTTGGAAAATGTCACCCGAATCCCAGTTTTGCTCTACTAACTCGGAAACGGTAAAAGATATCAAAAATATTTCAACTACAAAAGGATAACCAGTTATATATGGAACATGTTTTGTCTGAAACATTTTTTTATAGGATCAAAACCAAAGCGGCCATCTTGGAGTAAATGATGGCACTGTTTATTGTTTTCCCAAAAAAAGGGGCAACAGCTACATTTCGGATAACCAATGCCTACCACAAGTACTATTATGAACTTCTATATGTTCTACCAATTTTTGGAAAGTGGAACACAGATCCGCCATCTTGAAAAATGGCGGCCGAATCCCAGTTTTCCTCTATTCAGTCATAAACGGTAAGAGTTATCAAAAATGTTTAATTTACAAAAGTATCACCAGTTACATTAGGCACATTTTTTGTTTCAAACATTTTTTTGTAGGATCAAAACCAAAGCGGCCATCTTGGAGTAAATGACGGTAGGCCTATTGTTTTTGGTTTTCCCAAAAATGTTGCAACAGTGTTAATTTTCTGATAACCAATACCTATGGCATGTATTATTATGAACTTATATACGTTCTACCAACTTTTTGAGAGTGCAACACAGAGCCGCCATTTTGGAAAATGGCGGCTGAAACCCAGATTGACTCTTATAACTCGGAAACAGTAAAAGATATAAAACAAGTGGTAGTAACAAACGTGTAAAGCGTAACAAGACGAACATTTTTTGTTTCCAACAACTAGCGATAAGCTATCGGTTAAAAGGGTTTACAGCTTTACAAGCTTCAGAAACAGAATAAGCAGGACATCTCTGTAGAGAGCAATGAATGAAGCGTCTAAAGACTTCTGAGCGAGAAAAGGCGAGCACTGAAAGGCCACCGAAAATCTAATGTAATCACCTGTTTGCTATCTGAATGTCAAAGTAGTGAAGATGACGACGACTATGTTACATGTTGTTAAGCTGTTGTAATAGATGGTGCTGCCTTAGTTCATTCTTTGAATGCAAAAACATCAAAGACATTATGATTACTGCACGAAGGTGTTTTTACCTGCGATTAATCGTCTCTTGAACTTTCAGAGAGTAGACGTAGTGTTTGATAGGTACTTGCCAGGTAGCCTTAACCCTGCATTACTCGCGTGGGGTATATATTACCCCAGTGCTGCAAACTCTAATGGTTCTCAGTAATATTCAAACTTACCGCTCTCTCCTTCTATGTATTCTCAAGTTAGTCTATCTTTTATGTTTTTCTACAACAAAATGTTAAGCAGGGTTTTTAGTTTTAATAGATTACATGATTGAAAATGGTTGGGGTTTCCATGATCCCACGCGATGACTGGCGCTAGTTTCAGACCGCTTCAGACGGTTGGCGGGAATGAGTGTAAGCAGGTGTAAGCTTGTTGTTTCTCCAGTAAAAAGCGTTTTGAATGCTGTTTGGTATGTAATCTCCATCATATCCTTATATTTGAGTTATATAAATCCTCCTTTTACCTTTGACCTTATAACAATAAATTTGTATTTAGTTATGCACTCACAATTAGTAATTATCTAATGCTTAAATTTCTAGGTTGTGTTTGCATTAGGCATAAACCGAAGTAAGTTAACAAAACAAAATGAAAAAATTTGGGCCAAAAATGTTCCTACTATAGAAATTCGGCAATTAAATGCATGACTGTAATTTCAAAGTTAAATAGGTAATGTTTACAAAAAATAAAAATTTCAGCCGTTTAGACTCCTTAATTGATGTTGTTATCTGAAAGCAGTAGTAAAATACATTCCAAGTAACTAAAATATGTGAACTCTACGTCCAAACTCCATCACAACTCCAAACTACAGGTAATTCAATTTGGGGTTATATATACCCCACGCGAGTACTGGCGTTAAAAAAAACCACGCGAGTAATGGAGGGTTAAAGCTGACACACGAATGAAACGAGGTTCTGGAAAAGAGATTGTTGTCAGACCAACAACACCCTTGCCTAAAGTATTTAGTAAGTTCTTGCTGGTTGATGGCAATAAAAAACAACTATTCCACCTTTTAGCATCTTACATCTCTTCACTTGAAACCAATGGCAAGATAGTGGTTTGTACTGACGAAGATTCAGTAATATTTGCAGGTCCTTTAAGCAGCAGTGACGATCTTGCCCCATGTTCACATGAAGAAGGCTTCGGATTCTTACTCTTCCATCCACCCTTATCATGTCTGCAGCTGTATTCGTTCGTGCCAACTCCGACCTATTCCCACTCAGTACTTCATGCCATTCCCACGAAACTAGATCTAGATCTAATATCTTTTACAAGCCCTTTAACCTTCATTCATTCAAACATAGCCCCCAATACCAATGCATGAAAATATACAATCATCTGCCGCCATCAACAAAACAAGCAGCATCATTACCTTCCTTC
Organism: Isoperla grammatica; assembly: GCA_945910005.1. Lineage (NCBI taxonomy): Eukaryota > Metazoa > Arthropoda > Insecta > Plecoptera > Perlodidae > Isoperla > Isoperla grammatica. Next base: position 25,330,671 of record OX246748.1, read on the forward strand.
AAATACAAACTTAAATCTTTCCTATTAACTAATACATTTTATAATCTGGATGAATTCTTTGCTTTCTCCACTGCCCAACCCATGGATTAATATGATGTTGCTTACTATAAATGCTAATTTTAGCTTTCTTAAATACCTATTTTATTATTTTATGTCTGGTTTGTTGTATACCATTAATTTTAAGATACTTATTGACGATGTCCATACATGTATTATGTATATGTCTGCGGACGAAATAAATTGAAATTGAAATTGAAATTGAAGCGGACACCAGACTAATGTTCACGTGAAAAGTGCATTTCTCTCGGGCCACAAAAACATTTTGATAAGCACTGTGGACTCGGGTGGTTTTGCTATTGCTGCTGCTGCCTTCCATGAATTGAAGAAACTTGGTATGCATGATCTTTAGATTGAGTATGGTGTTGGAAAGATCAGAAAGCACTTGTCACTTTCACGGTTCCTGGAACCCATATTTCCAAACATGTGCGAGGCAATGCCTTTCTTTCATGCATATACTGGCTGTGATAAAGTATCCGCATTTCACGGTGTTGGCAAAAAAAAAGCGTGGAATGTCTAGAAGACGATGCAAGAACCCATGACAGGTATATTCATTCGATTGTCAACATCAAACACAAATAAGAGGATTTTGAGAAACTGCAGCTCTTCACTGTACTTATGTATGATATGACAAGCCAAACGGAAACAGTGAATGAGTGCTGACGAATTCTCTATACTCAAAAAAATCGAGCTGTGGAAAGTATACCCAACCGAAGAAGCATTGCGCCAACACCTGAAGCGCGAGCAATGCTTCAGTCGCGTATTTGGAGACTGTGCTTGCAGCTTCTACCCGACATACCTCATGCAACCAGACCAGCTGGGGATGGAAGTAATCACATTCTGTTGGGGATGAAAACGCAATTGAACCACTTTGGAGGGTTTTGTCACAAGCTTCTGACGAATGCTCCGAATTCATTAGTTGTCGTTGCAAAACGATGTGTGTTAGAAACTGCAAGTGCTAGCGTTTCAATTTGAAGTGCACTGCTTTGTGTACGAGTGATGGACAGTGCTCCCATTAAACTCTTCTTAAGACATGGTTCCTTTTCACCCTTGCGAAGATGAGGCGGGTTTAGGGGATAAAGCTGTATACCCTTTTAACCGACATCTTATCACTAGCTGTTCGAAACTGAAAAATGTTCATCTTGTTACACTTAACTATTTTGTTGCTTCCACATGTTTTGTATCTGTTACTGTTTCCGAGTTATAAGAGTCAATCTGGGTTTCAGCCACCATTTTCCAAAATGGCGGCTCTGTGTTCCACTCTCAAAAAGTTGGTAGAACGTATATAAGTTCATAATAATACATGCCGTAGGTATTGGTTATCAGAAAATTAACACTGTTGCAACATTTTTGGGAAAACCAAAAACAGTAGGCCTACCGTAATTTACTCCAAGATGGCCGCTTTGGTTTTGATCTACTAAACAAATGTTTGAAACAAAACATGTTCCAAATGTAACTGGTAATACTTTTGTAATTTAAACATTTTTGATAACTCTTACCGTTTATGAGTTAATAGAGGAAAACTGGGATTCGGCCGCCATTTTCCAAGATGGCGGATGTGTTTTCCACTTTCCAAAAATTGGTAGAATATATAGAAGTTCAAAATAGTACTTGTGGTAGGCATTGGTTATCGGAAATGTAGCTGTTGCCCCTTTTTTGGGGAAAACGAAAAACAGTGCCATAATATACTCCAAGATGGCCGCTTTGGTTTTGATCCTATAAAAAAATGTTTCATACAAAACATGTTCCTTATGTAACTAGTAATACGTTTGTAACTTAAATATTTTTGATATCTTTAACCGTTTCCGAGTTGATAGAGACAAACTGGGATTCGGCAGACATTTTCCAAGATGGCGGCCGAAATAATCCGGATACAGCTTGGGTCCCGACGGTTTTTTGAACCTTATATATTTGTTAACATGTGTACCAAATTTCATGCTGGTAGCCGGAAACGCAATATTCTGGTGCTAACAGAACGCACTACACGTGGTCTGTCCTTTCTTGAAACTTTATGTTAGTAGTTAAATCTTAGTCTTTAGTCTAGTTAGTTTAGTTTAGTTATGTCCACTCTTGTTCATGGCTAGACTATACAGAGGGCTATTTGTGCGGCCTACGGCTACCTCCCGCTCTCGGGCGGGTAAAATACAATAAATACAATATGATACCACTTAAGTACCTTAGTTTGTATTCCTGCCCAGGGACTGCTACCTTATCGCGGTGGGCAGGTTTGCATGCTTTGCTGATCCCGAGATCTATGCCGGCGGAAGCGTATGCTTCTGGTAGGGCCACCCTATAGCCGGACAGGTCGAGGAGGAGGAGAAGTCAAACGAAATGCAGTCCACGTCCTCCCCACCCCCTTTTCCTCCCCCTTCCCCTCTCCCCTCGCCCTCCTACTTGCCCCTTTCCCCCAACACCCCACTATTGCATGTTCATATTTCAACCACTCATCGTCTCGATTAGCCAAGTTGCAAAAATATGAGACGATAAGCACAAAATCAATCTCTGTTAGTTTTTATTAGGAGTACTCAGTAGTATTTAGTACTTAAGTTCATATCATTGCTCTCGTTACAGGTGACATCATGAACTCGTTTCTGAACGTAAATTCCTTGGACGTATACCAAGAAGTGAAACCATTCATTGAGGAGATCACCGGAAACATCATGTTGTCCATTATGACGTCATCGTTTGCTAATATACCCACGAATGAAATGTTCAAAGATGTTGATTAGTCTTGTATCTCTAACTTTCTAATATTGAGCAAAACAAAAGAAGTATTATGAACGCGGTATCCAGGAATCGATGAAAGCATATTTGAAAAGAAGATGCGGATATACCTACAACATACTGATAAATGGAGTAATACTTCACTGGTATGTACTGTACATTGCACTAGGAAAACGCTCTGTTTGACGCGTTGATAAGCGAGCGCGTCCATATCTACGAACTTTCTGGCGAAAAGTTTTCAATGCTAATACGAACAACAATTAACAACAATTCACGAATGTGCATTGCAAACATTTTTCTTATTTCCATGGCTATTATACTTCCCGACATTGTTGGATACAGTGCAATGTGCGTTGCTAAGAATTTTCGTGGTCATGTTTTCAACACGGTCCGCCACCGTTACTAACACTTATTGACAGCAATAGAAATGTAATTTCTGCCTCTAATACGTATTTGATCGCGTTTACATTAGTATATTCGTGACCGGACAAAAATTTACTATGAGATAACCACCTCACATTTTGCCGTTACTGCGTTTTAGAAAAATATTTTCGAGTAACTTTCGTGTAACTTTGCAAATATTTATCAGATCGCCATTACATTAACATATTCGTGACCGGAAAAATCTGTAGAAAAATCTGGCTATCTCACATTTTGCCGCCATTTTGTTTCAGAAAAATATTTTGCAGTAACTATGGTGTAACTTTGTAACTTTTCGAACGATTTTGCCTCAAAACTATACACCTTCAATCCACATCGAGGCTTGTGGATGGTCCAAATTTCAAGTTGATCTGACTTTCCGTTCGACCGCTATCGACGGACATAAAAACAAAAAAAAAAAAGAACAAACAAAAAAACAGAACGAAGTGCCATAAGAGTCAAGTGGAAACGCTCGCTTCGCTCGCTTAATTACCTATTGCTTTGTTTGTATGTTTATATTTGTATTGTTATTGGCAAATATTTATTATGTTCTTTATTTATTAATTAATCAACTTTTACAGACACACAGTACCCTATACCTCTGTATAAAATATAATTTGATTGTTGTAATTGTTATTCTTAGTATTTATCAAGAAGTATTTATAGTATTATTTAATAAAAGTGTTTTAATTTAAAAGTTGTGCTAATGAAACATTTTATTTCAACTGTTGATATTCCTTTTTCTCTCTGTGAACGTTTGTGTCACACACGGTCCTCTAAATCCTCCAAGAAGACTCGAGGTTTACCGAAACTCCAAAAAAGTTGACATTCTGTTGCTGACGAAATAGCTTAGTCTATGATGTTACATGTTGTTAAGCTGTTGTAATAGATGGTGCTGCCTTAGTTCATTCTTTGAATGCAAAAACATCAAAGACATTATGATTACTGCACGAAGGTGTTTTTACCTGCGATTAATCGTCTCTTGAACTTTCAGAGAGTAGACGTAGTGTTTGATAGGTACTTGCCAGGTAGCCTTAAAGCTGACACACGAATGAAACGAGGTTCTGGAAAAGAGATTGTTGTCAGACCAACAACACCCTTGCCTAAAGTATTTAGTAAGTTCTTGCTGGTTGATGGCAATAAAAAACAACTATTCCACCTTTTAGCATCTTACATCTCTTCACTTGAAACCAATGGCAAGATAGTGGTTTGTACTGACGAAGATTCAGTAATATTTGCAGGTCCTTTAAGCAGCAGTGACGATCTTGCCCCATGTTCACATGAAGAAGGCTTCGGATTCTTACTCTTCCATCCACCCTTATCATGTCTGCAGCTGTATTCGTTCGTGCCAACTCCGACCTATTCCCACTCAGTACTTCATGCCATTCCCACGAAACTAGATCTAGATCTAATATCTTTTACAAGCCCTTTAACCTTCATTCATTCAAACATAGCCCCCAATACCAATGCATGAAAATATACAATCATCTGCCGCCATCAACAAAACAAGCAGCATCATTACCTTCCTTCAAATACAAACTTAAATCTTTCCTATTAACTAATACATTTTATAATCTGGATGAATTCTTTGCTTTCTCCACTGCCCAACCCATGGATTAATATGATGTTGCTTACTATAAATGCTAATTTTAGCTTTCTTAAATACCTATTTTATTATTTTATGTCTGGTTTGTTGTATACCATTAATTTTAAGATACTTATTGACGATGTCCATACATGTATTATGTATATGTCTGCGGACGAAATAAATTGAAATTGAAATTGAAATTGAAGCGGACACCAGACTAATGTTCACGTGAAAAGTGCATTTCTCTCGGGCCACAAAAACATTTTGATAAGCACTGTGGACTCGGGTGGTTTTGCTATTGCTGCTGCTGCCTTCCATGAATTGAAGAAACTTGGTATGCATGATCTTTAGATTGAGTATGGTGTTGGAAAGATCAGAAAGCACTTGTCACTTTCACGGTTCCTGGAACCCATATTTCCAAACATGTGCGAGGCAATGCCTTTCTTTCATGCATATACTGGCTGTGATAAAGTATCCGCATTTCACGGTGTTGGCAAAAAAAAAGCGTGGAATGTCTAGAAGACGATGCAAGAACCCATGACAGGTATATTCATTCGATTGTCAACATCAAACACAATAAAGAGGATTTTGAGAAACTGCAGCTCTTCACTGTACTTATGTATGATATGACAAGCCAAACGGAAACAGTGAATGAGTGCTGACGAATTCTCTATACTCAAAAAAATCGAGCTGTGGAAAGTATACCCAACCGAAGAAGCATTGCGCCAACACCTGAAGCGCGAGCAATGCTTCAGTCGCGTATTTGGAGACTGTGCTTGCAGCTTCTACCCGACATACCTCATGCAACCAGACCAGCTGGGGATGGAAGTAATCACATTCTGTTGGGGATGAAAACGCAATTGAACCACTTTGGAGGGTTTTGTCACAAGCTTCTGACGAATGCTCCGAATTCATTAGTTGTCGTTGCAAAACGATGTGTGTTAGAAACTGCAAGTGCTAGCGTTTCAATTTGAAGTGCACTGCTTTGTGTACGAGTGATGGACAGTGCTCCCATTAAACTCTTCTTAAGACATGGTTCCTTTTCACCCTTGCGAAGATGAGGCGGGTTTAGGGGATAAAGCTGTATACCCTTTTAACCGACATCTTATCACTAGCTGTTCGAAACTGAAAAATGTTCATCTTGTTACACTTAACTATTTTGTTGCTTCCACATGTTTTGTATCTGTTACTGTTTCCGAGTTATAAGAGTCAATCTGGGTTTCAGCCACCATTTTCCAAAATGGCGGCTCTGTGTTCCACTCTCAAAAAGTTGGTAGAACGTATATAAGTTCATAATAATACATGCCGTAGGTATTGGTTATCAGAAAATTAACACTGTTGCAACATTTTTGGGAAAACCAAAAACAGTAGGCCTACCGTAATTTACTCCAAGATGGCCGCTTTGGTTTTGATCTACTAAACAAATGTTTGAAACAAAACATGTTCCAAATGTAACTGGTAATACTTTTGTAATTTAAACATTTTTGATAACTCTTACCGTTTATGAGTTAATAGAGGAAAACTGGGATTCGGCCGCCATTTTCCAAGATGGCGGATGTGTTTTCCACTTTCCAAAAATTGGTAGAATATATAGAAGTTCAAAATAGTACTTGTGGTAGGCATTGGTTATCGGAAATGTAGCTGTTGCCCCTTTTTTGGGGAAAACGAAAAACAGTGCCATAATATACTCCAAGATGGCCGCTTTGGTTTTGATCCTATAAAAAAATGTTTCATACAAAACATGTTCCTTATGTAACTAGTAATACGTTTGTAACTTAAATATTTTTGATATCTTTAACCGTTTCCGAGTTGATAGAGACAAACTGGGATTCGGCAGACATTTTCCAAGATGGCGGCCGAAATAATCCGGATACAGCTTGGGTCCCGACGGTTTTTTGAACCTTATATATTTGTTAACATGTGTACCAAATTTCATGCTGGTAGCCGGAAACGCAATATTCTGGTGCTAACAGAACGCACTACACGTGGTCTGTCCTTTCTTGAAACTTTATGTTAGTAGTTAAATCTTAGTCTTTAGTCTAGTTAGTTTAGTTTAGTTATGTCCACTCTTGTTCATGGCTAGACTATACAGAGGGCTATTTGTGCGGCCTACGGCTACCTCCCGCTCTCGGGCGGGTAAAATACAATAAATACAATATGATACCACTTAAGTACCTTAGTTTGTATTCCTGCCCAGGGACTGCTACCTTATCGCGGTGGGCAGGTTTGCATGCTTTGCTGATCCCGAGATCTATGCCGGCGGAAGCGTATGCTTCTGGTAGGGCCACCCTATAGCCGGACAGGTCGAGGAGGAGGAGAAGTCAAACGAAATGCAGTCCACGTCCTCCCCACCCCCTTTTCCTCCCCCTTCCCCTCTCCCCTCGCCCTCCTACTTGCCCCTTTCCCCCAACACCCCACTATTGCATGTTCATATTTCAACCACTCATCGTCTCGATTAGCCAAGTTGCAAAAATATGAGACGATAAGCACAAAATCAATCTCTGTTAGTTTTTATTAGGAGTACTCAGTAGTATTTAGTACTTAAGTTCATATCATTGCTCTCGTTACAGGTGACATCATGAACTCGTTTCTGAACGTAAATTCCTTGGACGTATACCAAGAAGTGAAACCATTCATTGAGGAGATCACCGGAAACATCATGTTGTCCATTATGACGTCATCGTTTGCTAATATACCCACGAATGAAATGTTCAAAGATGTTGATTAGTCTTGTATCTCTAACTTTCTAATATTGAGCAAAACAAAAGAAGTATTATGAACGCGGTATCCAGGAATCGATGAAAGCATATTTGAAAAGAAGATGCGGATATACCTACAACATACTGATAAATGGAGTAATACTTCACTGGTATGTACTGTACATTGCACTAGGAAAACGCTCTGTTTGACGCGTTGATAAGCGAGCGCGTCCATATCTACGAACTTTCTGGCGAAAAGTTTTCAATGCTAATACGAACAACAATTAACAACAATTCACGAATGTGCATTGCAAACATTTTTCTTATTTCCATGGCTATTATACTTCCCGACATTGTTGGATACAGTGCAATGTGCGTTGCTAAGAATTTTCGTGGTCATGTTTTCAACACGGTCCGCCACCGTTACTAACACTTATTGACAGCAATAGAAATGTAATTTCTGCCTCTAATACGTATTTGATCGCGTTTACATTAGTATATTCGTGACCGGACAAAAATTTACTATGAGATAGCCACCTCACATTTTGCCGTTACTGCGTTTTAGAAAAATATTTTCGAGTAACTTTCGTGTAACTTTGCAAATATTTATCAGATCGCCATTACATTAACATATTCGTGACCGGAAAAATCTGTAGAAAAATCTGGCTATCTCACATTTTGCCGCCATTTTGTTTCAGAAAAATATTTTGCAGTAACTATGGTGTAACTTTGTAACTTTTCGAACGATTTTGCCTCAAAACTATACACCTTCAATCCACATCGAGGCTTGTGGATGGTCCAAATTTCAAGTTGATCTGACTTTCCGTTCGACCGCTATCGACGGACATAAAAACAAAAAAAAAAAAAAACAAACAAAAAAACAGAACGAAGTGCCATAAGAGTCAAGTGGAAACGCTCGCTTCGCTCGCTTAATTACCTATTGCTTTGTTTGTATGTTTATATTTGTATTGTTATTGGCAAATATTTATTATGTTCTTTATTTATTAATTAATCAACTTTTACAGACACACAGTACCCTATACCTCTGTATAAAATATAATTTGATTGTTGTAATTGTTATTCTTAGTATTTATCAAGAAGTATTTATAGTATTATTTAATAAAAGTGTTTTAATTTAAAAGTTGTGCTAATGAAACATTTTATTTCAACTGTTGATATTCCTTTTTCTCTCTGTGAACGTTTGTGTCACACACGGTCCTCTAAATCCTCCAAGAAGACTCGAGGTTTACCGAAACTCCAAAAAAGTTGACATTCTGTTGCTGACGAAATAGCTTAGTCTATGATGTTACATGTTGTTAAGCTGTTGTAATAGATGGTGCTGCCTTAGTTCATTCTTTGAATGCAAAAACATCAAAGACATTATGATTACTGCACGAAGGTGTTTTTACCTGCGATTAATCGTCTCTTGAACTTTCAGAGAGTAGACGTAGTGTTTGATAGGTACTTGCCAGGTAGCCTTAAAGCTGACACACGAATGAAACGAGGTTCTGGAAAAGAGATTGTTGTCAGACCAACAACACCCTTGCCTAAAGTATTTAGTAAGTTCTTGCTGGTTGATGGCAATAAAAAACAACTATTCCACCTTTTAGCATCTTACATCTCTTCACTTGAAACCAATGGCAAGATAGTGGTTTGTACTGACGAAGATTCAGTAATATTTGCAGGTCCTTTAAGCAGCAGTGACGATCTTGCCCCATGTTCACATGAAGAAGGCTTCGGATTCTTACTCTTCCATCCACCCTTATCATGTCTGCAGCTGTATTCGTTCGTGCCAACTCCGACCTATTCCCACTCAGTACTTCATGCCATTCCCACGAAACTAGATCTAGATCTAATATCTTTTACAAGCCCTTTAACCTTCATTCATTCAAACATAGCCCCCAATACCAATGCATGAAAATATACAATCATCTGCCGCCATCAACAAAACAAGCAGCATCATTACCTTCCTTCAAATACAAACTTAAATCTTTCCTATTAACTAATACATTTTATAATCTGGATGAATTCTTTGCTTTCTCCACTGCCCAACCCATGGATTAATATGATGTTGCTTACTATAAATGCTAATTTTAGCTTTCTTAAATACCTATTTTATTATTTTATGTCTGGTTTGTTGTATACCATTAATTTTAAGATACTTATTGACGATGTCCATACATGTATTATGTATATGTCTGCGGACGAAATAAATTGAAATTGAAATTGAAATTGAAGCGGACACCAGACTAATGTTCACGTGAAAAGTGCATTTCTCTCGGGCCACAAAAACATTTTGATAAGCACTGTGGACTCGGGTGGTTTTGCTATTGCTGCTGCTGCCTTCCATGAATTGAAGAAACTTGGTATGCATGATCTTTAGATTGAGTATGGTGTTGGAAAGATCAGAAAGCACTTGTCACTTTCACGGTTCCTGGAACCCATATTTCCAAACATGTGCGAGGCAATGCCTTTCTTTCATGCATATACTGGCTGTGATAAAGTATCCGCATTTCACGGTGTTGGCAAAAAAAAAGCGTGGAATGTCTAGAAGACGATGCAAGAACCCATGACAGGTATATTCATTCGATTGTCAACATCAAACACAATAAAGAGGATTTTGAGAAACTGCAGCTCTTCACTGTACTTATGTATGATATGACAAGCCAAACGGAAACAGTGAATGAGTGCTGACGAATTCTCTATACTCAAAAAAATCGAGCTGTGGAAAGTATACCCAACCGAAGAAGCATTGCGCCAACACCTGAAGCGCGAGCAATGCTTCAGTCGCGTATTTGGAGACTGTGCTTGCAGCTTCTACCCGACATACCTCATGCAACCAGACCAGCTGGGGATGGAAGTAATCACATTCTGTTGGGGATGAAAACGCAATTGAACCACTTTGGAGGGTTTTGTCACAAGCTTCTGACGAATGCTCCGAATTCATTAGTTGTCGTTGCAAAACGATGTGTGTTAGAAACTGCAAGTGCTAGCGTTTCAATTTGAAGTGCACTGCTTTGTGTACGAGTGATGGACAGTGCTCCCATTAAACTCTTCTTAAGACATGGTTCCTTTTCACCCTTGCGAAGATGAGGCGGGTTTAGGGGATAAAGCTGTATACCCTTTTAACCGACATCTTATCACTAGCTGTTCGAAACTGAAAAATGTTCATCTTGTTACACTTAACTATTTTGTTGCTTCCACATGTTTTGTATCTGTTACTGTTTCCGAGTTATAAGAGTCAATCTGGGTTTCAGCCACCATTTTCCAAAATGGCGGCTCTGTGTTCCACTCTCAAAAAGTTGGTAGAACGTATATAAGTTCATAATAATACATGCCATAGGTATTGGTTATCAGAAAATTAACACTGTTGCAACATTTTTGGGAAAACCAAAAACAGTAGGCCTACCGTAATTTACTCCAAGATGGCCGCTTTGGTTTTGATCTACTAAACAAATGTTTGAACCAAACATGTTCCAAATGTAACTGGTAATACTTTTGTAATTTAAACATTTTTGATAACTCTTACCGTTTATGAGTTAATAGAGGAAAACTGGGATTCGGCCGCCATTTTCCAAGATGGCGGATGTGTTTTCCACTTTCCAAAAATTGGTAGAATATATAGAAGTTCAAAATAGTACTTGTGGTAGGCATTGGTTATCGGAAATGTAGCTGTTGCCCCTTTTTTGGGGAAAACGAAAAACAGTGCCATAATATACTCCAAGATGGCCGCTTTGGTTTTGATCCTATAAAAAAATGTTTCATACAAAACATGTTCCTTATGTAACTAGTAATACGTTTGTAACTTAAATATTTTTGATATCTTTAACCGTTTCCGAGTTGATAGAGACAAACTGGGATTCGGCAGACATTTTCCAAGATGGCGGCCGAAATAATCCGGATACAGCTTGGGTCCCGACGGTTTTTTGAACCTTATATATTTGTTAACATGTGTACCAAATTTCATGCTGGTAGCCGGAAACGCAATATTCTGGTGCTAACAGAACGCACTACACGTGGTCTGTCCTTTCTTGAAACTTTATGTTAGTAGTTAAATCTTAGTCTTTAGTCTAGTTAGTTTAGTTTAGTTATGTCCACTCTTGTTCATGGCTAGACTATACAGAGGGCTATTTGTGCGGCCTACGGCTACCTCCCGCTCTCGGGCGGGTAAAATACAATAAATACAATATGATACCACTTAAGTACCTTAGTTTGTATTCCTGCCCAGGGACTGCTACCTTATCGCGGTGGGCAGGTTTGCATGCTTTGCTGATCCCGAGATCTATGCCGGCGGAAGCGTATGCTTCTGGTAGGGCCACCCTATAGCCGGACAGGTCGAGGAGGAGGAGAAGTCAAACGAAATGCAGTCCACGTCCTCCCCACCCCCTTTTCCTCCCCCTTCCCCTCTCCCCTCGCCCTCCTACTTGCCCCTTTCCCCCAACACCCCACTATTGCATGTTCATATTTCAACCACTCATCGTCTCGATTAGCCAAGTTGCAAAAATATGAGACGATAAGCACAAAATCAATCTCTGTTAGTTTTTATTAGGAGTACTCAGTAGTATTTAGTACTTAAGTTCATATCATTGCTCTCGTTACAGGTGACATCATGAACTCGTTTCTGAACGTAAATTCCTTGGACGTATACCAAGAAGTGAAACCATTCATTGAGGAGATCACCGGAAACATCATGTTGTCCATTATGACGTCATCGTTTGCTAATATACCCACGAATGAAATGTTCAAAGATGTTGATTAGTCTTGTATCTCTAACTTTCTAATATTGAGCAAAACAAAAGAAGTATTATGAACGCGGTATCCAGGAATCGATGAAAGCATATTTGAAAAGAAGATGCGGATATACCTACAACATACTGATAAATGGAGTAATACTTCACTGGTATGTACTGTACATTGCACTAGGAAAACGCTCTGTTTGACGCGTTGATAAGCGAGCGCGTCCATATCTACGAACTTTCTGGCGAAAAGTTTTCAATGCTAATACGAACAACAATTAACAACAATTCACGAATGTGCATTGCAAACATTTTTCTTATTTCCATGGCTATTATACTTCCCGACATTGTTGGATACAGTGCAATGTGCGTTGCTAAGAATTTTCGTGGTCATGTTTTCAACACGGTCCGCCACCGTTACTAACACTTATTGACAGCAATAGAAATGTAATTTCTGCCTCTAATACGTATTTGATCGCGTTTACATTAGTATATTCGTGACCGGACAAAAATTTACTATGAGATAGCCACCTCACATTTTGCCGTTACTGCGTTTTAGAAAAATATTTTCGAGTAACTTTCGTGTAACTTTGCAAATATTTATCAGATCGCCATTACATTAACATATTCGTGACCGGAAAAATCTGTAGAAAAATCTGGCTATCTCACATTTTGCCGCCATTTTGTTTCAGAAAAATATTTTGCAGTAACTATGGTGTAACTTTGTAACTTTTCGAACGATTTTGCCTCAAAACTATACACCTTCAATCCACATCGAGGCTTGTGGATGGTCCAAATTTCAAGTTGATCTGACTTTCCGTTCGACCGCTATCGACGGACATAAAAACAAAAAAAAAAAAAAACAAACAAAAAAACAGAACGAAGTGCCATAAGAGTCAAGTGGAAACGCTCGCTTCGCTCGCTTAATTACCTATTGCTTTGTTTGTATGTTTATATTTGTATTGTTATTGGCAAATATTTATTATGTTCTTTATTTATTAATTAATCAACTTTTACAGACACACAGTACCCTATACCTCTGTATAAAATATAATTTGATTGTTGTAATTGTTATTCTTAGTATTTATCAAGAAGTATTTATAGTATTATTTAATAAAAGTGTTTTAATTTAAAAGTTGTGCTAATGAAACATTTTATTTCAACTGTTGATATTCCTTTTTCTCTCTGTGAACGTTTGTGTCACACACGGTCCTCTAAATCCTCCAAGAAGACTCGAGGTTTACCGAAACTCCAAAAAAGTTGACATTCTGTTGCTGACGAAATAGCTTAGTCCAACAGTACCAACTTCATTTTCTACTTCTAAAATTCCTACCATCTACTAAAGCAGGTATATTAGGGATAATTTACGCCCTGGGATTGATACTTGGAAATTCCTAACACAGCTAGCGTGACTAATGAGACGTGTGCACTGTACTAAGCGGAAGACTGGCTTTACGGTGTGTTAAAGAACACCAGTAATCTGTTGATTTCCGTTCAAAAAGCGCGGTTGTCACTGAAGATCTAGAGGGCCGTGATTAGCAAGATTGCTGCGCCACCCATAGAGATACCATACTTGTGTATTCATAGGTTGCACGTACGTCACATCTATGCGCGTGGCGGCCACATTTGTGATCAAACTTTGACGTTGCCATGGAGAAACAATTTAAGCCTGTTGTGGTAAAACAAATTGGTATGTGTGTTAATATTTTATTTGTTTATTACTTATGTTTACTTTTTAAGTTCTAAATTGGGGTTATTTGAATAGTATTTGCCAATGATCTAGGATTGGTTCTCATCAATTGTGTCGCAATCATGGCCTGTGACGTCACGTGGGAACTATGAATAGGTACTATAATAACTCTATGGCGCCACCTAACGTTGTTACTTGAAGCTGTAAGCCTCATTTCAACTTATAACCTTGAGTTGTCGAGAGATCGCAGCACTAGGCAGTGCCAACCTTAGGATTTTATAATATTAATTGCTAAACATTCTCACATTAAACTAAAATTTTCGAGAGAGCTATTTTTTTTACATAAGCAAAGTAAGAAAAAATTAAAAGCTTTCCATGTAGTAACTAAAAACGTTAATGTTGTCTTTAGGCAGTGATATTTTCAAATGTCGCGCTTTACTACTGCCAACTTATTTGTTTTGGGTCTTGTCTGAGGTCAAGTTCACAACATTGACCTTGTCGAAAGCCTTTCTTCTATTTCGAAAAAGTTACATTTTCTACTATTTAATTATATAATTAATTAATCAAGTAATTGTTTAATATTAGAATTGTTGAGCCTTTGTTGCACACAATGGTACAGCTTAGCAGCGCTATCTTCAGGGGCGGCTCGCGCATAAGGGCACACGGGCACGTGCCCCCCCTTTTCTCCCGCCAACAATCACTCACATTAAATTCCGAGTTGTGGACTGATATATTTACATAAAATCGAAGTTTGTATTTTCAAAATGCACATTCAAATAAAAGCGCGCTGAGCGCTTATCCAGGCAGTACCCGAAGTTTGCGACAGAGTGTGATAGTATGCAGAGTGCAGATAGTACGACCTTGCGTGTGGCTGGCTTGCAAAGAGTTAATAACTACCCGGCGCAGGCGCACTTTCATTTTTCCAAGAAAATGTGAGGGAAACCCCCGAAAGTAAATGTTAATGGGAGGCAAGGTAGAGCCTGTGTTTTCCTGGCCCAAGTTGTTAAGACAGTTGGGCTGCTGTTATCATTGAGTAAACTCAATGCTAATACCACGCGATCCGAGTGTGTGTGATTGTGTGCCGATTGTGTGCTGACAGGTGGTTGTCTTTGTGTACGCCTACATACGTGCAGTGAGTGATTTACGTGGATTTGACTTTGTAGTGTGTGAGTGACAGTAGTGTAGCCTCGTCACATAATTATGGACACTGATAATATTCCGTGTTACACCAAAACAAAATGAATGAGGTAAGATACTTAAAAAAAAAAAAAATTGAGTTACGAAGATCTACTATTAGCGAAGAGATTAGGTCCACCAAGACCAGACTTGTGCATTAGTCAGCTATGCCGGGACAAAAATGGAACTCGTATATACTAGAACTTTTAACAAATCAGCATACGAATAACACGAACATGGATTTGCGGCTGTCCTCTATAGCTTATGCATTCTTCTGTTTTACATGTCTTTTGTTTGGCAGGGATTATACATGGGTAGGGATTTGTCACATATAGCCTACATAACCTCACATTAACACAGCTGTTGCTGTTGTGGTTGTTGTATTTATCAACTAGCCTAGTTTTCATAAGTAGGTAGTTTTAGTTCTTAGGTTGGACATACTGTTTAAATATCTAGCTAGCTATGACTCGACGCGGGAGTCGGGTGTCCAATTTCAGACATGGTAGGGTTCTTTACGTGTTATTAAAAGTGTTCAATAAATCTATATTCATCCTGAAGTATTGTGTACTTATTTAAGATAAGACATAACAGGATTGGAGTCAAAGATTTGAAACACTTTGGTGAGAAAACCAAAAAACATGGACGATCCAAAGTCATTAGGACAATGAAATGAGTGTACCGTTCATAGGTATGAATAATATCAGACAACAACTATAGATGTCGGCTATAGAATTTCTGTTCGTAAACACAATGACACAGACGTTAAAATATTAGGTAAGTTTGCATGTGCTGTTATTTTATTAGGCCTATCTTCTGTATCTGTGTGTGTCTAAATGTAACTCTAAAATGAGACTAACTACCCTTTTTAAATGTTAACTGATTTGTGCCCTACAGCTATTTCAAACCCCACGAGCCGCCACTGGATATCTCTTGACTCAACATGCGAAGGCGGGTGTGACGTCTGATATTGTGAATAAGTGAGTGATTTACTTGACTCTTATGGCACTTCGTTCTGTTTTTTTGTTTGTTTGTTTGTTTGTTTGTTTGTTTTTTTGTTTTTGTTTTTTTTTTGTTTTTATGTCCGTCGATAGCGGTCGAACGGAAAGTCCGATCAACTTGAAATTTGGACCATCCACAAGCCTCGATGTGGATTGAAGGTGTATAGTTTTGAGGCAAAATCGTTCGAAAAGTTACAAAGTTACACCTTAGTTACTGCAAAATATTTTTCTGAAACAAAATGGCGGCAAAATGTGAGATAGCCAGATTTTTCTACAGATTTTTCCGGTCACGAATATGTTAATGGAATGGCGATCTGATAAGTATTGGCAAAGTTACACGAAAGTTACTCGAAAATATTTTTCTAAAACGCAGTAACGGCAAAATGTGAGGTGGCTATCTTATAGTAAATTTTTGTCCGGTCACGAATATACTAATGTAACTAATGTAAACGCGATCCAACACATATTAGAGGCAGAAATTACATTTCTATTGCTGTCAATAAGTGTTAGTAACGGTGGCGGACCGTGTTGAAAACATGACCACGAAAATTCTTAGCAACGCACATTGTACTGCATCCAACAATGTCGGGAAGTATAATAGCTATGGAAATTAGAAACATTTTTGCAATGCGCATTCTTGAATTGTTGTTAATTGTTGTTCGTATTAGCATTGAAAACTTTTCGCCAGAAAGTTCGTAGATATTGACGCGCTCGCTTATCAACGCGTCAAACAGAGCGTTTTCCTAGTTTACTTGATGAACTTGAAGTTATTAAGCGAGCGAAGCGAGCGTTTCCACTTGACTCTTATGGCATTTCGTTCTGTTTTTTTTTTTTTTTTTTTTTTTTTTTTTTTTTTATGTCCGTCGATAGCGGTCGAACGGAAAGTCCGATCAACTTGAAATTTGGACCATCCACAAGCCTCGATGTGGATTGAAGGTGTATAGTTTTGAGGCAAAATCGTCCGAAAAGTTACAAAGTTACACCATAGTTACTGCAAAATATTTTTCTGAAACAAAATGGCGGCAAAATGTGAGATAGCCAGATTTTTCTACAGATTTTTTCGGTCACGAATATGTTCACTTCATGGCGATCTGATAAGTATTGGCAAAGTTACACGAAAGTTACTCGAAAATATTGTTCTAAAACGCAGTAACGGCAAAATGTGAGGTGGCTATCTTATAGTAAATTTTTGTCCGGTCACGAATATACTAATGTAAACGCGATCCAATACGTATTAGAGGCAGAAATTACATTTCTATTGCTGTCAATAAGTGTTAGTAACGGTGGCGGACCGTGTTGAAAACATGACCAAGAAAATTCTTAGCAACGCACATTGCACTGCGTACAACAATGTCGGAAAGTATAATAGCCAAGGAAATAAGAACAATTTTGTGCAATGCGCATTCTTGAATTGTTGTTCGTATTAGCATTGAAAACTTTTCGCCAGAAAGTTCGTAGATATTGACGCGCTCGCTTATCAACGCGTCAAACAGAGCGTTTTCCTAGTTTATATATTGAAGTGGTTGATTCATAATTAAGCGAGCGAAGCGAGCGTTTCCACGAGACTCTTATGGCACTTCGTTCTGTTTTTTTGTTTTTTTTTGTTTGTTTGTTTGTTTTTTGTTTGTTTTTATGTCCGTCGATAGCGGTCGAATAGAAAGTCCGATCAACTTGAAATTTGAACCATCCACAAGCCTCGATGTGGATTGAAGGTGTATAGTTTTGAGGCATAATCGTTCGAAAAGTTACAAAGTTACACCATAGTTACTGCAAAATATTTTTCTGAAACAAAATGGCGGCAAAATGTGAGATAGCCATATTTTTTTAAAGCTTTTTCCGATCACGAATATGTTCATGTTATGGCGATCTGATAAATATTGGCAAAGTTACACAAAAGTTACTCGAAAATATATTTCTGAAACACGTAGTAACAGCAAAATGTGAGGTGGCTATCTTGTAGTAAATTTTTGTCCGGTCACGAATATTTTAATGTAAACGCTATTTGATACATATTAGAGGCATAAATTACATTTCTATTGCTGTCAATAACTGTTAGTAACGGTGGCGGACCGCGGCGAAAACATGACAGCGAAATTTCGTAGCAACGCACATTGCACTGCATCCAACAATGTCGGGAAGTATAATAGCTATGGAAATTAGAAACATTTTTGCAATGCGCATTCTTGAATTGTTGTTAATTGTTGTTTGTATTAGAATTGAAATCTTTTCGCCAGAAAGTTCGTAGATATTGACGCCCTCGCTTATCAACGCGTCAAACAGAGCGTTTTCCTAGTATTATATTATGTTTAAAATTAGATTCAGGAATACCTTGTAAATATAAAAAAGTAAACACATTCGAAAGTAAATAAATAATAATGAATATGCTAAAGCTAAATTCACGTGTATTATTAATGTATACATAATTCTTACATTGTTTCCCCCCCCCCCCCCCCCCCACACAAAAAAAATAAGTAGTTTTGCAATGTACAAATGTGAAACATGAACTATATTGTTACCTCAGCTCGTACTTTTGAAATCATTTAACAGACTGGTTACCGAAGGCATCAAGAGCTTTTTTAACTAAGGTTGGAATTCATAGTCGGCCCCTACACCTAGGGGCACCCATTGTTGCTATGGATTTGTTTTGTTTATGGGAAATAACATGCAAACAATTGTTACCTTGGTAACAATGGGCGCCCCTAGGTGTAGGGGCCGACTATGAATTCCAACCTAAGTGTAAGTCCAACAGTGTTTCATTTTTTTTATTTTTAGGTTGAATTATTAGTGCCTGATGTGATGTTAAATTTTAAGTTATACTTGCAAGAGCAAAATTGAAAAATGGGCTTAAATGTAGAAATTAAATTAATTTCAGGGATCGTTCTGCCGTCTTCAGTCGGACATATTTTGATCAAAGAAAGAATACCAATAGTAAATCATATAATCGCAAAAGGTACAAGTAGAGGTCAGAGTATGATTTTAATACCTGCAACATGATAAACCAAGAAATGCATTGCAAAAGAGGAATTAATGAAAAACAGTTTTAAACTATAATATAATATTATACGGACAGATAACAAGAATATAAAAAAAAAAAACACCAAAACAGGACATGCTTTATTGTAGAGAAATCTACAAACCAGAATTGCTTGAGGCGATCAATTTGCAATGTCACTAACCCAAAAACCTTGCTCCATAACCAGATTCCCGTTGGTGGTCATTCACTGTTAAAACCTTTATCATGTTAGTATTACACTTGACTTTATACCGTTATAAGTAAACAATTATATATCCTTGTACATATACAGGTCTTACATATACAGTCAAGTTCAACTTTTATTATTTGTATATTTTATTTTATTAGTTGTTCAAGAGTATAAATATTGCAACTTACTTAACAAGTCAGTCTTGAACGATCTTCCAAACGGATACTTAATTAATGAGAGAGGAGCTATAGCCAGTGTTGTCAGTGTACAGTGTTTGTCGTTGGTGCCAAGATGCTGGTGCGACGTGTCGTTGCGCTCTTGAGCTGTCTAAGTGCCCTGTCGTTGAACCACGCTGCAGTTCAACTTAGTGAGTAGACAGACATATTATGTAAAACAGTATTTTATTGTGTTTTGTTTTCTTTTGCTACTATTCAGTTGAGTCGGGCCGTATGCACAGTCAAGTCAAGTGTCAAGTAAAGTATAGGATTGTTGGTATTGGTAATGGTATATGTAATTGTTTTATTACATGCTATTTTCCATAAGAAGAACAAACTCCATAGCAACCATAAACTTAATTCCATACTTCACTCGACTATGCATCTCGCTACCTAATTTTACGTACACTGATTTCCTAACAGATTTTATAAGCCCATGGTTATAGAGATGGATCAATCTTCTAAAATAAAACTTTTTGTTAATCCAGACTCGGTCTTCACTGATTCTTCTAAGGGCCGAGAGATTGCCAATTTGTGGGAGACCGTACGTCAGGTAGTGACGATCAGTTTACCTGTTATATCAGCTCAACTTCAGTTAAATGCTCCAAATCTTATATGCATCATAAATTATTTGTAGTAATTTTGATTATAGACATACTTAAGCACTTAAAGCTAAATTATTAATACGTGTTAAGTATCTTAAATAACAATCAGCTGAAGAATCCAGAAAACAAGTGAAACCTAGTACAATGATTGTTTGGCTACACACGGGGGTACCACAGCCATCTGTATTTACACATCATTATTGCATGCGCCAAGTGAGGGGCATACTGGAATCTGTGTGGGCTGGAACGCTCATAGCGCTGAGCACTGTCATACGGTCTCCCATATGTTACATTTACATGGTAATGCTATATTGTGATTAACATCAGTTTTCAAGTACCGGCTACCAACCCAACAGGTTATGTTCTCTTACTTTAGGTGACCTTGTGACCCCGTGCAGTCTCAAGGATCCCAACCTTGACGAGTGCATGACTACCCAGGGTAGAGCTATACTACCGCACCTGTTGACAGGTAACGTAACTATTTCAACTTTTATTATAATTCAGCAACACTTTTCCTCCCCCTTCCTCTATCTCCAATCATAAACCACAGGTCACAAATTATTACGTAAGAATGGTTAATTATTGACTACTAATTATATAGGGGTGGTACTATTATTATTATTATTTTTGTTATTATTATTATTACTATTATTATTGTTATTATAATTATTATTATTATTAGTATTATTAGTATTATTATTATTATTATTATTATTTTTATTATTATTATTAATATTAATATTATTATTGAAAATAATAATTAAAAAAAAAAATTATTATTATTATTAATAATAGGATTACTATTCTCCATCACGCTACCTTTTCATCACACAAAACGCATTAATTATATTTATATATATATATATATAATAATAGTTTTTTCGTAGGAATCCCTGTCATAGGGTGCCTGATGTGCCCCTCTTCAGGTGACTAAGACTATGACTAGGTAATTATAGGGTGTTTGGATAGCTGGGAAGGAACGTTCAAGGGCTATTAGTAGGACTCAATCCCAGCATTCGCCTTTACGACTGAGGAAAACCTCGGCAAAAACCTTCAGTCAGGACTGCCGGTGGTCGGAATCGAACCGGCGACGCTCGCGTCTTAACCGCTGAGCCATCTCTATCGGTTATATACGTAGGCTTTCGGGGCCCGGGTTAGTTTTAATAAAATTAAGCACTTTCGGGTTATTCTAACACGTCGGTCACATCTAAAACTATGTTGACGCGTAACAAGACCACTCTGGTTTCCCTCGTCAGAAAGACGCGTCAAAGTGATTTTAGATGGATGGACTGACGTGGGTAGAATAACCCGAAAAAAGTTTATTTTATTTACATATAAGCTTATTAAGCGAGCGAAGCGAGCGTCTCCACGAGACTCTTATGGCACTTCGTTCTGTTTTTTTTTTTGTTTTTTTTGTGTGTGTACTAGACTCTTATGGCACTTCATGCTGTTTGTTTTTTGTTTTGTTTTTATGTCTGTCGATAGCGGTCGAACGGAAAATCCGATCAACTTGAAATTTGGACCATTCACAAGCCTCGATGTGGATTGAAGGTGTATAGTTTTGAGGCAAAATCGTTCGAAAAGTTACAAAGTTACACTCAATAACTGTTAGTCACGGTGGCGGACCGCCGCGAAAACACTAGACAGACAACGAAAATTCTTAGCAACGCAAATTGCACTGCATTCAACAATATCGGGAAGTATAATAGCTATGGAAATTAGAAACAATTTTGAAATGCACATTCTTGAATTGATTGTGTTTCATCATATTATGTATATATACTAGGAAAACGCTCCGTTTGACGCGTTGATAAGCGAGCGCGTCCATATCTACGAACGTACTGGCGAAAAGATCTCAAAGCTAATAAAAACAACAATTAACAACAATTCAAGAATGTGCATTTCAAAATTGTTTCTAATTTCCATAGCTATTATACTTCCCGATATTGTTGAATGCAGTGCAATTTGCGTTGCTAAGAATTTTCGTTGTCTGTCTAGTGTTTTCGCGGCGGTCCGCCACCGTGACTAACAGTTATTGAGTGTAACTTTGTAACTTTTCGAACGATTTTGCCTCAAAACTATACACCTTCAATCCACATCGAGGCTTGTGAATGGTCCAAATTTCAAGTTGATCGGATTTTCCGTTCGACCGCTATCGACAGACATAAAAACAAAACAAAAAACAAACAGCATGAAGTGCCATAAGAGTCTAGTACACACACAAAAAAAACAAAAAAAAAAACAGAACGAAGTGCCATAAGAGTCTCGTGGAGACGCTCGCTTCGCTCGCTTAATAATATGATGAAACACAATTTATTAAGCGAGCGAAGCGAGCGTTTCCACTTGACTCTTATGGCACTTCATTCTGTTTTTTTGTTTGTTTGTTTTTTTTTTGTTTTTTTTGTTTTTATGTCCGTCGATAGCGGTCGAACGGAAAGTCCGATCAACTTGAAATTTGGACCATCCACAAGCCTCGATGTGGATTGAAGGTGTATAGTTTTGAGGCAAAATCGTTCGAAAAGTTACAAAGTTACACCATAGTTACTGCAAAATATTTTTTTGAAACAAAATGGCGGCAAAATGTGAGATAGCCAGATTTTTTTACAGATTTTTCCGGTCACGAATATGTTAATGTAATGGCGATCTGATAAGTATTGGCAAAGTTACACAAAAGTTACTCGAAAATATATTTCTGAAACACAGTAACAGCAAAATGTGAGGTGGCTATCTGATAGTAAATTTTCGTCCGGTCACGAATATACTAATGAAAACGCGATTTGATACATATTAGAGGCAGAAATTACATTTCTATTGCTGTCAATAACTGTTAGTAACGGTGGCGGACCGCGGCGAAAACATGTCAGCGAAAATTCTTAGCAACGCACATTGCACTGCATCCAACAATGTCGGGAAGTATAATAGCTATGGAAATTAGAAAAAATTTTGCAATGCGCATTCTTAAATTGTTGTTAATTGTTGTTTGTATAAGCATTGAAATCTTTTCGCCAGAAAGTTCGTAGATATTGACGCGCTCGCTTATCAACGCGTCAAACAGAGCGTTTTCCTAGTTAAATTATTAACAATAACAAATTACATACATTCTGTATAAAATTCGCTGTTTTGATAGCTCTCAACATTTTAACATAACAATAATACGAAACCATAATGATCAGACGGTCGATATAATTAAGCGAGCGAAGCGAGCGTCTCCACTTGACTCTTATGGCACTTCATTCTGTTTTTTTTTTTTTTTTTTTTTTATGTCTGTCGATAGCGATTGAACGGAAAGTCCGATCAACTTGAAATTTGGACCATCCACAAGCCTTGATGTGGATTGAAGGTGTATAGTTTTGAGGCAAAATCGTTCGAAAAGTTACAAAGTTACACCATAGTTACTACAAAATATTTTTCTGAAACAAAATGGCGGCAAAATGTGAGATAGCCATATTTTTTACAGATTTTTCCGGTCACGAATATGTTCTATGGCGATACGATAAATATTGGCAAAGTTACACAAAAGTTACTCGAAAATATATTTCTGAAACACAGTTACGGCAAAATGTGAGGTGGCTATCTGATAGTAAATATTTGTCCGGTCACGAATATACTAATGTAAACGCGATCCAATACGTATTAGAGGCAGAAATTACATTTCTATTGCTGTCAATAACTGTTAGTAACGGTGGCGGACCGCGGCGAAAACACTTGGCAGAATGACAACGAAAATTCTTAGCAACGCACATTGCACTGCCTTCAACAATATCGGGAATTAGAATAGCTATGGAAATTAGAAAAAATTTTGCAATGTGCATTCTTGAATTGTTGTTAATTGTTGTTTCTATTAACTTTGAGAT
The DNA here is from genome assembly GCA_945910005.1 of Isoperla grammatica. Lineage (NCBI taxonomy): Eukaryota > Metazoa > Arthropoda > Insecta > Plecoptera > Perlodidae > Isoperla > Isoperla grammatica. Next base: position 25,354,636 of record OX246748.1, read on the forward strand.
CTTTTCGCCAGAACGTTCGTAGATATTGACGCGCTCGCTTAACAACGCGTCAAACAGAGCGTTTTCCTAGTAATGGCTACATACAATGAGGAAAAAGAAGTTGAAAAAAACCTCTTCGGAAGCGGTTGGAATTCATAATCGGCCCCTACACCTATAGGGGCACCCATTGTGGCTATGGATTTGTTTCGTTGTTATTGGACACAAATTATTACTGCAGGTACTCTCTTGAAATGAAATAGACTTTTGTAAAATAGTTACACACATACATAGATATAAAAATAAAAAAATAAAATAAATCCACATTTAGAGTCCACCCACTCAGTTATGAAACTGATTTGCAGTGGGGGACTTTAATTTAAAGCGACTAAACCAACCCTGCAGGCTCCGAACAACGTCGACGAGTGAGCGATAACTAATCAAAGATCTGTATTTCAATATTTCTTCACTTGTGCAACGGATTTGAAACCCTAATCATTCTGTTTAGGGGTGAGGGATTTCGGAATGATCCCCCTGGACCCGCTGTACGTGCCAGACATCCAGGCGGAACGTAGCGGAGGGCCCTTCCTGACCCTCAAGATAACCGCTACGAACACAACGCAACTTGGATTTCGGGACATGAACATCGAAAGCATCAAGTAAGATTAGGCTATATAACACGACGATGAAATTGTATTCCCATAATATAACCCCACAGTATGAATTATAAAATAAATAAAAAACCCACACAACAAATAGTAACCATGCACGGTTCCTCATAAACATAAAAAAAAAAACACTTCACAAAGTGCGTTTTTTTTTCGCGAGCATCCGCTCTCTTCCTCAGACGCGACGGGGTGGGGAGGGGGGTCTGAGGAAGTGAGCGGACGCCCCTCGAAAATTAACGCAATTTGTAAGTGTGTTTTTTTTTTTTTGATGGACCGTGGTTACTGTTTGTGTTCTGTGTTGTTTTTTTTTTATTATGCCGGTCTTAGTAGTGAATTAATTAAAGAAAGAAACATCGTAACAATTACAACAGTAATTGAGAGTTTTTAAATTCCTTGTTTAGGCGATACAAAACCAAATGCCGCGTAGGAAATACTTTTTTAATATCCTAAAGCGTTCTCAAAGATATCAATAAAATATTTTTATTTTGCGTGGTTGCAGATTTGACCCTGAGAGTTACACCATGATAGCGCATACAACATTTCCTACATACATCATACTAGGACAGTACGGAGTGGATGGACATGTTCTTCTTCTTCCAATCTCGGGCAACGGAAACTTGAATATAACGTTGAGTAAGTAAGATAACAAACCAAATAACTTATTATTTAAAAGTTTCCTTACGAAGTAGCCAATTCCATGATTGTACCAACTTCATTACTTACTTCTCCAGTTCTCGACGTCTAATTGAAACAGGTCAACAGGGTCAACACTCAACAGGTGAAACAGGGTCAATTTACGATCTTCGGATCTCCGATCACTAACAAATAGATTAGACAACAGATTTGTATCAGAAAATATTTTTTCAAGTTGCCAAAAATATTTATTTCAAATTTTATAAATAACATTTTTAACTTATTGTACAAGAAAGAAAATGTTATTTCTATACATTCCAATATTTCATTCCGATATATATTATATTAAAACATTACATATGTATATTGATGCATGCACTATCACATTTTATGAATACAGTTTACGTGACTATTATTTCTACTTAATATTCTCTTTTACTTTATTAGTAGGCCTTGAATATGGGATAGTATAAGTATAGTTATAATCATGATATTGCAATGGATTTTGTTATATTTCCTTTACTACCTACTTCAATTAATTAATTATAATAAATATTTTTCATGTTTTATGTTGATTTATTTTTACTGACATTGTGTTCTTCTACTTCATTTGTATGTAAAATAAAAAATGTGTAAATTTAAAGAAAATTATTACAATATATTCAACTAATATATGTATAAAATACAACTCCAAGAATGTTTCCTACAAAATATATCGTCTACGAAATCTTGACACGTATTTTTTAAATTTTCTTGTATCAATTTAAAGCAGTATCAAATAGTGACCCACATAATAGCATTACTTGTTCATAGTTTTAGTTGAGGCTGGTCCACACAGATTTTGAAGACATAATGCATAAGGTTTTAAGACGTTGTTTTAAAAACAACAAAGAAAACAACGTCTTAAAACTAAAACTTTGTGTGAACGCCAGTACGTGTTTCCTATGATCCAACTTTACGACTACGCGTTAAACCTTAAATCGCATGATTTAAAAATCTGTGTGGACCAGCCATTAGTAATAGTAAATTACCTCTAAATGTATATTGTCTCTAGCATTGTTTAATTACAAAATTAAATTCCCTGTTTCAGTCAATTTGGTATTTAAAATCACTTTCAACTTCCGAACAGTGGAGAGAAAAGGTGAGAGATATTTGGACATAAAACAAATCAAATCAGATATCTCACCCCGAAATGTGATTTGGAAGCTTGACAATCTGTTTGGAAACAAG
>OX246748.1:25357342-25399927 GCA_945910005.1 Isoperla grammatica
AGAGAGAGAGAGAGAGAGAGAGAGAGAGAGAGAGAGAGAGATCTTGGTTGAGTGGTTGGTTGATTGGTTCGTTGATTGATTGATTGTTTAAATGATTGAAGACCTTTATTTAGCGTGTATTCAAGGCCAGTTGGGCCTTCTCTTACATCCAACCTTTAAGTACAACTTGTGTGAGGTTATGCAACCTAAACTTACAATCTACTTACAACCGTCCCATTCACTATTAAATTTTAAACTATGGATAAAAGTAATAATTAATTATAAAGTAGTAATAAAATAAACTAACATTGGGTTTCAGGTGACACAATGAACATGATTTTGAACAGAAACACGGCGGCGGCTTTCAGGGAGATTAAAGCCGAAACTGAAGATATTACTTCTGAAATAAACAAGTTGGTCTTGAAGACCATGTTTGCCAAGATTCCGTTGAAGAAACTATTTAGAGATGTAGACTAGAATAAACTGATAACTTCAAATGCGTGAATCTATAGGGTGAATGGAGATTAGGGGTTGTCGTAGATATACAAACATGTCATACATTTAACTTTTATTCGCTGCAATTTGTGCTCCTGAGAAAACTTCAGAACCGAGCAACATTTTCGGCAGAGTTTCAAGGTTTTGAACACAGTTTAGAAAAACAAATTGGGATTACCATATAACATATTAAATGGAATTAATTATTAAATAAAATATTATTTAATTAAAAAGATCATCCAGACATCAACTGGGCAGCAGATCTTTGTTGCTAACTGAGTAAGAGAGGTGTTGAGACGCAAAGGGGTCGAACTCATTAATGGTTTGTCTTTAGGTACAGGTAAATAAGCAGAAATAATCAGTTTTACATTTTTCTATTATAGAACATAAGATTCCTTTATTGCTTTTGTCAACAATAAGTAGTCTTAAGTGACTAATCTATTATGTAATGACCTACACGGTACAAATGTATTGCAATCAAAATTTGATGTTATTAAAATATACCAATTTAAGGATACAAATTAGTCGAGCTGCTTATGATGTGTGTTAGTTTCAAGTATTGAGAATATCATAGTGTTTTTAAAAAGATTGCAATGAATACTTAAAACTAACCTTAATTAACCATTCTTTAGAAAGCAATAGATAGATTTAAATTATTATAATTATTATATATTTGTTATTTATTTATTTATTATATTCATGATCGATTATTAATCTCGGTGTTTGAAGAAATGATCGATGATTGATAATGATCAATATGCGAATCGATTTATCAAAATAAACAATGTTTCGAAATCATTAATAATATGCAAAAATTGCATACATGAATGTTTTTACACCTCCACTTAAACTCCTCACACACTTCCACTTAAAGGCGTGCTACATAGGGCTATTAAAGCCCCTTTAAGTGTAGCCAACCTCCACATGTTATACAAACAGTACATGTTAATATTATACATATATCGATTCTTATGCTAATACTAATACTAATACTTATACAGTATTATTAGCTATTGTCGTTCTTCTATTATAGGAAGTCTTGTAATACTATTAATTATAATGATGATACAGCTACAATGATTATACAATCCTATTAACTATGGTAATACTTCTTTTACAAGAAGCCTATTTAAAATAGTAATAATGATGATAATGCTACTTGCAAGGCATACCTACATACACTTACACATTTATGCAGTACTAATGTTAAATGCTTATAGTTTTCTGATACTTATATGATACTGATACTTATAGTTTACTGATGCACTAACGGCATTGCTATTTCATTTTGTCTGTATTGGAAATATTTGGACTTTTATTCCATTTTACTCATATTTAGAAGCAGATGGTTGCGTATTTTACGCTTGAGCATCGCAGGGGACATGTTGTTATGCGTTTGTAACTGATATTCATTCCAAAGACGGCTAGCTGTGATTAAAAATGACTTATTACACTTGACTGTGCGATGTTTGGATATTTGTAGTGGGTTTGCTGTGTGTCAATTGGTGCGATTGTGTATGCTTCTCATACGTGTGAATGAATTAAATATGTATTGAGGACTTTGGGATTTCATAATTTTAGATACTAATACGATAATAGATAGTGTGCGCCTGTCTAACATAGTACGGTGTGATATGTTCGTCTCTTCTCACGTCAGCAATAAATCGAATGCACGCATTTTGTACTCTCTGTAATTTGGTATTGAGTGTATACCTGACAAGTCATTGTACACTTCAGACGTATAGTCTATGATGGGGAAAATAAGCGCTTGAATGAGAACTTTACGAATGGAGTGAAGGAGTAACGGGCACGAAATAACTTTCTTTGTTAGTTTATTTACTTGAGGAATCCAAGACATAGTTTCGTCCACGACAAGACCTAGAATATTTACAAATTTTTGCTACGGTATGACACTGTTGTTTATAGTAACTGGAGGACGCAATGTTGTGTCAATATTACTCAGTAGCTTTTTATAGCCGATTAGAATTAGTTGAGTTATGGTCGATGGCATATTTATGCAAGCTAGATATGTCAATGTTTGCACAGTTATAATAGGCACCGAGATTGGCCACTGATGGCGCTAGTGAAAACGAATGAAGCGCTCCAAGTGGCAAAGTCGCGCAACAACCTGCTGAAGCAGCGTCGTTCTTCCTACGTCAATAAAGGGAAATTGTGAAAATTGTTTAATTAAATACGGGTTTTAAAATTTTCGTGCAGATTATGAATCCCATCAGTAAATCTTAAAAAGACAAGCCACCATTTTAATCAGGACACGTTTTAGACGTAAAAACAACAAATAACACACAACAAACACAAACAAAACAAGACAATAAAAGCCAAAACAAAAGTACAAAACAAAACAACAATACAAAATAACTACACATCAACAATAAAAAACAAAACAAACACCAAACAAAAACAAGATATATCACAATAATATCCAGCACTATTTTCAACCGCGGAATGAAATCTTCAGCAGTTTGTTGCTAAATTTGGCCACATATAGCGCTGTATGTACTAACACACGGTGCCTATAGCATATGTGGCGTCCTTACATAGAAAATGCAGGTACATTTGCAAGTCGTCTGCTTACATGTGGTATTGTGTGTAAGTGAAACAGTCAGATATGTCGTTTATATAAATTTTTAACACCAACGGTCCTAGCACTGATCCTTGGGGAACACCAATATTTGTTGTGGCCCAAGAAGAGACGCTGTTGTCAAACAAAACTCTTTGACGAGGATAAGATAAATATGAGGAGAACCAGTGAAGTGCAGATTCCGATACGCCAATGTTTGATAGTTCAGTAAGAAGTAACTCATGATGCACGCAATCGAATGCCTTGCTAAAGTCAAACAGAGTTAGCAGAGTCAGCTGCTCGTGGGTCCAGAACCATATTGTTCTATCTCCATTTTCTTAGACTTGCCAGGAAGAAGGTTTGAATTTTCAACCTAATTTCAATGTGTGGATTCTCAACATATTGAAAAATCTAATGAACTACTTTAAAGAATTAGCATACTTGTACATTAGAAAAAATCCACATGTGAAAATAATCCTTAAATTGTTAAGAAATTGCTCTATTGTTGTAGGAGATAGAACAAAGTCTCAAATTTAAAATGTTATTTTTCTCAAAACCATTTTGTTCTATCTCCATTTTCATTGTTTACTACCACAATAAGAGGTTACAGCATTAAAGTAAAGGGAAATAAATAATGTTGACAATACAAAATATATTCATAATGATAAAAAATATCATTTATTTGAAAATATTATCTTACATAATACAGTTTGTATTTGGTGAACAATCATACTACACTAAATAAGAATCACATTCCAGAAGCGTTTATCGACATCTGAAAAGTACGGATACAATTACTTTATATCCTTGATTTTCAAAGGATCAACTGATTTTACCATTGTCATTGCCTTTGCAAGAGGAACTAACTTGTTTTTCCCTGATCTACGACTAGGTATTGGGTTTGTCTGAACGCGAACAGTGACAAAATCTTCACAAAACGTTAACTTGTAAGAAACGATATCTGAATTCTTGGAATACATTTCCTGCCCTTTTAGATGCTTATCGAGAACCGAATGGATGTTATTTACCTCTTGCACGGAGCTATGTCCAGGAACTTGGAATTTTTGCTCAATAGATTTCACTTGATGGTTGCCGTTGTTCAAGAACTCCAACAAGGCCGAACTCATTAAAGATTTTTTGTTCTGTGGCACACACGAGTCACTCCACAAAATAAATTTCTCTGTGTCCGGTTTGTCATTAAGAATAGCTCGAATACTTCGCTGGTCTTGCACTTCATTTACGACTGGCACGGTTACAGCAATCCATCCCTCGTCGGGAGTCTCTTCCTGCTGCTCGGTACCCTCGGTATCTGATGGGACAGGCTCTGACCTGTAATGAAGAAACTCTTTGCTGTATATTTATCAATAGGACCTGGGCATAAAAAAATATGCCTTATCTAAATGCTAGACCTACATGGATTTAATCTCATGTCTAGTCTAGGCCCAACCTAAGCCTAGTCTCGTGTAGTCTGGGGCTTGATGACAACATACTAGGCCTAAGCCCTGCATTAGCATATTCTCATACGAGTCTGAAGATTTGATGACAGCATAGGCCTAGGCCCTACATTAGCCTATTCGCATGTAGGCCTAGAGTCTAGGACTTGACGACAACAACAGTAAGGCCTAGGGACTAAAACAATGTAGGCATAGTCTTTTTTAGAAGCTTAGGGCACAACATTGTTAAATAAAGTAGGCCTACTGGGTAGGCTTACTTGTATACTTTTAAAAATGGCCTAGAGAAGTGCAAGCCTTTAGCCTTATAAAATGTTCCAAATGCCCAGTTTTAGTTAGGGCCAGTTGCATAGGCGTAAAGGCTTGCAATGGCATTGGCTTCAAGCCTCTGTTGTGGTAAGACCTAGGCCTAGCTCTGCGCGTCAAGGTTTTTTCCTCAATAGGTCCACCTACAATAATGTGTTCCTTACAGAAGTTGGGTCTACTTCTTATACAGGCTGTAATAGTTTGTAGACGTTATTTATATTACGATTCATAATAATAAGAAATAATAAAGAGATATAACTGTACATACCTCTCTGGCTCTTGTTGACAAGGAGCATCCATCTTTAAACATTGGGTCACATGGTTGATATCCGCAGATTTGATTGGCTCATAACTTTTGGTGGAGTTAGAACAGTCTGGTTCGAATATATGTGGTGTAAATGGAGATAGAACAAACTAATATTGCTCCCTAGGGTCATAAGAATAAGAAATCCACTATTTTCTATTAGTTTTATCGTAGGAGATCGGAGATAGAACAAAATGTGACTTAAATGTAATTTTTTGGGGAAAATGGAGATAAAACAATATGGTTCTGGACCCAACACCAATATTTGTTGTGGCCCAAGAAGAGACGCTGTTGTCAAACAAAACTCTTTGACGAGGATTAGATAAATATGAGGAGAACCAGTGAAGTGCAGATTCCGATACGCCAATGTTTGATAGTTTAGTAAGAAGTAACTCATGATGCACGCAATCGAATGCCTTGCTAAAGTCAAACAGAGTTAGCAGAGTCAGCTGCTTCCTATCCATCCCAGTTTAAAATTTGAGCCCTGTGCACATTATTATTTTGTAAACTGTTCACTAGATAAATAAAGCTATATATACTCACATTAAAATTTACATAATCAAAACAGTAAGTTTTTTTTTGTTTTTTTTTCTCCGATATTTTCTGCTCTGCAAAGACGACTGTTCTGGAATATGGACTGTTCTGGAATTTGGGTTTGCTTGAAAGTTGTTTCATTAGTTACTTTATAATTCTTATAGGCTGTTTGTTGTTGATTGTGTCTTATCGACAATAAAGAAACTGGTAACATAATTGTTATTAGGTGGTAGAATCAAATACTTTACTATGCATGCAGTGACAATACTGGAAACTTTCATGTTTGGAGGGTGAACGATCGACGCTAGCCTTCCCCGTGCCTTTAAGTAACTCACATTGATTGCAACATGGGAAGTAAATGGAATCGTTATTTCGTAGCCGTCTAACTTTGAAACTTCTGGCTGGAGCTATAGGTACTCCTTCACTCTAGGTTCGCTGCTTAAAGTGTTTGCCTCGTCATCAGTGGTAAGATCGGACAGTCGAGTCCAGTATTGTCAGAGCACGGTACAGTATTTGCTGGAATCATGTACGTAGATAAAATGCACATTGGAACAGATTGATATTTTCTTCTGGGTTATTTCGTCGTGTTGGTACAGAGTTTTCACTCCACGTTTCGCCACCCATTTTTATTTTTTTTATTCCCTCAACGTCGAGTGAAAACTCTGTACCGACATGACGAAACAACCCAGAAGAAAATATCAACTCTTTCCATCTACGGGTCGTGAAAGCCTCCAACAACTCAATATGCACACTATTTTTTTAAATACATTCAATCGTTTTATTTAAAATGTGTTAAATTTGTATACAGACACTGAGACTAAATGCTTAGCCTAACTTGTTAAGTTACAATAAATGCATGTAGATAGGGCACTTCATAGTATCCTTACAATTAGTGTAAATCTAAAAACATATTATTGGCACCTGAGTTGGAAGCTATTATGATAAATATTTTGTACAAAATATAAAGCTACAAGCTAGCTTCGTGCATGAAAGTATGTGATTCAAAATTAATAATATTAAACCATTAATTGTTGAAATATTACACATAATAACATAAGAACATTTCAAGTAATATAAACACAGACCGAACTCCGGGACAGTCTGGCGGTCTGAGACGCAGGTGGTGCCACACATTTTTAATACGTTTAGGTATAAACAAACAATAAAAAATAAAACAAATAAATAATAAAACGCACAAAGCACTCAAGTATGATGTGTCATTGTTTTGCCAGTGGCTCGTTATATTCTCTCCCGGCGTTTCGTAATGACGTTCGCCGTTATTCAAACTGTCCGTCGTGTCGTCATCCATATTTATCCTACACTCCGGAACGACGTGATCGCTGTCCGAAGCGGTCGATTGCGTCTCGTCGTTCTTGTTGGAGGTATTTAAGAGCGGTACGTAGTGCTCACTCTGCCGTTCCCAAACCTCTTTGTTTGTGTTCCAGTCGAACCACGCGGGTTCGCCGTGTGGTACATTCTGGATGGTGTCTTCCTCGATGTCGATCCTAACGTCCGTGTCGTTGAGATGTTGGTTGCGAGTTTCCCTCGCAAAGTCCCCGTCTTGGTGTTGGCCAGTGTTAAAGGCGGCGAGGGGAGGAGGCCACATCACCACCTTGACTCGGTACGTCTGCACAGGTTGTTTTGGTTGTGGCGGGTCCTGTTCCGTCGACACGCAGGACGGCTTACCGACAGATAGCTGTCGACAGATAGCTGTCGGTAAGCCGTCCTGCGTGTCCATGGAACAGGACCCGCCACTACCAAAACCACCAGTGCAGACGTACCGAGTCGAGGTGGAGACGTGGCTACCCCCCCTCGCCGCCTTTACCACCGGCAACCACCAAGACGGGGACTTTGCGAGGGAAACTCGCAACACACATCTAAACAACACAGATGTAAAGATCGATATCGAGGAAGACACCATCCAGAATGTTCCACACGGCGAACCCGCGTGGTTCGACTGGAACACAAACAAAGAGGTTTGGGAACGGCAGAGTGAGCACTACGTACCGCTTATAAATACCTCCAACAAGAACGACGCAACTCAATCGACCGCTTCGGACAGCGATCACGTCGTTCCGGAGTGTATAATAAATATGGATGACGACACGACGGACGGTTTGAATAATGGCGAACGTCATTACGAATCGCCGGGAGAGAATATTTTGAACCACTGGCTAAACAATGACACACCATACTTGAGTGCTTTGTGCATTGTAATATTTATTTGTTTTATTTTATACTGTTTGTTTATACCTAAACGTATTTAAAATGTGTGGCGTCCCGGAGTTCGGTCTGTGACCTGTCTGGGCCGCCGCCGTCACCGTCGCGACCCTGCTTCACTCACAACCAGGAGACCGTGAAACCTGTCGAGCAGACGGGAACATATCTAGTGAGCGAAATTTTAAGTGAGCGAATGTTCTACTGCGCGAATGCTCTAGTGATTGATATTTGAGGTTAACGTCTTATATTTTCGCAACTAGGCTAATCAAGACGATGAGTGGGTGATAATGAAGATGAAATTGGGGGCTCTTTGGAGGAAAGGGGCAAGTAGGAGGGCGCGTAAGGACAGGGGAAAGGGGATTGGGGTGTGGACTGCACTTCGTCAGACTTCTCCTCCTCGACCCGTCCGGCTAGGGTGGCCCTACCAGAAGCATACGCTTCCGCCGGCATAGCTCTCGGGATCAACAAAGCACGCAAACCTGCCCACCACGATAAGGTAGCAGTCCATGGGCAGGTCCACTGGCAAAACAATGACACACCATACTTGAGTGCTTTGTGCGTTTTATTATTTATTTGTTTTATTTTATACTGTTTGTTTATATCTAAACGTATTTAAAATGTGTGGCGTCGCCTGCGTCTCAGACCGCCATACTGTCCCGGAGTCCGGTCTGTGACCTGTCTGGGCCGAGGCGACGACCCTGCTTCACTCAAGGTCCACTAGATCGCTTGAAGCGCGCGCGCAGCGCGCGCCTTTGCGCTTCGCAATTACTCCGCTAGGAGTAAATCCAGTAGACCTTGGCTTCACTCACAACCAGGAGACCGTGAAACCTGTCGAGCAGATGGGAACATATCTAGTGAGCGAAATTTTAAGTGAGCGAATGTTCTACTGCGCGAATGCTCTAGTGCCGAAAACTCTAGTGCGAGTAAACGCGGCGAGACAACGATCGCGTTATCTCGCCGCGTGCTTGGACTGGTTGCCTGGCGCGACGAGTGTGGACAGTCTACTGGCTTAAACAGTCGCTGCATCATGGACCTATGAGGATTACTGGCCAGGCCCATCTGCGCGCGTCGGTGATCCACCTCGTCGCTTGCGTTGTGGATAGTGATGCTTAAATTTCAGAAACTTATAATTTTGAAACTTTCATGAAACTTTCGTGAAATTTAAGAAAATTTATGAAATTTATAGGTTTTACAACATAATAGGGTTCATTTCATGCAAAAATGATAATTGATTGATATTTGGGCTTAACGGCTCATATTTTTGCAACGAGGCTAATCGAGACAATGAGTGGGTGATATATGAAGATGACATATGGAGCTGTTTGGAGGAAAGGGGCAAGTAGGAGGGCGGGGTGGAAAAGGGAGGTGGGAGGTTGGACTGCATTTCGTCTGACCTCCTCCACGACCAGTCCGGCAAGGGTGGCCCTACCAGAAGCATACGCTTCCGCCGGCATAGCTCCAGGAATAATCAAAGTGCACAAACCTGCCCACCACGATAAGGTAACAGTCCCTGGGCAGGCAAAAATGATAAAACAGCTTGAATTATTCATCTTAATTGCTTTAATTCGATATGTTTTCATAACGAGTAAACAGAATGATACTCGAATGGTATCGGTAAACAGCATAAACGTACGTCGCTCTACTCTACCTGTCGATCCGAATAATGTATATGGTTGGGGAAAGAACGGATCAACCAGACCAAGGCGATGGGTAGGGGAAGGGGAGTGGGAGGTATGGGTTCAGGTAGAAAGGGAGGAACTGAAGAAGGTTGGATGGGAGGAGTGGAAGGAGGTAGGAAAGGTGGAGCGGAAGGAGGTAGGATGGGAGGAACGGAAGAAGGTTGGATGGGAGGAGTAGAAGGAGGTTGGATGGGTGGAGCAAAAGGAGGTAGGATGGGTGGAGCAAAAGGAGGAGCGGGAGGATGTAGGATGGGACGAGTGGATGGGGAGAGAGGAATTGATTTGATTATTTGGGCTTAACGTCTCATGTTTATGCAACGAGGCTAATCGAGACAATGAGTGGGTGATATATGAAGATGACATATGGAGCTGTTTGGAGGAAAGGGCCAAGTAGGAGGGCGGGGTGGAAAAGGGAGGGGGGAGGTTGGACTGCATTTCGTCTGACTTCTCCTCCACGACCAGTCCGGCTAGGGTGGCCCTACCAGAAGCATACGCTTCCGCCGGCATAGCTCTCAGGATCATCAAAGCACACAAACCTGCCCACCACGATAAGGTAGCAGTCCCTGAGTTAAGGAATGGGAAGCTGGGAGAGGAAGGACAGTTGGGGTGGAACGTAAGGGGGGACTGGGGAGCCTGGAAAGAGAAATGGAAGGGAGCGCATCAAGAGAGATAGGGAGAGGAGGAGATTCAGGGAGGGAAGGGAGGGGGGGAACGGAAGAAAGGCGAGAGGGTGGAAGGAACGCAGAAGGGATGGGAGGACAGGCAGGACTGGTGGTGGGAGACTCAATGGTGAGGGGAGTCAGGGAGTATGGTGGGAGAAGGGGGGTAAATGTCTGGTCCTACCCAGGGATCACCACGAGGGGGTTGGAGGCGGCGCTAATGGGAACGGGGATGAGGGCAGGAGTGGTGTATGTGATGGTGGGCACGAATGATATCAGGAGGACCAGGGGGGAGCATACAGGGAGGAAACAAGGAAGGGGATGGACAGATTGGTGAGGGTAATCAAGAGGGAGGTGGGAGAGGAAGCGAGGATGGTGTTCTTGGGAGTCCTGGACAGGACAGATATTAAGAGGTGGGTGGTTGAGGAAGTCAATAGAGGGATGGAGGAGGCGGCAGACATGGTAGGGGCAAAGTTTATCGATACAAGGAGGTTTTTGGGGCTTGGGGATCTGAGGGGAGACGGGCTACATTTAAATAGGGAAGGGGATGCTTAGCTGGGTGACCTCCTAGTCCGAGTGATTCAGGATGTGGGTAGGGTGAAGCAAGCAGGGAGGAGTGAGACTTGAGGAGAGGTGAGGGAGGTAAGGGGAGATAGGTGGTATGAGGGGCGACAAGGTAGGGGTAGTGGTGTGGGTAGCGAGGAAGGAAGGGCAAGGAGTATGGCAGGAAAGAGAGGTAGGATGAGGGAGTCTGAAGGGAAGGAGGAAGGATGGAGAGGTAGGAGTAGAGGTATGGATAGGGATGTAGGAGTGGAGGGGAGTATTGAAAAACAGGGGGTTAGGATGAGTGATGTGGAGGGGAGGGATGGTAACCTAAGGGTACTGCTGGTTAATTGCCAGAGTTTGAAAAACAAACTAGTTCCCTTCTGGTCAATGGTGGAACTGCAACAGCCAGATATTATAATTGCGACTGAGACATGGCTAGAGGAAGGGGTTAACGGATGAAGAGATAGGGCACAATGAATACAGCCTATTTAAGAGGGATATGGGTAGGAGAGGGGGAAGGATTATGGTTGGGTGTAGGAAGGAGTTAAGGGGAAGGATACTATGGAGGGAGGAGGATTGCGAGATGATGGGGGTAAAGGTAAACATGGGGAGAAGTGGTGACAGAGTTGGTTGCGGTGTATAGACCATTAGATAATGGGGAGACGGAGACCCTTAGGTTGGAATTCATAGTCGGCCCCTACACCTAGGGGCGCCCATTGTTACTAAGGTAACAGTTGTTTCCATGTTATTTCCCATAAACAAAACAAATCCATAGCAACAATGGGTGCCCCTAGGTGTAGGGGCCGACTATGAATTCCAACCTAAGGAGAGTAAAGGAAATAGTAAAGGGTGAAGGGAAAATTGTATTGGCTGGAGATCTAAATCTGCCAGGGATAGAATGGGAAGGTGGAGCTGAGGATAGAGGTGGGATAAAACAGGGTCTGGTGAGGGAAATTATGAACCAGGGCTTAGTGCAGATAGTGAGTGGGCACACCAGGACTAAAGCGAATGGAGAAAATCTGCTGGACGTCATGCTGGTAAGGAGGGAGGAGGGATGGATTAATTGTAAAGTTGAGGAAGGCATTAGTGATCATAGGATAGTGATAGCGACATTGGAAGGAGGGGGAAGGAGAAGGCTTGTGGAAGAGGAAGGGAGAAAGATGAAATGGTATTACAGTAGGGCAGATAGGGAGGGGATTGGGAGGGATATGAGGGCTTGCTATGAGGGATGGAGGGTAAGAAATCAGGGAGCAAATCAAATGTGGAGGGGATTTGTGGACATATGTTTGGAAGTAAGGGGCAGGAGGGTGCCAGGGAAGCTAATGGCAAAAAACCCGGATCCTCCATACTACGATAGGAGGATAAGGAAATTAAAGAGGAAGGGACAACAGGCCTATAGTAGATACAGATGATCAAGAGGATACAATGGACAGGGATGAGGCAAAAATGATTGAGAGGGATTTAATTTAAATGAGGTGAAGAAGAGGAGATGGGAGGAATATATGACTGGAATGATGAAAGAGGGGGATAAACAAGGACGTTGGAATAGGATGTTTGGTTATGTGAGAGGAAAGAAAGGAAATGGGGGATCGCAGCCAACACTGGAGAGCGGGGTAGGCGAACTATTGGTGGGTAACGTAAAGAAGGCTGAAGGGCTAAATCAATATTATGCAGGGGTTTTTCAGGAAGAGGATGAAGAGGAAGACGGGGAGAGGATGGAATTTGAATTTGAATTTATTGGGTTTAAGGGCGCTTCAACCAGTTAGGTCATTTTGCGCCACCAAGATGGTGTTTTGCAAGCTAAGTAATTAAGTTACTAGGAAAGTAGTAATTATGTTTGAATTTTATATGAATTTAATTTATATTATTTTATATTTTTAAGTGGTTGTAATGTATTTTTTTTAAATTGTTGGAAAAACTGTGTGCGGACAAGAAATTTTAAAAGTTTATCACAATTCTCGTATGACAAAAGTTCTTCATACAACGGGAAAAGCTTTAATTGTGTTTTCAACACATCATGTTTGGTACATTCTGACAATATGTGACGTACAGTCAGAGTGACGTCACAAGTGTCACATTTAGGGACAACCTTTTCTCTAGTGAGGAGATAGCCATGAGTCAAACGAGTGTGGCCAATACGAGCCCGTGCCAACACAACCTCTTCCCGGCGAGAAAGACGGGAAGATGGAGGCCGCACTTTATTGATTAATTTAGGCATCACACTGTGCAACTTGTTCAGTTGCACTTGGTCCCAAGCAGCTTGTCGTTTATCTAAAATGACTTGTTTGAACGCACTCTTGACATCTGGAACAGGGGCGATATCGAAGTCAACATGGCGATGTTGACAGGCTGCCTTTGCAGCCTGATCGGCCAATTCGTTTCCTTCGATTCCCACGTGTCCAGGTACCCAGCAAAATTCGATAGTATAATTCCTCGAATTGAGTTTCTCCAGATAAAACTGAATGTCTTGGACCAAGTGATGGACGGAATACATGATACAAATTGCTTGAAGTCCACTCATGCTATCCGAACAAATTAAAAACTTACCCTTTGGAGAACGTGATATATATTTCAGAGCTTCGCGAATGGCGACCAACTCTGCGGTGAAAACTGAACACATGTCGTGTAACCTGAATTGTTCAGTTAAGGCGGAGCAATAAAAGCTACATCCTACCTTGTTGTCAATTTTGGAGCCATCTGTGAACACCAAGGTAAACCCACGGTGTTCATGGCAAATTTCCAGAAAGTGAATTTTGAATTTTAAATCCGAAGTAGAAAATTTATCAAAACGACAAAAATCAAATCTCATAACCGGTTCCGGTATAATCCAAGGTGGATTAGTACCAAAAACCGAGTTGAAAAGATTTGGCATATCAAATTCTAAAAATGTAAATAAATGTAAAACACGCAAGCCCGTTGGTAATGTAGCCAATGGTTTGCTATCAAAATGTCTGACAAATCTGTCGTTGAAAAGAATCTGATGTGATGGATGATTTGGTATAGCTCTGATCTTCATAACGTACGCGCCCATCAAGTGGTTTCGTCGCTCTGCCAAAGAGGACTCTCCTGCTTCAGCATAGAGGCTTACGACGGGGCTTGTTCGAAATGCGCCTAGCGCAAGGCGAAGGCCACTATGATGGACGGTATCGAGCAATTTAAGAGTCGTATCACGAGCAGAAGAGTATACAAAACAACCGTAATCCATTTTGGATTTAATTAAAGCTCCATACACGCGTAGCAGACAGGTGCGATCTGCACCCCATTTAGTGTTGCTCAGAACTTTTAAAATGTTGAGGGCTAACATGCAACGTTTTCTCAATTGGACAATATGATGATGCCAGTTGAGCTTCACGTCAAGCTCCATACCGAGAAGACGAACATGGGGCCTGAACTGAAGCTCTACATCGTTGAAGGTCAGTTTTGGATCATTATGAAGTCCTCGAAGGCGACAAAAGCGAATGCACTGGGTCTTTTCGGGAGAGAATCTAGTACCCCGAGCTCGAGCCCATTCACTGATATTATTTAAACCTTTTTGCACTTGTCGTTCTGCAATCGAGAGATTCACAGATCTGTAAAAAACCCCAAGGTCATCAACAAATAAACACGACATTAATGCTTTTGGTATGCATGCAATAACGCTATTGATACCTATTGCAAACAAGGATACCGAGAGGACAGAACCCTGCGGCACACCCGTTTGCAAATCAAAGGGAGCGGAAAGCACGTTGTTAACCCGCACTTTGAAATGCCTGTCTTTTAAGAAATTCTCGAGGAACTTGGGCATATGCCCTCGGAAGCCCCACGTGTGAAGTTGTTGCATTATGGCATAACGCCAAGTGGTGTCGTAAGCCTTTTCAATGTCAAAGAGAACACCTACGACGTGTTGCTTTGCCACGAATCCTTCCTGTATGTAAGTTTCCAAACGCACCAGGTGGTCGATGGTACTGCGACGCTGACGAAAGCCACACTGGACGTTCGCCAACAATCCGCGTGTTTCAAGGACCCACATGAGACGTTTGTTTATCATCTTCTCAAATAATTTACAAAAGCAACTAGTTAAAGAGATGGGTCGATACGATACCGGCATGGATTTGTCTTTACCAGGCTTAAGGAGCGGAATCAAAATGGCACTACGCCATTCATCAGGAAAAGTGTCAGACAACCATAAAAAATTAAAAAACAATAAAACAACCTCTAGCGACGAGTCCGTCAAGTGAACAAACATGTCGTTGTGCAGCCTGTCCCCACCCATAGACGTGGGTCGGAGACACTTTACGGCTGATCGGAGCTCCCACAATGTGAAGGCTCGATTATACGGTTCTGTGTTTTCCGAACGAAAATTCAGTTTCGTCGACTCACACCGTTTCTTTCGATTCAGAAAATCCACATCGTACCGGGAATTACTACTGACAGAAGCAAAGTGAGTGCCTAGCACCGATGCCACATCCAATGGAGTGGTGACAAGCTGCCCATTATCCCGAATGGCGGGGATGGTATTCACTTGACGGCCAGTTATTGCCTTGATCTTCTTCCACACAGTGGTGGAAGAAGTACAATGATTCATTGTGGACACATACTCACTCCAGGAACGCCTTTTACTATGCTTGACAGTATGTCTGGCCTGAGCCCTTTTGCGTCGAAGTATTTCTAAATTACATGCCGTCGGATAGATGTTAAAGCGTTTGAAAGCCGCTTTTTTGGCTTTAATTGCAACTTCGCATTGCTTGTTCCACCACGGGACAGGATGTCGACGTGGCTTGCAGCTAGTCACGGGTATACTGGCAAATGCTGCGTCAAGCATACATCTGCTGACTTCACTGACAAGGACGTTGGGGTCACGAGAACAAGTAAAGTCCACCTTTAACAAGGCTTCCTCACTAAGTTCCTGGAACTTTCCCCAATCGGCCTGCGCCAATCTCCAACCTTGCCCCGGGTGGTACGGTGAAACATAAGTTAATAATGTAATTTGCATCGGAAAGTGGTCACTTCCGTGCAGATCATCCAACACATCAAGCTCAAGATCAAGCCACAGTAATGGCGTACACATAACAAGATCAATGGCAGAAAAAGTACCAGAATGGGAGGTAAAATGGGTCATCTGGCCCGTGTTTAAAAGGGAAATGTCGTTGTGCTGTATGAAATCCGTGACAATACAACCTCGTGGATCAGAAACCAATGAACCCCAGTCAACATGGTGAGCATTAAGATCACCTGCCAAGATCATAGGTCCCTGAAGTTGGTTGAAAACTGCCTCCAGATCGTGCCTAGAAACAGCGAATGCGGGTGGAATGTATATACAACAAAAGGTGGTGGGATTTGGGATATACGCTGAGACAGCAATGACCTGAAGTCGAGACGTAACGTTGATACTGGTGGCGTACACAGAGTCATGCACCAAAATGGCAACACCACCCCGTGCACGATCACCTTCAGTAAAATCCTTCCTATATAACGAATAACCTTTAATTTTTGGTTGATCGCTAGGTTTGAAAAACGTTTCTTGCAAAAAGACAACGAGGGGATGTTTGTCACGGAGTAACAGTTGGAGTTGTTCTCGGTTTGTATAGAAACCACGACAGTTCCAAGATATAAAAGTAGCCATATTTAAGATGTAGTTTGGAGTTTGTATACGTCTGATATCTGAGGTTGTCGCCTTCTTGTGATGTTTATTGTGAAATATGTAAAAATAAGTGTAGTTTAATCAGGTTTAGCTGCCCTCAAAAGATTGTAAGGATTTTGATCCATGAGCGGATCCTCGACCATATCTTCCAAAGAGGAAGTGCTTTTGAGCCTGGCCAGCTTTGCCTTTTTAGTACTATTTTTATTATTTGAATTTATATTACCAGTAGGTTTCAAAAAGGGTTTAGATTGATTGTTGATGGTGGTAGCCGGGTGTTGTTGTTGAGGGGTTGCTTCGTGATGGGGTTTAAATGAGGTTGAAGGTTTGCTCGGTGCAACGGCTTTATCTGACTTTGAGATGGGTGGTTCTGGGACTGCGACAGCAGCACCCGTCTGCACTTTAGGGTCAGTCTCTACTTCGGCATTCGGTTGAGTGTTTGGTAAAAGTTTTGATTGTTTGAGGCATGTCAGCAACTCACCCAGCTGGGTAGTCAAGTTGGCGATCTGCATAGCTTGTTGTTGGACAGTTTCGGTCAGCTTCTGGACAGTCTCTTGGAGTCCTTTGTTCCGAGACAAAAGCTCCGCTTCTCTTGGAGAGGGGGCCGAGCTCCTGACTACAGACGCAAAAGATGTATCCGCTGTGACGGGCTGAGCATTGCCAATACGACGCCTGGCTTCAAGTGGAGATATTTTGGCGGTCGTGGCCAATTCTAAAATTGCTTGTTCTTTCTTCCACTTTGGGCAGGTGTGAGAGCGAGCTGAATGGGCCCCGCCGCAGTTCACACAGCGCATCTCAGACGTGCATTGTTCGGATGGATGCGCTGGCAAGCCGCAGTCGGGACAGGTGGCATTAGCAGTGCAACGGGATTGGGCATGTCCAAAAAGTTGGCATTTAAAACACCGTAGCGGGTTGGGAATATAAGGGCGGACTGTGAGGTGATAAAAGGCAATTTTAATCTCGGACGGCAATTGAGGCAAAGCAAATGAAATAATGATGGCTGGTGTGGGACTCAAAGATCCGTTTTTACGGCTCAAAATCCTAGTGACTTCAACAACTTTATAGTTTGCGAGGTAAAGCTTGATCTCATTTTCGATGGAGTTCATCAAGTCGAAACACGACACGACTCCCTTACAAACGTTCAGGGACGAGTGACCCTCGACCTTGACCGGCAACAAACAAAGTGATGTGAATTTTAACAGTTTAATAGCTTGATTTTCAGATGAACAGTGAACCAACAGGTTACCATCTCTCAACTTTTTAATCGATCGCATAATTCCTAGCGACTCCTCAAGACTCTTTTCTATAAAAAGAGGATCAATTTTTGAAAATGTACGAGATGTCGGACGAATGACAAGATATAGGGGGACAAAGTCCACCCCATTCGTGTCAATCTCCTCATCAGACAAAATTTCTGCTTTACGTTTTGAGTTAACTCCTTGTGTGTTTTTTTGGTTTGCCATATAAATGGTTTTGGTTTCATCTCCTGCGCTCCCCACCCACCATGGAGCCTCAAATGGGACGCGGAACTTCCAACGCCAGGGATACGCAAGAGATATAGCTGGAGCGCTAACCCAAGATATGCAACGTGAGTTGATACTTGCCGATTGATACAAGTCGGGCTGTAACTGTACCACCCGTCTAGATGAAGCAGAGGCCAAAGCTGCGTGTTGGTCCATGCAACCCGCGGGAAGCACTTCCCTCAACAACCAGGATCCCCCTTTCCACCGACACGGGTCGCGCTGCACGGCAAACACAGCGGTGGGCGATTAGGGCACAAAGGGGGCCAGCATACATGGGGAAGAGAAGATGTAATAGAAAGATATGAAAATGGAATGGTGATATGTGAAAAGGAAAAAATATGCTTGAGAGCCCCCTTTGTGTCCACCAGTCACCTCGGAGAGGAACCCACATCGACTGGATGCGGACTGCATTTCGTCTGACTTCTCCTCCTCGACCAGTCCGGCAAGGGTGACCCTACCAGAAGCATACGCTTCCGCCGGCATAGCTCTCGGGATCATTAAAGCACACAAACCTGCCCACCACGATAAGGTAGCAGTCCCTGGGCAGGGTCCTACCTCGAGATCAGAGTAGGGGTGTTGGTTGCAGGGGGGGGAGATAGTGGTCCTACCTCGAGATAAGAGTATGGGTGTTGGTTGCAGGGGGGAAATTATAGTGGATCCTACCTCGAGATCAGAGTAGGGGTGTTGGTTGCAGGGGGGGGGGGGGGAGATAGTGGGTTTGTTCCCTGCTTTGTACCTCGAGATCAGAGTAGAGGTTTTGGTTGCAGGGGGTGGGGGGAGATAGTGGGTTTGATCCCTGCTTCCTACCTTGAGATCAGAGTAGGGGTGTTGGTTTCAGGGGGGTGGGGGGGGGGGAGATAGTGGGTTTGATCCCTGCTTCCTACCTCGAGATCAGGTTAGGGGTGTTGGTTGCAGGGGGGGGGGGCGATAGTGGGTTTGATCGCTGCTTTCTACCTCGAGATCAGAGTATGGGTGTTGGTTGCAGGGGGGGGGGAGATAGTGGGTTTGATCCCTGCTTCCTACCTCGAGATCAGAGTAGGGGTGTTGGTTGCAGGGGGGGAGATAGTGGGTTTGATCCCTGCTTTCTACCTCGAGATCAGAGTAGGGGTGTTGGTTGCAGGGGGGGGGGAGATAGTGGGTTTGATCCCTGCTTCCTACCTCGAGATCAGAGTAGGGGTGTTGGTTGCAGGGGGGGGGGGCGATAGTGGGTTTGATCGCTGCTTTCTACCTCGAGATCAGAGTATGGGTGTTGGTTGCAGGGGGGGGGGGAGATAGTGGGTTTGATCCCTGCTTCCTACCTCGAGATCAGAGTAGGAGTTTTGGTTGAAGGGGGTTGGGGGGAGATAGTGGGTTTGATCCCTGCAACTACCTCGAGATCAGAGTAGGGGTGTTGGTTGCAGGGGGGGGAGATATCGGGTTTGATCCCTGCTTCCTACCTCGAGATCAGAGTAGGGGTGTTGGTTTCCGGGGGGGGGGGGGAGATATCGGGTTTGATCCCTGCTTCCTACCTCGAGATCAGAGTAGGGTTGTTGGTTGCCGGGGGGGGGGGGGAGATATCGGGTTTGATCCCTGCTTCCGACCTCGAGATCAGAGTAGGGGTGTTGGTTTTCGGGGAGGTGGCGACCCCCGTCGCCGCCTTTAACACCGGCAAACACCAAGACGGGGACTGTGCGAGGGAAACTCGCAACCAACATCTCAACAACACAGATGTAAAGATCGATATCGAGGACAACACCATCCAAAATGTTCCACACGGCGAACCCGCGTGGTTCGACTGGAACAAAACCCAAGAGAATTGGGAACAGCAGATTGAGCACTACGTACCGCTCTTAAATACCTCCAACAAGAACGACGCAACACAATCGACCGCTTCGGACAGCGATCACGTCGTTCAGGAGTGTTGAATAAATATGGATGAGGACACGACGGACGGTTTGAATAATGGCGAACGTCATTACGAATCGCCGGGAGAGAATAATTTAAGCCACTGGCTAAACATTGACACACCATACTTGAGTGCTTTGTGTATTGTATTATTTATTTGTTTTATTTTTTAATGTTTGTTTATACCTAAACGTATTTAAAATGTGTGGCGTCGCCTGCGTCTCAGACCGCCAGACTGTCCCGGAGTTCGGTCTGTGACCCGTCACCGTCGCGACCCTGCTTCACTCACAACCAGGAGACCGTGAAACCTGTCGAGCAGACGGGAACATATCTTGTGAGCGAAATTTTAAGTGAGCGAATGTTCTACTGCGCGAATGCTCTAGTGCACGAAAACTCTAGTGCGAGTTAACGCGGCGAGACAACGCGATCCACCATCTGATGGTGACTAATGGAGCTGTTTGGAGGAAAGGGGCAAGTAACAGGGCGGGGTGGAAAAGGGAGGGGGGAGGTTCGACTGCACTTCGTCTGACTTCTCCTCCACGACCAGTCCGGCTAGGGTGGCCCTACCAGAAGCATACGCTTCCGCCGGCATAGCTCCAGGAATCATCAAAGTGCACAAACCTGCCCACCACGATAAGGTAACAGTCCCTGGGCAGGCAAAAATGATAAAACAGCTTGAATTATTCATCTTAATTGCTTTAATTCGATATGTTTTCATAACGAGTAAACAGAATGATACTCGAATGGTATCGGTAAACAGCATAAACGTACGTCGCTCTACTCTACCTGTCGATCCGAATAATGTATATGGTTGGGGAAAGAACAGACCAACCAGACCAAGGCGATGGGTAGGGGAAGGGGAGTGTGAGGTATGGGTTCAGGTAGAAAGGGAGGAACTGAAGGAGGTTGGATGGGAGGAGTGGAAGGAGGTAGGAAAGGTGGAGCGGAAGGAGGTAGGATGGGAGAAACGGAAGAAGGTTGGATGGGAGGAGTAGAAGGAGGTTGGATGGGTGGAGCAAAAGGAGGTAGGATGGGTGGAGCAAAAGGAGGAGCGGGAGGATGTAGGATGGGACGAGTGGATGGGGAGAGAGGAAGAGTTAAGGAATGGGAAGCTGGGAGAGGAAGGACAGTTGGGGTGGAACGTAAGGGGGGACTGGGGAGCATGGAAAGAGAAATGGAAGGGAGCGCATCAAGGGAGATAGGGAGAGGAGGAGATTCAGGGAGGGAAGGGAGGGGGGGAACGGAGGAAAGGCGGGAGGGTGGAAGGAACGCAGGAGGGATGGGAGGACTGGCAGGACTGGTGGTGGGAGACTCAATGGTGAGGGGGGTCAGGGAGTATTGTGGGAGAAGGGGGGTAAATGTCTGGTCCTACCCAGGGATCACCACGAGGGGATTGGAGGCGGCGCTGATGGGAACGGGGATGAGGGCAGGAGAGGTGTGTGTGATGGTGGGCACGAATGATATCAGGAGGACCAGGGGGGATCATACAGGGAGGAAACAAGGAGGGGGATGGAAAGATTGGTGAGGGTAATCAAGAGGGAGGTGGGAGAGGAAGCGAGGATGGTGTTCTTGGGAGTCCTGGACAGGACAGATATTAAGAGGTGGGTGGTTGAGGAAGTCAATAGAGGGATGGAGGAGGCGGCAGACATGGTAGGGGCAAAGTTTATCGATACAAGGAGGTTTTTGGGGCTTGGGGATCTGAGGGGAGACGGGCTACATTTAAATAGGGAAGGGGATGCTTAGCTGGGTGACCTCCTAGTCCGAGTGATTCAGGATGTGGGTAGGGTGAAGCAAGCAGGGAGGAGTGAGACTTGAGGAGAGGTGAGGGAGGTAAGGGAAGAGAGGTGGTATGAGGGGCGACAAGGTAGGGGTAGAGGTGTGGGTAGCGAGGAAGGAAGGGCAAGGAGTATGGCAGGAAAGGGAGGTAGGATGAGGGAGTCTGAAGGGAAGGAGGAAGGATGGGGAGGTAGGAGTAGAGTTATGGATAGGGATGTAGGAGGGGAGGGGAGTATTGAAAAACAGGGGGTTAGGATGAGTGATGTGGAGGGGAGGGATGGTAACCTAAGGGTACTGCTGGTTAATTGCCAGAGTTTGAAAAACAAACTAGTTCCCTTCTGGTCAATGGTGGAACTGCAACAGCCAGATTATATAATTGCGACTGAGACATGGCTAGAGGAAGAAGTTAACGAGATGAAGAGATAGGGCACAATGAATACAGCCTATTTAAGAGGGATAGGGGTAGGAGAGGGGGAGGGATTATGGTTGGGTGTAGGAAGGAGTTAAGGGGAAGGATAGTATGGAGGGAGGAGGATTGCGAGATGATGGGGGTAAAGGTAAACATGGGGGAAGTGGTGACAGAGGTGGTTGCGGTGTATAGACCATTAGATAATGGGGAGACGGAGACCCTAAGGAGAGTAAAGGAAAGAGTAAAGGGTGAAGGGAAAATTGTTTTGGCTGGAGATCTAAATCTGCCAGGGATAGAATGGGAAGGTGGAGCTGAGGATAGAGGTGGGATAAAATAGGGTCTGGTGAGGGAAATTATGAACCAGGGCTTAATGCAGATAATGAGTGGGCACACCAGGACTAAAGCGAATGGAGAAAATCTGCTGGACGTCATGCTGGTAAGGAGGTAGGAGGGATGGATTAATTGTAAAGTTGAGGAAGGCATTAGTGATCATAGGATAGTGATAGCGACATTGGAAGGAGGAGGAAGGAGAAGGCTTGTGGAAGAGGAAGGGAGAAAGATGAAATGGTATTACAGTAGGGCAGATAGGGAGGGGATTGGGAGGGATATGAGGGCTTGCTATGAGGGATGGAGGGTAAGAAATCGGGGAGCAAATCAAATGTGGAGGGGATTTGTGGACATATGTTTGGAAGTAAGGGGCAGGAGGGTGCCAGGGAAGCTAATGGCAAAAAACCCGGATCCTCCATACTACGATAGGAGGATAAGGAAATTAAAGAGGAAGGGACAACAGGCCTATAGTAGATACAGATGATCAAGAGGATACAAAGGACAGGGATGAGGCAAAAATGATTGAGAGGGATTTAATTTAAATGAGGTGAAGAAGAGGAGATGGGAGGAATATATGACTGGAATGATGAAAGAGGGGGATAAACAAGGACGTTGGAATAGGATGTTCGGTTATGTGAGAGGAAAGAAAGGAAAAGGGGGATCGCAGCCAACAGTGGAGAGCGGGGTAGGCGAACTATTGATGGGTAACGTAGAGAAGGCTGAAGAGCTAAATCAATATTATGCAGGGGTTTTTCAGGAAGAGGATGAAGAGGAAGACGGGGAGAGGATGGAGGAAAGGGGACAAAAACCTATGTGGGTCAGTGTGGATAGAGTGGCAAGGGTGATAGCGGGCCTAAAAAACGGAAAGGCCCCCGGGAATGAAGGGATGGTGGGAGACTTCCTCAAATTAGCAACGGGGGAATCGGCATGATACATGGCAAGGATAATATGGGTATCTCTGCAGGAGGGCAAGGTACCGAAGGATTGGAAAGAGGCAGTGGTAATCCCAATCCAAAAGGGGGGGGGGGAGAGGGGAAAAATGATGAACTACCGACCAGTCTCCCTGACGTCAGTGGGGTCTAAAATAATTGAGAGGGTAGTGGGGGATTTTGTGAAGGAGGTGATAAAGGAGAAGGGATGGATGACTGAGGCGCAACATGGTTTTAGGAAGGGATATTCGTGTGAGACCCAATTATTGGGGATGACAGGGGACATATCAGAGGTATTGGACAGGGGAGGGGAAGTGGATGACGTGTTTATAGACTTTGAGAAGGCGTTTGATAAGGTGCCGCACCAAAGGTTGTTAGGGAAGGTAGGAGGAGTTGTAGATGATGGATGTGTGGTAAAATGGATAGGGGATTTTCTAAAGGGTAGAACGCAGCGGGTAAGGGTAGGGGATGTGCTGTCAGGGGAGATTATGTAACATCGGGAGTGCCCCAGGGCAGTGTATTGGGATCTCTATTATTTGCGATCTTTGTAAATGATCTGGCGGAGGATATGAAGGCGAAAGTGAGATTGTTCGCGGATGATTGCGTAATCTATTGGGAGGTAAGGGGAAAGAAGGATGAATTACTGTTGGGGGAGGACATGGAGAGACTGGGTGATTGGGTGGATAGTAACAAGATGAGGCTAAACACAGGGAAGTGCAAGTGGATTAGGTTTACTAGGAGGAGAACGCAAAAGGGGATAAATGGAGGGTATGTATTGCAAGGGCAGAGGCTGGAGAGGGTGGAAGGAATCAAGTACCTAGGAGTTTGGCTAGAGGATACATCGGATTGGGGAGGGCATGTGGAAAAATGGTAAAGAAAGGGGTAAGAAATCTGCACTTTGTGATGAGAGTGCTGAAAGGGGCGGGTAAGGATTTAAGGGACCATGCCTATAAGACGTTAGTCAGGCCCAGGCTAGAGTATGCGGCGGCACTATGGGACCCGCATAAAAGTAAGGACAGGGAGGTGTTGGAGGGAGTGCAGAGGAAAGCGGCAAGGAAAGTACTTGGGAGGGGAAAGAGATGGGGGGAGGTTGAAGTAGGTGATGGAGGAAAGGAAAGGGTTTATGAGAGTGTGACATAAATGGTGAGGGAACTGGGGTGGGAGAAGCTGGAAGATAGGAGAGCAAGGGACAGGTTGGGTAAGATGTATAAGGTGACGAGGAATATGGAGGGATGGGGGGAGTTGCATAGAAGCACTACACCCGCAGTTTACATGGGACGGAGGGATAACTCTTGGAAGCTGAAAAGAAGGACCTGGAGGACGGACCTCGGGAAGTTTTCCTTCCTGGGCAGGACGGTCGTGGAATGGAATGAGGTGGGTGATGAGGTGGTGAGCCAGGAGAAGGCTAAGGGGTTTATGGAAAGGCTGAAGGCAGAATGGAAAGGGGAGGTGAGAGGAGGAGATGAAAGGAGGAAGAAATGTTGGTGAGAAGCCCAGGAGTTACGAAGAGGAATAAGAAGAGGAAGGGGACTGGAGCGAAGGAAGTGGAAGGAGTAAAGGAAGAAATGGGGAAAGAAGGAAGAAATAGAATACAAGGAAGAAATGGAATGGAATCTGCCACCGGTCATAGTAACCAACAGCAGGGAGCAGAAAACAGCAACAACAACAACAACACGGCGAACCCGTGTGGTTCGACTGGAACACAAACCAAGAGGTTTGGGAACGGCAGAGTGAGCTTTACGTACCGCTCTTAAATACCTCCAACGAGAACGACGCAACACAATCGACCGCTTCAGACAGCGATCACGTCGTTCCGGAGTGTAGGATAAATATGGATAAGGACACGACGGACAGTTTGAATAATGGCGAACGTCATTACGAAACGCCGCGAGAGAATATTACG
Source organism: Isoperla grammatica (assembly GCA_945910005.1). Classification (NCBI taxonomy): domain Eukaryota; kingdom Metazoa; phylum Arthropoda; class Insecta; order Plecoptera; family Perlodidae; genus Isoperla; species Isoperla grammatica. Next base: position 25,382,462 of record OX246748.1, read on the forward strand.
AGCCACTGGCTAAACAATGACACACCATACTTGAGTGCTTTGTGCGTTTTAATATTTATTTGTTTTATTTGTTATCGTTTGTTTATAACTAAACGTATTTAAAATGTGTGGCGTCGCCTGCGTCTCAGACCGCCAGACTGTCCCGGAGTTCGGTCTGTGACCTGTCTGGGCCGAGGCCGCCACCGTCGCGACCCTGCTTCACTCACAACCAGGAGACCGTGAAACCTGTCGAGCATTGATTAATTTGATTATTTGGGATTAACGTCTCATATTTTTGCAACGATTGATTGATTGATAAATGGGGCTTAACGTCTCATATTTATGCAACGATGGCAAATCGAGACGATGAGCGGGTGATAATGAAGATGAGAAAGATGATAATGAAGAATAAAGCCACATCCGAATCAGATCCATTTTACGTCGCGTGAGTCGTCATACGGGAGTCCAGCAAGGGAGGGCAGGGCCAAGTGGGAGGAGAAATATTTAATGGGACAGTGGGGGGGGGGGCTAATCCGGACTATGAGTGGGTGATAAATGAAGATGAAATAGGGGGCTGTTTGGAGGAAAGAGGCAAGTAGGAGGGAGCGTGAGGAAAAGGGAAAAAGGAGGAAAGGGGATTGGGGTGTGGACTGCATTTCGTCTGACTCCTCCTTCTCGACCAGTCCGGCTAGGGTGGCCCTACCAGAAGCATACGCTTCCGCCGGCATAGCTCTCGGGATCAACAAAGCACTCAAACCCGCCCACCACGATAAGGTAGCAGTCCCTGGGCAGGGTCCTACCTCGAGATCAGAGTAGGGGTGTTGGTTGCAGGGGGGGGGGGTGATAGTGGTCCTACCTCGAGATAAGAGTATGGGTGTTGGTTGCAGGGGGGAAATTATAGTGGATCCTACCTCGAGATCAGAGTAGGGGTGTTAGTTGCAGAGGGGGGGGAGATAGTGGCTTTGATCCCTCCTTCCGACCTCGAGATCAGAGTAGGGGTGTTAATTGCCGGGGGGAGGATGATATTTTGATATTTGGGCTTAACGTCTCATATTTTTGCAACGTGGCTAATCGAGACAATGAGTGGGTGATATATGAAGATGAAATATGGGGCTGTTTGGAGGAAATAGGCAAGTAGGAGGGAGCGTGAGAATAAGGGAAAGTGGAGGAAAGGGGATTGGGGTGTGGACTGCACTTCGTCTGACTTCTCCTCCTCGACCAGTCCGGCTAGGGTGGCCCTACCAGAAGCATACGCTTCCGCCGGCATAGCTCTCGGGATCAACATAGCACGCAAACCTGCCCACCACGATAAGGTGGCAGTTGTAATGTCTGAATATATTGTAGTATTAAAGGATGATTGAAGGATGTGTCAGATAAAGACGGATGAGAAATAAAGTAGTCGACTTCGTGATGTGCCATTGCAAGGTGTGTATTGAGTCTAGTTTCTACAACGGTTGGGTAGCATGAGTGGGCGGGGATGTTAGAAGCAAGGTTGGTTTACAAGGCTGTGGACTATGGACATGACAGTCCTCCCCTATTTAGAGTGAAAACTTACATAACTTTTTTTTTTTTTTTTAAATTATTAAGTCAATGTGAAGCTAACAAAGAATGATTAAGTCTTATCTTGATGTTTTTTGTTTAATGTTCATAAAGTTGAAGGTAAGCTGGTGGTCGGCAGTTTCGTCGCTGGCGCTGGGGTGCTGCGATGTGGTATCTTGCTTGAAGATCCAACTGGTTAGGGTTCTCCTGATGATGATGTTGAAGTTCTTCCTCTGCTTGAAGATCCAACTGGTTAGGGTTCCCCTGAGGATGGTGTTGAAGTTCCTCCTCTTCTCCTTCGTCATCTGAAGTATGATCTTTGACGGATGTTCCATCAGGATAGTCGGAAGGATAATATGTTTTGAAAAAGGATGAATTTCGGGTGATAGTTTTGGTAGGCCGTGAAGCAGTTATTTTGGATCCTTTGATTGCTATGATAGTGAATGGGATGGGGTCGAAAGGTGGGGTAAGCTTGTTTATTTTCTTAGTTTTGACAAGTACCCTGTCTCCGATGTTGAACTTGTTTTCCGAGACTTTGCGTTTCTCGTCGGCGTACGCTTTATACTTTTTCTTGTTCTCTGTATCTGCGATTTCCATTGATGGTTTCTTGTTGAATGTCTCGGCAGAGGGAAAATGAGGTAGAGTGGTCTTCATTGGTCTTCCAAATAGTGCGGTGTAAGGTGGAATACCGGTCGTTGAATGTGGGGCAGCTCTGAAGTTAAGAAGGAATGCGTCTAGTTCGGTTTGAATGTCGAGTTTAGATAGATGAGCAGCCAGCACGGTTTTACGTAAATTCTGAACACTTCGTTCTGCTAGCCCATTCCCTTCTGGCCATAATGGTGTGACACGGTGGTGACGAAAGTTGAACATTGTTGCAAAGTCAGCAAAAGCTTGGCCGTTGAACGGTGGTCCGTTATCCGATTTAAGTTGAAGTGGTATACCGAACATAGTGAACAACCTTCGGAGCCTTGGTATTACTACATCTGCACTTGTTGTTGAGATTATTTCTACGACTGGGTAACGCGAATGTTCATCCGTGATTATCATGAGATATTTGCCATTCGGATACGGGCCGTCGAAATCTATCGCTAGGTTTTCCCATGGGTTTGCAGGGAGTGGTGTTGACACAATGGGTTCTCTAGAGTTGGATTTTGTGATTGACTGACATGGGTGACAGGTTTTGATTGCCTTTTCTACACGATTATCAATTCCGGGAAACCAGACTTTTGTCCTGATTAATTGTTTTGTCTTTACAATACCCAAATGTCCCCGGTGCGCAAGTTGGATGATCTGGTCTTGTAAACTATCCGGTATTATTATTCGATTGTTTCGGAGAAGGATTCCGTCCGCGGTAGTTATTTCTGGGACGATACTCCAGAATGGTTGTAAATTGGTATGCCTCCTAATTTCTGTCGATGGATCGGGTGAATGTATGACGTTGATTAAATCTCGGAGATTCTTGTCCTGGGTGGTAGCGAGTTTTACTTCTTCCAATGACATGGCTTTTGGAACAGCATTTTTGACGATGAAGTTGATGTATTCGCTTGGGATTTTCGAAGTTCTGGATGATGTTTTTTCAAAGGGTAAAGGATGACGTGACATGTAGTCTGATGGGTTATCCGTACCTCGTTTATGTACAATTTTGAACGAGTAGGGAACAAGTCGAAGAGTCAGCCGTTCAAGTCTAGCAGATGTCACCGAACGAACGTTTCCCAATATGTGAACTAGTGGTTTGTGGTCCGTGTGTATGGTACAATCGTCTGCTCCAAAGAGGTATAAATGAAAATGTTCTACTCCCCATACTACGGCTAGCATTTCTTTCTCTATCGTGCTATAACGTTCTTCTACATCGGTCAGTGATCGACTTGCGTATGCTATGATATCGTCTGGTTCGTTTGAGTGCCGTTGCGAAAGAATTGCTCCGAGTCCTTTTGGTCCAGCGTCAACCGTTAGGTGAATTGGCTTTGATGTGTCAAAATATGCTAGAGCTTTGCTAGACTGGAGTTGCATTTTTAATTTGTCTAGAGCTGCCTGTTGCTCGGAACCCCATTCAAAATCAGCACCGTTCGTGGTGAGATGTCGGATTGGAGCACTGGTGGAAGAAAGATCGGGGATAAACTTGCCGCAGAATTGCAACATACCAAGTAGACTGCGTACCTCGGTTACAGTCCTTGGTGGACCCATAGCAGAAATTGCCTGGACTTTGCTACAATCTACTTCAATGCCTTTTTCAGAAAACTTGTATCCAAAGAAATTGAGTGTTGATTGACTGAATGAACATTTCTTTGGATTAAGAGTGAGGTTCGATTCTTGCAATCTTTGCAATACTTGGGTTAGTGCCAAATCGTGAATTTCTTGGGTTTTTCCAAACACTAAAATATCATCACTGATGTTTATCACCCCGTCTATATTATTGAGAACTTGGCGGATTGTATTCTGAAATATTTCGCTTGCCGCGTTTATGCCAAAGTTAAGGCGTTTATATCTTCGCAGCCCGATATGCGTAGAAAAAGTAGTTACGTATCGCGACTCTTCGTCGAGCTGGAGTTGGTGGTATCCCTCGTTTAGGTCCAGCTTGCTGAACACTTTTGCTCCATTGAGTGAAGAGATTAGGTCGTCAATTGTTGGAGTTATGTGACGTTCGCGTTTGATAGCCAAGTTTGGCTGTCTCATGTCCACACACAATCGTATTGTATCCGGATCGTTTGGCTTTGGAACTGGGACAATTGGCGATACCCATGGTGTCGGACCGTGCACCCTTTCGATTACATCCATCTTTTCGAGACGCTCAACTTCTTTTTCTACTGACTTTCGAATGTGAAACGGAATTCTACGATGCTTTTGCGCAACTGGCTGAATATTCGGGTCGATGTGTAAGTGAACTTTGAAGTTTTCGAGTTTACCGATACCAGTAAAGACTTTGGGAAATTGCTTGTGATAGATATCACTCAAAGAGGATGTGTTTACTGTTAAACCTACCTCTTGAGCTTTGACTTCGATTAGATCAAGGTTTAACGCTGATGAGTAACTGAGAAGGGGGATACTGTTTCCCTTCACAACAAACAGCTTTGACTGAATTGTCTTTTGTTCAGTGCTGAGATTAGCAACAAAGCATCCTACAACAGGCATTGGTTCTGTTGAGCCATAAGAGTATATTTTTGTTGTGGTTTTTTCCGTTTCGTATGAAATTTTGGATTCTTTGAGTATCGATTCACTGATAATGGACACAGAGGCACCAGTGTCTAGAATGAACGTTACTTGTGTCCCGTTTACCCCAAGTGTGACTTTAGGCGTACGTTCCGATGAATGATTTGCTGCGGAAATTACAAAGATTTCCTCGTCTGATGACGAATCATGCTGTGTCATAGACTGTTGATTAGGCCTACTATCTTCCACTGACTCTACTGTGGTAGAATAGGCACGGGTAGGATTAGTTTTAGAGTTACATACCTTGGAAAAGTGACCCAGTTTCTTACAGGCTGAACATGTTCTGTTGTAAGCAGGGCAGGCTAGACGTCCTCCGTCGTGCGGCCAGGATTGGTCACAGAAGAAGCACTTTCTTGTCTGTGTCGACTGCGATGGTTCTTCAGGGCCTGAATTTAGCCTGCTCTGAGAGGTACTGGTACTTGCTTGAGGCCTAGAATTCTTGTTGAATGACTGCTTTGGTTGTGTCTGGTGTCTTTCAGATTCTTGTCTTGTAGGCCTAAGCATGGATTGGTGGCCTACTGCATTGAGTGATTCAATATTTGGCTTCGGCGTGGAACTAGTCGACATGTCTTCCATGCGCCGAGCTAGGGTGTCGGTTGCTTCGTATGATCTAGCTGTATCCAGCAGTTCTGTTAGAGTTGGAGAATCTCGAAGAGCATAGCGTCGAATCCGCTTATTGTTTGTGTGCGCAATAATTTGTGCTTTGATCTCGTTACCTGCATTGGAGAATTGGCAGTTCCTCGATAGTTTTAAGAGTCTTTCATAGAATGTATCGATTTTCTCGTCTGGGAGTTGCACTGATTGCCTAAAAGTGAAGACTTCGAAATCGACGTTTATCTTCGGCTTGAAATGTGCAGATAAACGCTGGCTTAATACGTCGTAAGTCTCGCCGTCTTCGCCTAGTTGACTGTTCGGAAGAGATTCCAGGATTTCGAACGTTTCTTCTCCCATGAGAAACAAAAACATGTTCTTCTTTCTCTCTGCATTGGTAATATTGGAAGCTTTTAAGAATATGTCAAACCGTTTTATCCACTTTTCCCATCTGAGGCCCGGATTATCAGTATCTTTCGGATTGAAAGGTGGAAAGACTGATGGGTCGCACATGGTGAGTTGAAGTTATAGGTTAGAAAATGAAGATGTCACTTAAAGCTTTGAAAATACCTTTCAATTACGTTTCTTGAACACTGAATAGTCTCTTATAATCCTCGTCGCCATTGTAATGTCTGAATATATTGTAGTATTAAAGGATGATTGAAGGATGTGTCAGATAAAGACGGATGAGAAATAAAGTAGTCGACTTCGTGATGTGCCATTGCAAGGTGTGTATTGAGTCTAGTTTCTACAACGGTTGGGTAGCATGAGTGGGCGGGGATGTTAGAAGCAAGGTTGGTTTACAAGGCTGTGGACTATGGACATGACAGCAGTCCTTGGGCAGGCCGGGGGGAGGAGATAGTGGGTCCTACCTCGAGATCAGAGTAGGGGTGTTGGTTGCAGGTGTGGGGGAGATAGTGGGTTCTACCTTGAGATCAGTGTAGGAATGTTGGTTGCAGGGGTGGGGGAGATAGTGGGTCCTACCTTAAGATCAGAGTAGGGGTTTTGGTTGCAGGGGTGGGGGAGAAAGTGGGTCCTACCTTGAGATCAGTGTAGGGGTGTTGGTTGCAGGAGGAAGATATAGTGGATCCTCCCTCGAGATCAGAGTAGGGGTGTTAGTTGCAGAGGGGGGGGAGATAGTGGCTTTGATCCCTCCTTCCGACCTCGAGATCCGAGTAGGGGTGTTAATTGCCGGGGGGGGGGAGATAGTGGGTCCTACCTCGAGATCAGAGTAGAGGTGTTAGTTGCAGGGGGGAAGATATAGTGGCTCCTACCTCGAGATCAGAGTAGGGGTGTTAGTTAAAGAGGGGGGGGAGATAGTGGCTTTGATCCCTCCTTCCTACCTAGAGATCAGAGTAGGGGTGTTAATTGCCGGGGGGGGGGTATAGTGGGTTTGATCCCTGCTTCCTACCTCGAGATCAGGTTAGGGGTGTTGGTTGCAGGGGGGGGGGGGGAGATAGTGGGTTTAATCGCTGCTTCCTACCTCGAGATCAGAGTAGGGGTGTTGGTTGCAGGGGGGGGGGGGAGATAGTGGGTTTGATCGCTGCTTCCTACCTCGAGATCAGAGTAGGGGTGTTGGTTGCAGGGGGGGGGGGGAGATAGTGGGTTTGATCCCTGCTTCCTACCTCGAGATCAGAGTAGTGGTGTTGGTTGCAGGGGGGGGGGGAGATAGTGGGTTTGATCCCTGCTTCCTACCTCTTGATCAGGTTAGGGGTGTTGGTGGCAGGGGGGGGGGGGAGAAAGTGGGTTTGATCGCTGCTTCCTACCTCGAGATCAGAGTAGGGGTGTTGGTTGCAGGGGGGGGGGGGGAGATAGTGGGTTTGATCCCTGCTTCCTACCTCGAGATCAGAGTAGTGGTGTTGGTTGTAGGGGGGGGGGAGATAGTTGGTTTTATCCCTGCTTTCTACCTCGAGATCAGAGTAGGGGTGTTGGTTGCAGGGGGGGGGGGAGATAGTTGGTTTTATCCCTGCTTCCTACCTCGAGATCAAAGTAGGGGTGTTGGTTGCAGGTTGGGGTGAGATAGTGGGTTTGATCCCTGCTTCCTACCTCGAGATCAGAGTAGCGGTGTTGGTTGCAGGGGTGGGGGAGATAGTGGGTTTGATCCCATCATCCTACCTCGAGATCAGGTTAGGGGTGTTGGTTGCAGGGGAAGGGGGGGGAGATAGTGGGTTTAATCCCAGCTTCCTACCTCGAGATCAGGTTAGGGGTGTTGGTTGCAGGGGGGGGGGGGAGAGATAGTGGGTTTGATCCCTGCTTCCTACCTCGAGATCAGAGTAGGGGTGTTGGTTGCAGGGGGGGGGGGGGGGGGGAGATAGTGGGTTTGATCCCTGCTTCCTACCTCGAGATCAGAGTAGGGGTGTTGGTTGCAGGGGGGGGGGGAGAGATAGTGGGTTTGATCCCTGCTTCCTACCTCGAGATCAGGTAAGGGGTGCTGGTTGCAGGGGGTTGGGAGATAGTGGGTTTGATCGCGGTTTCCTACCATGATATCAGAGTAGGGGTGTTGGTTGCAGATGGGGGGGGGAGATAGTGGGTTTGATCGCTGCTTCCTACCTCGAGATCAGAGTAGGGGTGTTGGTTGCAAGGGGGGTGGGAGATAGTGGGTTTGATCGCTGCTTCCTACCTCGAGATCAGAGTAGGGGTGTTGGTTGCAGGGGGGGGGGGGGAGATAGTGGGTTTGATCGCTGCTTCCTACCTCGATATCAGAGTAGGGGTGTTGGTTGCAGGGGGGGGGAGATAGTGGGTTTTATCCCTGCTTTCTACCTCGAGGTCAGAGTAAGGGTGTTGGTTGCAGGGGGGGGGGAGATAGTGGGTTTGATCCCTGCTTTCTACCTCGAGATCAGAGTAAGGGTGTTGGTTGCAAGGGGGAAGGGGAGATAGTTGGTTTTCTCCCTGCTTCCTACCTCGAGATCAGAGTAGGGGTGTTGGTTGCAGGGGAGGGGGGGAGATAGTGGGTTTGATCGCTGCTTTCTACCTCAAGATCAGAGTAAGAGTGTTGGTTGCAGGGGGGGGGGGAGATAGTGGGTTTGATCTCTGCTTCCTACCTCGAGATCAGAGTAGGGGTGTTGGTTGCCGGGGGGGGGGGGGGGAGATAGTGGGTTTGATCCCTGCTTCCTACCTTGAGATCAGAGTAAGGGTGTTGGTTTGAAGGGGGTGGGGGGAGATAGGTGGTTTGATTCCTGCTTCCTACCTTGAGATCAGAGTAGCGGTGTTGGTTGCAGGGGGTGGGGGAGATAGTGGGTTTGATCCCAGCTTCCTACCTCGAGATCAGGTTAGGGGTGTTGGTTGCAGGGGGGGTGGGGAGATAGTGGGTTTGATCCCTGCTTCCTACCTTGAGATCAGAGTAAGGGTGTTGGTTGCAGGGGGGGGGGGGGGGAGATTGTGGGTTTGATCCCTGCTTCCTACCTTGAGATCAGAGTAGCGGTGTTGGTTGCAGGGGGTGGGGGAGATAGTGGGTTTGATCCCTGCTTCCTACCTCGAGATCAGAGTAGTGGTGTTGGTTGCAGGGCGGGGGGAGATAGTGTGTTTGTATCCCTGCTTCCTACCTCGAGATCAGAGTAGGGGTGTTGGTTGCAGGGGTTTGGGGGGGGGAGATAGTGCGTTTGATCGCTGCTTCCTACCTCGAGATCAGGTTAGGGGTGTTGGTTGCAGGGGGGGGGAGATAGTGGGTTTAATCCCTGCTTCCTACCTCGAGATCAGGTTAGGGGTGTTGGTTGCAGGGGGGGGGGAGATAGTGGGTTTGATCGCTGCTTCCTACCTCGAGATCAGAGTAGTGGTGTTGGTTGCCGGGGGGGGTGGGAGATAGTGGGTTTGATCCCTGCTTCCTACCTCGAGATCAGAGTAGTGGTGTTGGTTGCAGGGGTTGGGGGGGGGGATAGTGGGTTTGATCCCTGCTTCCTACCTCGAGATCAGAGTAGTGGTGTTGGTTGCAGGGGGTGGGGGGGGGAGATAGTGGGTTTGATCGCTGCTTCCTACCTCGAGATCAGAGTAGTGGTGTTGGTTGCAGGGGTTGGGGGGGGGGATAGTGGGTTTGATCGCTGCTTCCTACCTCGAGATCAGAGTAGTGGTGTTGGTTGCAGGGGGTGGGGGGGGGGGAGATAGTGGGTTTGATCGCTGCTTCCTACCTCGAGATCAGAGTAGTGGTGTTGGTTGCAGGGGGTGGGGGGGGGGAGATAGTGGGTTTGATCGCTGCTTCCTACCTCGAGATCAGAGTAGTGGTGTTGGTTGCAGGGGGGGAGATAGTGGGTTTGATCCCTGCTTCCTACCTCGAGATCAGAGTAGTGGTGTTGGTTGCAGGGGTTGGGGGGGGGGGAGATAGTGGGTTTGATCGCTGCTTCCTACCTCGAGATCAGAGTAGTGGTGTTGGTTGCAGGGGGTGGGGGGGGGGAGTTAGTGGGTTTGATCGCTGCTTCCTACCTCGAGATCAGGTTAGGGGTGTTGGTTGCAGGGGGGGGGGAGATAGTGGGTTTGATCGCTGCTTCCTACCTCGAGATCAGGTTAGGGGTGTTGGTTGCAGGGGGGGGGAGATAGTGGGTTTGATCCCTGCTTCCTACCTCGAGATCAGAGTAGTGGTGTTGGTTGCAGGGGGTGGGGGGGGGGAGATAGTGTGTTTGATCCCTGCTTCCTACCTCGAGATCAGAGTAGTGGTGTTGGTTGCAGGGGGGGAGATAGTAGTTTCGACGAAAGAGGACCCGCTACAACCAAAACAACCTGTGCAGACGTACCTAGTCGAGAAGGAGACGTGGCGACCCCCCCTCGCCGCCTTTAACACCACCAAATACCAAGAAGGGGACTTTGCGAACAACACAGATGTAAGGATCGACATCGAGGACGACACCATCCTTAATGTTCAATACGGCGAGGACGCGTGGTTCGACTGAAACACAAACCAAGAGGTTTGGGAACGGCAGAGTGAGCACTACGTACCGCTTATAAATACCTCCAACAAGAACGACGCAACTCAATCGACCGCTTCGGACAGCGATCACGTCGTTCCGGAGTGTTCAATAAATATGGATGACGACACGACAGACAGTTTATTACGAAACGCCGAGAGAGAATATTTTGAGCCACTGGCTAAACAATGACACACCATACTTGAGTGCTTTGTGCGTTTTATTATGTATTTGTTTTATTTTTTATTGTTTGTTTATAGATAGATATTTGGGATTAACGTCTTATATTTTTGCAACTTGGCTAATCAAGACGATGAGTGGGTGATACTGAAGATGGAATTGGGGGCTCTTTGGAGGAAAGGGGCAAGTAGGAGGGCGCGTGAGGAATGGGGAAAGGGGAGGAAGGGGGATTGGGGTGTGGACTGCACTTCGTCTGACTTCTCCTACCTAAACGTGTTTAAAATGTGTGGCGTCGCCAGCGTCTCAGACCGCCAGACTGTCCCGGAGTCCGGTCTGTGACTTGTCTGGGCCGAGGCCGTCACCGTCGGGTCCCTGCTTCACTCACAACCAAGAGACCGTGAAACCTGTCGAGCATTGATTAATTTGATTATTTGGGCTTAACGTCTCATATTTTTGCAACGAGGCTAATCCAGACTATGAGTGGGTGAAATATGAAGATGAAATAGGGGGCTGTTTGGAGGAAAGGGGCAAGTAGGAGGGAGCGTGAGGAAAAGGGAAAAAGGAGGAAAGGGGATTGGGGTGTGGACTGCATTTCGTCTGACTCCTCCTTCTCGACCAGTCCGGCTAAGGTGGCCCTACCAGAAGCATACGCTTCCGCCGGCATAGCTCTCGGGATCAACAAAGCACTCAAACCTGCCCACCACGATAAGGTAGCAGTCCCTGGGCAGGGTCCTACCTCGAGATCAGAGTAGGGGTGTTGGTTGCAGGGGGGGGGGAGATAGTGGTCCTACCTCGAGATAAGAGTATGGGTGTTGGTTGCAGGGGGTAAATTATAGTGGATCCTACCTCGAGATCAGAGTAGGGGTGTTAGTTGCAGAGGGGGGGGAGATAGTGGCTTTGATCCCTCCTTCCGACCTCGAGATCAGAGTAGGGGTGTTAATTGCCGGGGGGGGGGAGATAGTGGGTCCTACCTCGAGATCAGAGTAGGGGTGTTGGTTGCAGGGGTGGGGGAGATAGTGGGTCCTACCTTGAGATCAGTGTAGGAATGTTGGTTGCAGGGGTGGGGGAGATAGTGGTCCTACCTCGAGATCAGAGTAGGGGTGTTGGTTGCAGGGGTGGGGGAGATAGTGGGTCCTACCTTGAGATCAGTGTAGGGGTGTTGGTTGCAGGGGGAAGATATAGTGGATCCTACCTCGAGATCAGAGTAGGGGTGTTAGTTGCAGAGGGGGGGGAGATAGTGGCTTTGATCCCTCCTTCCGACCTAGAGATCAGAGTAGGGGTATTGGTTGCGGAGGTGGGGGAGATAGTGGGTCCTACCTTGAGATCAGTGTAGGGGTGTTGGTTGCAGGGGTGAGGGAGATAGTTGGTCCTACCTTGAGATCAGAGTAGGGGTGTTGGTTGCAGGGGTGGGGGAGATAGTGGGTCCTACCTTGAGATCAGTGTAGGGGTGTTGGTTGCAGGGGGAAGATATAGTGGATCCTACCTCGAGATCAGATTAGTGGTGTTAGTTGCAGAAGGGGGGGAGATAGTGGCTTTGATCCCTCCTTCCGACCTCGAGATCAGAGTAGGGGTGTTAATTGCCGGGGGGGGGGGGAGATAGTGGGTCCTACCTCGAGATCAGAGTAGGGGTGTTGGTTGCAGGGGTTGGGGAGATAGTGGGTCCTACCTTGAGATCAGTGTAGGGGTGTTGGTTGCAGGGGGAAGATATAGTGGATCCTACCTCGAGATCAGAGTAGGGGTGTTAGTTGCAGAGGGGGGGGAGATAGTGGCTTTGATCCCTCCTTCCGACCTAGAGATCAGAGTAGGGGTATTGGTTGCGGGGGTGGGGGAGATAGTGGGTCCTACCTTGAGATCAGTGTAGGGGTGTTGGTTGCAGGGGTGAGGGAGATAGTTGGTCCTACCTTGAGATCAGAGTAGGGGTGTTGGTTGCAGGGGTGGGGGAGATAGTGGGTCCTACCTTGAGATCAGTGTAGGGGTGTTGGTTGCAGGGGGAAGATATAGTGGATCCTACCTCGAGATCAGAGTAGTGGTGTTAGTTGCAGAAGGGGGGGAGATAGTGGCTTTGATCCCTCCTTCCGACCTCGAGATCAGAGTAGGGGTGTTAATTGCCGGGGGGGGGAGATAGTGGGTCCTACCTCGAGATCAGTGTAGGGGTGTTGGTTGCAGGGGTTGGGGAGATAGTGGGTCCTACCTTGAGATCAGTGTAGGGGTGTTGGTTGCAGGGGTGGGGGAGATAGTGGGTCCTACCTTGAGATCAGAGTAGGGGTGTTGGTTGCAGGGGGGGGGAGATAGTGGCTTTGATCCCTGCTTCCTACCTCGAGATCAGTGTAGGGGTGTTGGTTGAAGGGGGGGGGGGAGATAGTGGGTCCTACCTCGAGATCAGTATACGGGTGTTGGTTGCAGGGGGGGGGGGGAGATAGTGGGTTTGATCGCTGCTTTCTACCTCGAGATCAGAGTAAGGGTGTTGGTTGCAGGGGGGGGGGGGAGATAGTGGGTTTGATCCCTGCTTCCTACCTCGAGATCAGAGTAGGGGTGTTGGTTGCAGGGGGGGGGGGGGGATAGTTGGTTTTATCCCTGCTTCCTACCTCGAGATCAGAGTAGGGGTGTTGGTTGCAGGGGGGGGGGGGAGATAGTTGTTTTTATTCTGCTTCCTACCTCGAGATTAGAGTAAGGGTGTTGGTTGCAGGGGGGGGGGGAGATAGTGGGTTTGATCCCTGCTTCCTACCTCGAGATCAGAGTAGTGGTGTTGGTTGCAGGGGGGGGGGGGAGATAGTGGGTTTGATCGCTGCTTCCTACCTCGAGATCAGAGTAGTGGTGTTGGTTGCAGGGGGGGGGGGAGATAGTGTGTTTGATCCCTGCTTCCTACCTCGAGATCAGAGTAGGGGTGTTGGTTGCAGGGGGGGCGAGATAGTGGGTTAGATCCCTGCTTCCTACCTCGAGATCAGGTTAGGGGTGTTGGTTGCAGGGGGGGGGGGAGATAGTGGGTTTTATCCCTGCTTCCTACCTCGAGATCAGAGTAGTGGTGTTGGTTGCAGGGGGGGAGATAGTGGGTTTGATTCCTGCTTCCTACCTCGAGATCAGGTTAGGGGTGTTGGTTGCAGGGGGGGGGAGATAGTGGGTTTGATCGCTGCTTCCTACCTCGAGATCAAGTTAGGGGTGTTGGTTGCAGGGGTTGGGGGGGAGATAGTGGGTTTGATCGCTGCTTCCTACCTCGAGATCAGAGTAGTGGTGTTGGTTGCAGGGGGGGGGAGATAGTGGGTTTGATCCCTGCTTCCTACCTCGAGATCAGAGTAGTGGTGTTGGTTGCAGGGGGGGGGGAGATAGTGTGTTTGATTCCTGCTTCCTACCTCGAGATCAGGTTAGTGGTGTTGGTTGCAGGGGTTGGGGGGGAGATAGTGGGTTTGATCGCTGCTTCCTACCTCGAGATCAGAGTAGTGGTGTTGGTTGCAGGGGGGGGGGGGGGGTAGTGGGTTTGATCGCTGCTTCCCACCTCGAGATCAGAGTAGTGGTGTTGGTTGCAGGGGGGGGAGGAGAGATAGTGGGTTTGATCGCTGCTTCCTACCTCGAGATCAGAGTAGTGGTGTTGGTTGCAGGGGGGGGGAGATAGTGGGTTTGATCGCTGCTTCCTACCTCGAGATCAGAGTAGCGGTGTTGGTTGCAGGGGTTGGGGGGGAGATAGTGTGTTTGATCGCTGCTTCCTACCTCGAGATCAGAGTAGTGGTGTTGGTTGCAGTGGGGGGGGGGGAGATAGTTGGTTTTATCCCTGCTTCCTACCTCGAGATCAGAGTAGCGGTGTTGGTTGCAGGGGGTGGGGGAGATAGTGGGTTTGATCCCAGCTTCCTACCTCGAGATCAGGTTAGGGGTGTTGGTTGCAGGGGGGGGGAGATAGTGGGTTTGATCGCTGCTTCCTACCTCGGGATCAGAGTAGTGGTGTTGGTTGCAGGGGGGGGGAGATAGTGGGTTTGATCGCTGCTTTCTACCTCGGGATCAGAGTAGTGGTGTTGGTTGCAGGGGGAGGGGAGATAGTGGGTTTGAGTGCTGCTTTCTACCTCGGGATCAGAGTAGTGGTGTTGGTTGCAGAGGGAGGGGAGATAGTGGGTTTGAGTGCTGCTTTCTACCTCGGGATCAGAGTAGTGGTGTTGGTTGCAGGGGGGGGGGAGATAGTGGGTTTGATCGCTGCTTTCTACCTCGGGATCAGAGTAGTGGTGTTGGTTGCAGGGGGAGGGGAGATAGTGGGTTTGAGTGCTGCTTTCTACCTCGGGATCAGAGTAGTGGTGTTGGTTGCATGGGGGGGGAGATAGTGGGTTTGATCGCTGCTTCCAACCGCGAGATCAGAGTAGGGGTGTTGGTTGCAGGGGGGGGGAGATAGTGGGTTTGATCCCTGCTTCCTACCTCGAGATCAGAGTAGGGGTGTTGGTGGCCGGGGGGGGGGGGAGATAGTGGGTTTGATCCCTGCTTCCTACCTCGAGATCAGAGTAGGGGTTTTGGTTGCCGGGGGGGGGGGGGGGAGATAGTGGGTTTGATCCCTGCTTCCTACCTCGAGATCAGAGTAGGGGTGTTGGTTGCTGGGGGGGGGGAGATAGTGGGTTTGATCCTTGCTTCCTACCTTCTAGATCAGAGTAGGGTTGTTGGTTGCCGGGGGGGGGGTGGGGGGGAGATTGTGGGTTTGATCCCAACTTCCTACCTCGAGATCAGAGTAGGGGTGTTGGTTGCCGGGGGGGGGGGGAGATAGTGGGTTTGATCCCTGCTTCCTACCTCGAGATCAGAGTAGGGGTGTTGGTTGCCGGAGGGGGGGAGATAGTGGGTTTGATCCCTGCTTCCTACCTCGAGATCAGAGTAGGGGTGTTGGTTGCCGGGGGGGGGGGGGAGAGATAGTGGGTTTGATCCCTGCTTCCTACCTCGAGATCAGAGTAGGGGTGTTGGTTGCCGGGGGGGGGGGGAGATAGTGGGTTTGATCCCTGCTTCCTACCTCGAGATCAGAGTAGGGGTGTTGGTTGCAGGGGGGGGGGGAGATAGTTGGTTTTATCCCTGCTTCCTACCTCGAGATCAGAGTAGGAGTGTTGGTTGCAGGGGGGGGGGGGAGATAGTGGGTTTGATCGCTGCTTCCTACCTCGAGATCAGAGTAGGGGTGTTGGTTGCAGGGGGGGTGGGAGATAGTGGGTTTGTTCGCTGCTTCCTACCTCGAGATCAGAGTAGGGGTGTTGCTTGCAGGGGGGGGGGGAGATAGTGGGTTTTATCTCTGCTTTCTACCTTGATATCAGAGTAGGGGTGTTGGTTGCAGGGGGGGGGGAGATAGTTGGTTTTATCCCTGCTTTCTACCTCAAGATCAGAGTAAGGGTGTTTGTTGCAGGGGGGGGGGAGATAGTGGGTTTGATCCCTGCTTCCTTCCTCGAGATCAGAGTAGGGGTGTTGGTTGCAGGGGGGGGGGAGATAGTTGGTTTTATCCCTGCTTCCTACCTCGAGATCAGAGTAGGAGTGTTGGTTGCAGGGGGGGGGGGAGATAGTGGGTTTGATCGCTGCTTTCTACCTCGAGATCAGAGTAAGGGTGTTGGTTGCAGGGGGGGGGGGAGATAGTGGGTTTGATCCTTGCTTCCTACCTCGAGATCAGAGTATGGGTGTTGGTTGCAGGGGGAGGGGGGGGAGATAGTTGGTTTTATCCCTGCTTCCTACTTCGAGATCAGAGTAAGGGTGTTGGTTGCAGGGGGGGGGGGGAGATAGTGGGTTTGATCCCTGCTGCCTACCTTGAGATCAGAGTAGCGGTGTTGGTTGCAGGGGGTGGGGGAGATAGTGGGTTTGATCCCAGCTTCCTACCTCGAGAACAGGTTAGGGGTGTTGGTTGCAGGGGGTGGGGGGGAGATATTGGGTTTGATCCCAGCTTCCTACCTCGAGATCAGGTTAGGGGTGTTGGTTGCAGGGGGGTGGGGAAAGTGGGTTTGATCGCTGCTTCCTACCTGGAGATCAGAGAAGTGGTGTTGGTTGCAGGGGGGGCGAGATAGTGGGTTTGATCCCTGCTTCCTACCTCGAGATCAGAGTAGTGGTGTTGGTTGCAGGGGAGGGGGAGATAGAGTGTTTGATCCCTGCTTCCTACCTCGAGATCAGAGTAGGGGTGTTGGTTGCAGGGGTTGGGGGGGGAGATAGTGGGTTTGATCCCTGCTTCCTACCTCGAGATCAGAGTAGGGGTGTTGGTTGCAGGGGTTGGGGGGGGGGATAGTGGGTTGAATCCCTGCTTCCTACCTCGAGATCAGTTTAGGGGTGTTGGTTGCAGGGGGGGGGGAGATAGTGTGTTTGATCCCTGCTTCCTACCTCGAGATCAGAGTAGGGGTGTTGGTTGCAGGGGTTGGGGGGGGGGGATAGTGGGTTTGATCCCTGCTTCCTACCTCGAGATCAGAGTAGGGGTGTTGGTTGCAGGGGGGGGGGAGATAGTGTGTTTGATCCCTGCTTCCTACTACGAGATCAGAGTAGGGGTGTTGGTTGCAGGGGTTGGGGGGGGGATAGTGGGTTTGATTCTTGCTTCCTACCTTGAGATCAGAGTAGGGGTGTTGGTTGCAGGGGGGGGGGGGAGATAGTGGGTTTGATCCCTGCTTCCTACCTCGAGATCAGGTTAGGGGTGTTGGTTGCAGGGGGGGGGAGATAGTGTGTTTGATCGCTGCTTCCTACCTCGAGATCAGAGTAGTGGTGTTGGTTGCAGGGGGGGGGAGATAGTGTGTTTGATCGCTGCTTCCTACCTCGAGATCAGAGTAGTGGTGTTGGTTGCAGGGGGGGGGGGAGATAGTGTGTTTGATCGCTGCTTCCTACCTCGAGATCAGAGTAGTGGTGTTGGTTGCAGGGGGGGGGGAGATAGTGTGTTTGATCGCTGCTTCCTACCTCGAGATCAGAGTAGTGGTGTTGGTTGCAGGGGGGGGGGGAGATAGTGTGTTTGATCGCTGCTTCCTACCTCGAGATCAGAGTAGTGGTGTTGGTTGCAAGGGGGGGGGAGATAGTGGGTTTGATCGCTGCTTCCTACCTCGAGATCAGAGTAGTGGTGTTGGTTGCAGGGGGGGGAGATAGTGGGTTTGATCCCTGCTTCCTACCTCGAGAT